>BCGR01000011.1:24831-587918 GCA_001599375.1 Phoma herbarum | reverse complement strand
CTCTGCCCGCAATCACACTGTGATCACCTCTGGACTCGAACACACGCTCGATCCACACACGCTGTAGGCATTTGAGTGAGTCGATTGTCAAGCCCCAGCTCCGGCCACTGCGGCAAGCAAACCCAAAAGGTATCACGACTCACTCAAATAGTGAGCCCTTGCCGGAACAGTACTATATCGTCAGCCGGGCCTGACAATAACCACCCCACAATCCTCTAGAGCAGCACCTTCTTTAACACCCTAATCCTCTATCTAGATAAGATCTTTTAGCACTGAAATTTCAGGCAATTGTATACGTAGGGGTGAATTATTAAAGGCGCAGCAAGTATATTGCTTAGCGCAGGTTAAGGCTAGTATATTAACATCTAAAGTTGCAGATGCACTTTCCTGCACTCAACACTGCGTGCAAAAAACAGTTACTTAATAGAAAGCTACCTCTAGCACTACGTCGCAAGCAAGAACAGGCTAGCTACCTATTTTAACTAGTAGAGATTATTGCTAGCTACAACAATGTGCTCGCAAAAACCCTTAAATAGAGTACTCTAAGCTTATAGAGGAAGTCAGCCTACAAGACATCTGGGCCACCTACCTACAAGTGTTACGTTGTACTGTTTAACGCGCCTTAGCTAATAAAGGCCTACGCAAGTTCAGAGCAAAGCGTAGACTAAAAATTAGTACGCGTATAGCTAAATCTTGTCTAGCTCTTGCTTATACGTAGCAGGGGTTTAACTAGAGCAGGCAAGTCTTTAGGTTTAGCGACAAGTGCAGCGTTGCTTGTAGGTCTAGCCACAATACTACCTAGGTATAGCAATTACTAGAGAAGAAATAGTCTTACAAGATAGTAAAGGAGGTAAATACTGCTTGCTAACCTACTTGTATAGTGTAGGCGTTGATATTGTTAACTCTAGAGGGTCGCGTTTGGTGTAGTCCTCTAGTAATTATAACTAGGAGTAAGGCAGCTGCATAGTGTAGGTATACAGCTTAAAGCTACATGTAGGCATTAGAAGAAGAACTTCTGCCCTACTATAGGCCTAGCGAGTAGTTTATGTAGAATAACGCACCTATCTATACTGCGCGTGCCTGTACAGAATAGTTAGAGATTCACAGGATTGCTACAGTTAACTGGCCACCATACTCTCTAGACCTCAACCTAATTGAACACCTCTAGTAGGCGCTTAAGCAGAAGCTCTATAAGCTCTATCCCAAGTTTGACTATATAAGCAACTCTCAAGCTAGTTAGAAGGTATTTAAATTAGGTTTGCACAAGGCATAGGCTGCAATACCTAACTTACTAATCTAGCGACTAATTATGTTAATGCTACGACGCCTAGACGCTATAAGACAGGCAAAGAGATATTAGACTTAATATTAAGTGTATTTTGATTTCTTTAATATATATTATCTAAATTAGTCTACATTGTGTAGGGTTATTCTACTTCAAAGTTAAGCTTGCAATGTTGGTGTAGTGGCTCGTGCGCCCGCGCGAACAGACTTTTGGCACCCGACTGTATATAATAGTTTTCTATCGCTCGCTACGCATGTAAAATTAGCATTCATGTACAATCTTTGTATGTTTGTTAGTGTAGCTAGTAGAACTAATATTAGTGACTTAGTTCTGTAGTAAGTCTTAAATAAACTAGTTATAGATAAGAACCTTGCCTATAAGAATAAGAAATAGTAAAATTACTTTCTCTATTAACTTAACGCCTTATACTAAGGTAACCTACTTATAATTACTAGGTTAGAGTTTCTTCTACTTTCTAGGCTTCGTGTCACGGCGCGGTTGTGGCTGCAGCCAATCAGGAGTTGCCAGGTAGACTCAGCAACTGCTAATTGGCTAGGACTGCTAAGTACCTAAAGTACTCCTAAGAAGAACCTTTCTCTGCCTATTAAACCCACACGTAGCTCTTTAAGCTACATCTTATTGTAGAACCTACCTATAAAGTTGCTACCTATCGTAGATAGCTATACTAAATTAACGCAATACTCTAATAGCTATTCCTCCCCTGCCTGCCTACGCCATACTAGCGTAGATATAAACTAAACCTAACCCTACCCTATAACACTACGTAGCTCCTACCTAAGGACTAGCTACCTGCACTTACCTGCTATAGATCGCCTAGACCCTCCTGCGTCTCTAGAGATGGTAGAAAACCTCTGCGCAAGCTTTAAATAAACCCCTAATAAATAGCTTATATACCTGCGCAACTATAACTAGTACATGCTATATCTAGAGCGCTTGCTTAACTCTATTTAGAAGAAAAAGGACTTGCAAGAGAAACTAGCGCAAACTACTATCTCTAAACGCAATAGAATTATCTGATATTAATAAGACTAATTTATAGAATTCTAGCAACAAATTTTCTAGCTTAAAGTTAAAAAAATACAACTAGCTGCTGTAGCTTCCCTTGCTATACAGACCTCTGTTGCTCCTGCACCTATTACTGCTACTAAGGCACTTATAGATAACCTAACAAGACTAACTCTGCCTACTACTACTTTACTTTTTAGAACTACTAGCCTTAGCAAGAAGATACCTAACTTAAAAGAATTCAATAGATCTTATAATAACCTTAATTAGTTTATCTAGCAGATCTATAGTAAAATAAATACTAACACTAATTAATTCTTGCATGCTACTAATTACATAACCTATATTACTAGAAGACTTACTAGAAAAGCGTACTCTCTAATTTTACTAAAAATTAAGTATAGAATCCCCTAGTTTATTAACTACCCTTAAATACTTAAATATTTAGAGAAAGCTTTTAGAGACCCTAACTAGATATAAGATATATAGAATAAGCTATTTTAGCTTAAATAGAGAAGCTCTAACTTTAGTTCCTACTTTTCTAAATTTTAACGCCTAGCTCTAGAGTTAGAGATGCCTAAGAATGCTCTAGTGCCTCTTCTATTCGAAGAAATATTATAAGAACTACAAGATATACTCTTGCATAGTCCTGCCTTATTATTAGAATACACTGTATATATAAACTACCTATAAACTTTTAACAATTGCTACTGCTAGCACTAATAATAAGTATCCTATAATTACACAGGTAATTATCTAGCTAGTACCTCTATAACTCCCGCAAGTAAAACTAATATCCTCTAGAATACTAATCTAATAGACTTAAGTACTACACGCTATTAACAAAACTTATTTAACTCTTAAGGCTGCTAAGAGCAAGAGGAGTATTACTGTTGCAGCTTATTATCTTACTTTGTTGCTGCTTGCCCTGTCCCTACCCCTGCTAGAAACTCTACTTAATTCCGCGAAACCTGTTTAGACTTCTTACTAAAAAGATACTCTCTAGCTTGCAAAGCTTAATTGCTAAAGGCCCTTTTGTGTAGGCGAAGATCTCTATCTTCTACTTTTACTAAAGACTTAGCAAAAGAGATAGCTTTAGTCTAAGTTGTAACTAAGCGCTAAGTAAGCGCACTATAACTACTAATGCTGCTATAAAATTGTACTAGAACTTCCTAAACAAAGACTTAAAAAAGAGAAAGAGAAACTATACCTAACTAATAGTTTAGGAAGCTTTACTAGAATAAAGAGCTTACACTATTCTAACTTACGCTATAACTAACTCTAGAGCTAAAGAAGTAGCCTTTGTTAACAAGAACTAGGCTATCTCTAAGAGCTTCTAACTAGAACCTATAAAAATACTAATGCCTCTGCTTAACTTTAATAGTAAAAGAGAGGAATCTACAACAATGACCTACTTTCTAGTTGCTAACCTCTAAATATATAACTACTCAGAAAAGGGCGCTTTTCTCTTCGCTACAAGCTTATCCTATTACTCTATTATACTAGAGATCTTATAGATAAAATTACACAACCCTAAACTAAAGTTTGCAAAAAAAAACTATGCTATTTAACAGCAAGCACTGCTAGAAGCACTACAACACTCTATTAAGACTATTATATATACACGCTGTCCCTAATGTTCCTATAAAAGACTGCCCTAAGAATGTTGTTTGCAAAGCTGCAAAATCTAAACCTAGGAAACTTAATATCTAACCTATGTTACTCTAAGCTGTAAGTATATACGCCTATTAAGGCCTACTTGTATACTAGGTGTCCCTTAACTAAGTAAACACCGCCCTAGATAACCTAGACAATAAGCAAGAAACTGCTATTAATCTTCCTGTTAAGCTAAAGAACTACTGCAACGTATTCTGCCTAAAGAAAGCTAAGAAGCTACTGCCCTACTAACTATATAACTACAACATTAAGCTAAAAAATAAACAAGTGCCTCTATAGGGTCCCTTATATCCTATGTCACAAGCCTAGCTCTTAGTGTTACAAGAGTAGCTTAAAAAGAACCTCTGTAAGAGCTTTATACAGCCAAGCTCCTCGCCTGCCTCGTTACCTATACTATTTATAAGCAAGCTAGACAGCAGCCTCTGCCTATGTATAGACTACTGTGGCCTAAATACTATATTAGAAAAGAACTAATACCTACTACTATTAATAAAAGAGACCCTAAACAGCCTAAAAAGAATAAAGTACTTCTTAAAAGTTAATATTATCGCTACTTTTAATAATATTTATATTAAAAAAGGCCTTAAATACTTTATAACATTCTAAATAAAACTAGAACTTTTTAAGTTACTAGTTATACCTTTTAGCCTAACAGGAGCCTCTGCAACGTAGCAGCGCTTTATAAACAACCTGCTGCGCCTGTATATTAACCTATTCTGTTAAGTATACCTGGACAATATCCTTATTTATAGTGTAAGAAGCCAGTCGCTGAGGACTATGTGCAAGAAAACATCAGATGGATTTGATAAGAAGAGACCTCCTAAGCGGAGATTGGCAGAGTTTTATGACCTCCCCAACGGGGGTCATAGCTCCGGCAGGGGTTCGGCTGAGGTCGGAAGTACCGAGGCGCTAGCGTCCGGGCCTAGCCCATCACATATAGCTAGACAAGAGGAGAGTATAAGCAACACATTAAAGCTATGCTAGATGTTATATAAGAGAACTAACTATACGCTAAGCTATTAAAGTATAAATTCTTTAAAACAGAAGTTACATACCTTAAATTTATTATTAGCGCTAAAGAAGTAAAAATAGACCCTGCTAAAGTTAAGATAATTATAGAATAGCAACTACTAAAGAATATTACTAATATTAAGTTATTTACTAAGTTTGCTAGATTTTACTAAAGATAGATTAAAGACTTCTCCTGCATACTAGCTCTAATTACTACTTTAGAAAGAAAAGGTGTACTATTTGTCTAGACTATAGAGTGTTAACAAGCTTTTAATAAGCTTAAGGACGTATTTACCTTAGAATCTATACTAAAATACTTTAACTAGGATAGGCCTGCTGTTCTAGAGATAGACGTGTTAGACTACATATGTGCTAGCGTGCTGTTGCAATGCAATAACAATAGAATACTGCACCCTATTGCTTTCTACTTAAAAAAGATAATACCTACTAAATGTAACTACAAAATTTACAACAAAGAGCTGCTTATAATTATGCGCTGCCTAAAAAAATAGTCTACTAAACTAGGAATAAGTTAGTATAAAGTGCAAATACTAACTAACTACTAGAACCTAGAGTATTTTATATTAAGAAAAAGCTAAACTACTAATAGGCTTAGTAGTCTAGATTTTTATTACAATTTAACTTTACAATTGTCTACTGCCTAGGCAAACAAGAAGTTAAGCTAAATAGCCTAACTAGGAGGTTAGAGAACCTGCTAGAGAAAGGGGACAAACGCCTCCTGCACTAGAGTTAAACAGTACTAAAGCAAAACAACCTAAAGAACTTTTCTAACAAATTTATTAGTTAACTAGATAACTAATAAAACTTTATTTAGCTAAAAACATCTACGCTAAACACTAATCTAGACAGAATATTACTGCTATTCTTGCGTAACTAGCTGCGAGAATCCCTAAGTAAAGCATATAAATTAGACCTGCTGCCTACAGAAATCCTAGACGCACTAGACAACAACTTACTTTAGCACTCCTAAATAACCCTTGTAGAGTACTTACAAAACTTAGGCCTGCTGTTCTATTAGAACTACCTATACATCTCTAACTATAATAAGCTAAAAGCGCAGCTATTACAGAAAACATATAAAAATCTATCTACTAGCCACCCTAGACGCTTAAAAACTTACAAGCTATTACACTAGAACTTTTACTAGCCTAGCATATCCAAGTATATAGACAGCTAGGTCAAGAACTGCCAAACTTGTTAAAGAATTACACTATTAAAAGAAGGCTACTAAGGTGTTCTTAAACCTCTGTCTATACCTAGAAAAGCCTAGAAACACCTATTAATAGATTTTATTATACACCTGCCTAAGAGCAATAGTAACAACGCTATTCTAGTAGTAGTCTACTATCTAACTAAGTTCTACTAGTTTATACCCTGCAAGGGCACCTGCAACACTAAAGAACTAGCTTAACTATTCTATAATAATGTCTAGAAGCTATATAGCCTGCCTAAATTAATTATATCTAATAGAGGCACCTAGTTTATCTCTGCCTTCTAGAAGCGCCTATGCTAACTGCTAAATATATAAGCATAACTATCTACTGCCTAGCACTCTAAATCTAATAGCTAAACTAAGAGAATAAATATAACTCTTAAATAGTACTTCTAAGCGTATGTCTTTTACTTATAAAATAACTAGTTAGACTAGCTTACTTCTACTAAGTTTGTAAGGAATAGCTAAGTGTCTAAGACTATCTATGTCTTTCTATTTTTTGCACTGTACAGCTTTAAGCTAAGATTTAGGTTTAACCTAATCTGCCCTAAGACCTGCCCTGCTACTAGAGACGCTGCCTTATTTGTAGAATAGATATAGAAGATCTACAACTTCTATTATACTAAGATCTTGTCTGCCTAAGCTTGCTAGGAAGACTATATTAACAAGAAAAGGAAGCCTGCCTGCTGCTACTACTCTAGTAAAAAGGTCTAGCTAAATATAAGGAATATTTAGACTCTCTATCTACAGAAGAAACTTAACTAGAAGAACTTTAGCTTTTTTATAGTTAAGCAAATAATTAGTACTTGCGCCTATAAGCTAGAACTACTTTAAACTATCAGAATACATTCTGTGTTTAATATTAGCTTGTTACAGCCTACCTTAGAGACGCCCCTATCTAGACAATAGCAACTACTGCCCCCTTCTATTAAAGTTAAAGGTATTAAATAGTTTAAAGTAGAAGAAGTTGTAAACTTGTTCTAGAAGTGCTAGAGATAAAGCTATTTGCGCTTATATTACACTGTAAAATAGGTAGAATACTCTAATTTAACTTTAGAACCTGCTAAATACTTAGAAGGAGCTGCTAAGCTTATAAGAAACTTCTACTACTACTATTTAAATAAACTTAGACTCTAATTGCTTATCTTACTAGAGTTTGAACCTAAGAGAGAGAGTACTGTTACAGCGCAGTTATAGCTGTAGCTAATTAGGAGTTGCTAGATAGACTTAGTAACTGCTAATTAGCTAGAACTGCTAAGTACTTAAAGTACTTCTAAAAAGAACCTTTCTCTGCCTATTAAACCTATATGTAGCTTTTTAAGCTACGTCTTGTTGTAGAACTTGCCTGTAAGGTTGCTACCTGTTGTAGATAGCTATACTAAATTAACGTGATACTTTAATAGCTGTTCCTCCCCTGCCTGCCTGCGCCGTACCGGCGTAGATACGAACTGAACCCGACCCCACCCCGTGACACTTCGCTAAGCCTAGTACTATTAGTTGTAGTAATATATTGCTAAAAATAAAGCTAGACTCATTAAATTTACATATATTGTTTTCTATAATACTATACTTTACCTTTATTAACTAAACAAGTGTGAACTAGGGCTAGATAACTACTTAGTTCTTCCAGGCAGCTTGCTAGCAATTGGATAGGCAAGTCTATTATGTTTGCATCTCTAGTGTGCGTTTAATAAAGCTATTAATCTAGTACTTGCTAATAGGCTTTATATTGCACTTGTAGAGTAGTTAATTTGCTATATTTTATATATTAAGCTTTAATAGTGGAAGTTCTTGCAAGAATTACTTAAGTATATACTCTATAATTGCCTTCTCTACTATCTTTATTAAGTATTTTAAATTTAGTTTGTAGTTGCGTTAACAGCGCTTTCTATTGCGTTATTACTAACTTATTCTTAAGAGATACTGTAACGTACCTCCCGGGCGAGCTGATCACCGGGGCGAGCTGATCACTTTTGCCAAGACCCCATCAAACCTCACCCACCCTGTGATGCCTTAACGCAAGAACGCAAAAAAAGCCCTTAAACAAAGCAGATATACAGCTTGCTGTCTAGGCTGTTTAGAGCAACGCAACACTATTCTAGTGACGCGCTGCAAAGATCTATAGAGCCTCTTAAAGCACACTTAGTACGCGACTTGCTAGAGCCTCTCTATAATACAACTGTACGCCTAATTTAATAAAGCTAACAAGCACTAAAGAGCTAACGTACCCCACGGGCGAAGGAATCAACGGGCGAGAGAATCACTTTTGCTAAGACCCTACTAAAACACCAACCCTGCACTAATGCCTCTTTAACAACAACAGTTAGACGCCCTAAAAGAAGCTTAGGTACAGCTTGCAATTCAAGCTCTTAAATAAGACGCAAACCTCTTTTAGCAACACGCTGCAGCTATCTACAAAGCCTCTTAAAGTACTATAAGCAAACAACGCGCTAGACAGCCTTTATAGGTTAATACTATAGCTAACTTACAGAACTTAGACAATAATAAGGAGCAAGTAATTATTAAGCACATACTTACCCTAGTTGCGCGAGGCTTTCCCCCTTAGCTACAAGATATAGCTAATATAGCTAATATTCTACGCGCTAAGCGCAGAATAGGCTATATTAGCCTAAATTAGGCTAGTATGTTTGTTTCGCGCCAAGAAAAGCTTAAAGTAAAGTTTAGTTGCAAGTACAACTACAAGCAAGCCCTCTGCAAGGATTATAGAGTAATCTAGGGCTAGTTTAGTCTAGTAGCTAACATTAAAGCTAAGTATAGCATCTAAGACAACAACATATACAACTTCAACAAGACAGGCTTTATAATAGGCTAGATAAGCAATAGAGTAGTTGTTACAGCTTTAGGTATGCAAGGACAGCTAAAGCAGGTCTAGCTAGGCAACTAGAAGTAGGCAACAGTTATTTAGAGCATTAATACTAAAAGATAGGCTATTCTGCCCTTTATTATCTTTAAAGCACACAACTACCTGTTAAACTAGTATAACAGTAAAGACCTACTCTAGAACTAGATAATTAGAATCTCTAAGAATAGCTAGACTACTAATTAGCTTACTTTTGACTAGTTAAAGCACTTTAATACACATTTAAAGAGGTGTACTGTTAGCACCTACTATATGCTAATTGTTAATAGCTATAAGAGCCACAACTTACCTAAGTTCTAGCAATACTGCAAGAATAACTAGATTATCTCTGTATATATGCCTCTGCACTTATTACACCTCCTGCAGCTACTTAATATAGGCTGTTTTGCCCCTCTAAAGAAAGCCTATACGCACTAAGCTAAAAATGCTATATATAACTAGATTAACTATATTACAAAGCTAGAGTTTCTGCTATACTTTAAAGCAGCCTACAATATAGCAATTACTTCTAGCAACATTCTAGAAGAGTTCTAAGGCGCTAGACTAGTCCTTTTTAACCTAGATTAAGTTATAAGTAGCCTTAATGTAAAGCTGCGAACTCTATTACTACAACTCCTTGTTAACAAGGAGCCCTAGTAGTTGCAAACTCTAAGCAATACTCTAGAATTGTACTCTTAATCTACTCTAATTAAAGATAAGTTTTAAAGATACTAAAGCAGCTCTCTAAATTCTATTGCTAGCGTAATTAAGTACTATATAAAAAGAGAAGTAGTTCTATTATATAAGCTTGTGCTTGCACAAAAATAGATCTGTAAGCTTAAAGTAGCTATTAAGGCTACTATATAACGCAAATTATATAAAAGAAAGCAAATTTAGCAAGAAAGAACCCTATTAATTAAAGAGGGCTAGCAATTAACAGCTCTAAAGAAGTTTAGAGCGCGTAGTAATAGAAAGAGAGTAAAGAGGCAGGTGCGCGCTAAAGTAGGCAAGCTCTGCTAAAGACGCTATAAATAGTGCAACAAGACTAGGCACAACACGCAAATGTGCAAGAGTAATATAGAAGTAGCCTCTAAATAATATTATAGGCTGTACTGTATCTTACAGGGCTAAAGTGTGATGTTTTAGACTATAATAGGGTGAGTTTTGGTGGAGTCTTGGCAAAAGTGATTCTCTCGCCTGTTGATTCCTTCGCCCGTGGGGTACGTTAGTAATTGTCTAGCATGTACTTAAGCTGGATAAACAAGGATATCTGCTCTAGCTTCCTATTGTAGAGGATATAGCCAACTCTCTACTTGCAGAGCGCAACTAACTACCTGTTAGCAAGAACTATGCTAGTATAAAAATTAAAGATTGCCCTAAGCTTATAGTTAAGTTTAATTAAAAGTATAACTATAGGAGAGCCCTCTGCAAGAGTCCTAAGGTAATCTAGAGCTAGTTCCGCCTAGTAGAGGATACTAAAGCTAAGTATAGCATTCTAGACAAAGATATATACAACTTTAACAAGTCTAGCTTTATAATAGGCGTTAACGTACCTCACGGGCGAGCGGGTCACACGAGCGAGCGGGTCACTTTTGCTAAGACCCTACCAAAACACTAACTCTATACCAATGCCTTCACAACAACAACAGATAGCTGCGTTAAAAGAAGCCTAGATATAGCTTGCGCTCTAAACTATCTAATAAGCCCCTAAGCTCTTAGTAAGACACGCTGTAGCTATCTACAAAGTCTCTAGAACTACACTAAATAAATAACGCGCTAGACAACTTTTACATGTTAATACTATAGCTAACTTACAAAATCTAACTAATACTAAGAAGTAAGTAATTGTTAATTATATACTTAACCTAGTTGCGCGAGAATGTCCTCTTTAGCTAGAAGATGTAGCTAATATAGCTAATATTCTGCGCGCTAAGCGCAGAATAGGCTATATTAGCCTAAACTAGGCTAGTATATTTGTCTTGCGTTAGGAAGAGCTTAAAGTAAAGTTTAATTGTAAGTATAACTACAAGAGAGCCCTCTGCAAGGATCCTAGGCTTATTTAGAGCTAGTTTAACCTTATAGCTAATATGAAAGCTAAGTATAGTATCTAGAATAACAACATATACAACTTCGACAAGATAGGCTTTATAATAGGCTAGATAAGTAATAGAGTAGTTGTAACAGCTTTAGGTACGCAAGGACAGCTAAAGCAGATCTAGCTAGACAACTAGAAGTAGGCAATAGTTATTTAAAGCATTAATACTAAAGAATAAGCTATTCTGCTCTTTATTATTTTTAAAGCGCGCAACTACCTATCTAACTAGTACAAAGACAAAGATCTACTCTAAAACTAAGTTATTAGTATCTCTAAAAATAGCTAGACTACTAATTAGCTTATCTTTAAGTAGTTAAAGCACTTTAATGCGCATTTAAAGGGGCGTACTATTAGCACCTACTATATACTAATTATTAATAGCTATAAAAGCTATAACTTTGTTCAATTCTAGCAATACTGCAAGAATAATAAGATTGTATCTATATATATGCCTCTGCACTTATCGCACCTTCTACAGCCTCTTAATATAGGCTGTTTTGCCCCTCTAAAGAAAGCCTACACGCGCTAAGCTAAAAATGCTATACGCAACTAGATTAACTATATTATAAAGCTAGAGTTTCTGCTATACTTTAAAGCAGCCTACAATATAGCAATTACTTCTAGCAACATTCTAGAAAAGTTCTAAGGCGCTAGACTAGTCCTTTTTAACCTAGATTAGGTTATAAGCAGCCTTAATATAAAGCTATAGACTCTATTACTACAACTCTCTATTAACAAAAAGCCCTAGCAGTCGCAAACTCTAAGTAATACTCTAGAATTTAAGTTACAATCTACTTTAATTTAAAACAAGTATAAGAAGAATTAAAGTAGCTCTCTAAACTCTATTCTAAGCGCAATTAAGCACTATGCAAAAGAAGAAGTAATTCTGTTGCACAAGCTTGCGCTTGCACAAAAATAAATCTATAAGCTTAAAGCAGCTGCTAAGGCTACTACACAATACAAGTTATATAAAAGAAAGTAAATTTAGTAGAAAGAGAGCCTAGTAGTTAAAAAGAGCTAGCAATTAATAGCTTTAAAAGAGTTTAGGGCGCGTAGTAATAGAAAGAAAGCAAAAAAGCAGATACGCGCTAAAGTAAGTGAACTATTCTAAAAACACTATAGATAGTGCAACATTTAGGCATAATGCGCGAATATGCAAGAATAAAGTAGAAAAGGTCTCTAAGTAATAATATAGCTTGTTTTGCCTTATACAGCGCTAATTTGTAGTGTTTTAGGCTATAATAGAGTAGGTTTTAGTAGAGTCTTGGCAAAAGTGACCCGCTCGCTTGTGTGACCCGCTCGCCTGTGAGGTACGTTATATTAATAGGTGCTATTGTTATAGGCTCTAAGCGTCGCAGCTAACTAAAAACAGTGTAATAGGGCGACTGAGAGCAGACTAGTGTTGTTAAGACATTACGTGTTGTACTTGTGTTGTCGGGGATCCGGCGATAATAGGGCGCTCACCTGGGCGGGGCGCTCGCTTGTGGAACGTTATTAGACTTTGTCCAGATAACTTACCTTACTGTTCTAGGTAATGCACCTATCCCCAAGAACCAACTAAACTAGTACAACTTCAACATTCTGTTCGCTTTTAGTACTTTGTCAAAAAGCACATATGCGTCAATTTTTTAGACTTGTAGGAACGAGACAAATATTACTAATTCGCAATGCAGATATCCTAGCCGTCCAACATATACGCTCAATATGCATGCGGTCCAACTCCGCTCAAACCTGCTTACAAAAATGCTGAGATAGTCTAGCCCAACGTTCAAGTTAAAGGTATACATGGAAAATGTCCCACAACAACGGAACGGGTATTTGCGAAATCAGACGTCTTTCGTGCAACCTCCAAACCCCCTCCAAGCACACCAACAAATCCCACCTCATGATGCGCATGTGATTCTTCACGCCTCATCGGGCGGCGGCGTAGGCAACTCCCTACTCTTCTGCTCCGGACTGGGCGGCACAACGACCGTTGTGGGAGTGTTTGGCTGCTCATCACTACCCCTAGTGACCGGTCTCTCTTCGCCATCTCGTGTGCCAGGTCGATCCCCAGCAACACTACCGCCGGCAACGCTTCCTCCGGCGTCACTCGCGCCATCCAACTCCCTCTCTTCAGGAATACTCGGGCTCATGAGTCCGCCATCTTCGCTTGCCTTGCTAGTAGCTTGTTGTCGTCTCCGTCTTCTGCGCTCTCGCTCGTTGTCCGCGGACTCGCGACGCCGCCGCACCGAAAGGCTACCATCTTTGTTGAGGCCCTCGGGGCGCTGAAGACCTTCTAGCATAGCTGCCGCGCGATCTGCGACATCTGCGCCAGGTGCAGTGGGGCTGGTGATCGCGCCGATGCTCGTTTCCGACTCGTTCGTCTCGCTTGTGGGGGAGAGCACCTTCGCTTTCTCTGCTGTTTCGCCCTCCTCAGCGGCCTCGCCTTCGTCGCCCATGTTGACACCGATCTCGGGGATCTGCTGCCCGGAGGCGACGCGTACCTGGTGCCGGTCCTTGAGGCGGGCACGGCGGCGGCGATCGCGCTGGTCTCTTGCTTCGGGCTTCGCGGCGCGCAATTTCTGGAGCAGATCGTCCATGGCGCCGGTGCTGGCGGGCGACTTGGGTGCGCCATCGTCGGAGTTGGCGGATGGCGACAGAGGTCCGGCCTGTGCTTGTTTGCGGCGGATGGCGGCTTCGTTGCGGCGATGCTGTTCCTCGAGGCCGATGTTCTTCTCCTTTGATTTCTGCGGTCACGTTAGCAAGCGCGCGGCGTTGTGAGAGGGTTTGCAACATACCTTCCACTCCTGGACGAAGTTGGCCAGCTTGGCGAAGAAGTCGCGCCGCGAAGAGTCGTCCGTGGGATCTTCGCCGTAGAAGGCCATGATATCATCGTAGCTCTTCTGCATGTCCTCGAGGAAGACTTGCAGCTGCTCAGCCTTTCTCCGGGCTTCCTTCATGCTTCTTTGCACGACGATGGAGACCTTGTCTTCAGGGTGGAACTTGCTCGGATCGGACAGGTTACCTGCGTCAAGCGACATCTGAATGTTTTTGATGTTATCGATGTACTTCTTCGCATCGGTTTGCAGCTGTTCGACGTTGATTTTCTGGGCCGTGACAACGCCGCCAATCTCTTCGGTGAAGTCTTCCCAGCCAGGATACTGGTTGCGCACAATACGCTCAACCACATCGGCAAAGGTAGACTCGTTCTTGTCGTCCTTCAGCATGCCCAGACGAGACAGCGTGGAGAGCTTGAAACCATTGGCCTGCTTGTTGGCATCGTTCATGAAGTTACCGATGTCCAGGATAAGACCCAGAACACTGATGAGGCTGGACGAGCTACGCAGACTGTCTGCAACACGAGAGATCTCGAGAAGCTTGTTCGAAATCTCATCGTAGTCAGTCTCATACGTGCGCGTCAGGGCAAGCGCCCTCATCCTACTCTTCCAGTAGTAATGCAGCTCATATGCCGTGTACAAGTAGATTTGATCTTCCCTGGTAAGCTCATTGGGATCTTGCTCTCGCTTTGTCTCCGCGGGGTTAGGTCCAGTCCAATCTTTCGAGTACGGCGCCATGAGCTTAGCTGTGTTATCGGGGACGTCGCAGAAGTCGTTCTTCTGCAGAAATTCCATGACTACGCCATCATCCAATATTCTCTTGTCGCAGTGGATGATCATGTTGACCAGCTCGTCGACAGGGTATTGCGAGAACTTAGCCATGCTGATCTGGAAGTTGTGCATCAGATCGCGGGAGATGATCTGCTTCTTCTCCTCCTTTTTAGAGCCCTTCTTGCCAATCTGCTTGATCTCTTTGGCCAGGAAGAGCTTCTCGACTTCATCAAGGACACCCTTCTTCGCAAGCTCTTGGTACTTTTCTTCCTTCTCTTCAGCTGTAAGTCCGTGGGTGGCCCATACAGTAGAGCTAGGTGCATCGACCTTGTCCCAATGAAGAGCCTTCATCTTCTTCTTGGGTCGAGGGCCTGACATAGCCATGGATCCAGGGGCATTGAAGCCAGGCTTTGGCAAGAATCCTGGTCGCTTCATACCTGGCATAGGCGGCGGAGGTGGTGGCGGGGGAGGCATGCTGCCATCTCCGGGCATCGGCGGTGCTCCGGGCATTGGCGGCGGTGGTGGGATACCCGGCGCACCAAAGCCAAGTTTGCCGGGAGGCGGGGGAGGTGGTGGTGGTGGTGGTGGGACATTAGCATTAGTGCCGGGCATAGGCGGCGGAGGGGGTATGTTTGCGGGGAATCCAAGAGCACCTGGAGGTGGTGGAGGTGGTGGAGGAGGTGGAGGTACACCAGCAGGGCCAGCAGGGAAGCCAAGGGCGCCAGGAGGCGGTGGTGGAGGAGGTGGAATCGCCCCGCCTGCTGGTGGAGCACCGTTCGCTGGAGCTTCGTCGCCCTCGTACTTGGGTACGGTGGATGCGATCTCGCCCATGAGGGCGTTGGCGGTTGACGCACTGAGCTTTGGCTTGTGCATCTGGATAAGACGCGGCTTCTCGATGACCACATCCTCGTCGTCGTCCTCATTGACGTCGTACATGATCTCGTCTTCTCCCCCAGCGCCGCCAGGCACCGGCTTTCTGCGTGGTACGCCGCTCTTCGCGCGTACAGAGCCAAACGAGTTGGGCTGCAGACCATCGCCGTAGCCTTCTGGCATTTCGCCCATAGCACCGTCCATCTTTTCTCTGAGCTCTCGCAGCTTCTCGCTCGGCGCTACCATCTGAAGGGTCTTTCCCTCAAGAGTAGCCTGAGTCTTCGCTCGTTGAAGCTGGATCTCGAGCCTGTTCATCAATCGCTCACGGTCCATGATGCCCTGCATCTGCGCAGGATCAGAGGCGCCCAGACCTTCCTTGCCGGACTTCTTAGCAGCCGAGGCGGCCACGTCCTGAGCATCCCTGAGCATGAGATACAGCTCTCGGGTTTCGAGTTCGTTGCGCTGCAATTCTTGTGCGCGGATTCTTTGCATCTCTGCAAGCTCGGCCTTCATCTGCTCAACTTGTCTGCCCCGGAGATCAATGATGCGTTGTTGCTCAGCGACCTGCTTTTGCAGTTTTTGCACAAGGCCATCTGCGCCCAACTCAAGCTCTGCTCTGACCTCATCGCGCTCGGCGATGGCAGAGTCGGCGATTTGTCGTGCAGCATTGGCTTCATCACGGATCTGACGGGCCTCACCATCAGTGTACAGCTTGTCGAGCAAAGACTGCACTGTGAAGTTCAAGCTTTGCTTCAGATCCATATCTGGCAGTCGGCGGTCCATAGCCACGTAGCTGAGCATTGAATCGACAAGCTGGAACATCCTGTTCCTGTCTTCGCTTTCAGTGTCGCGGATGAGCAGCAGGTGCTGCATGGCAGACAGGAAGTAGTCGTTCGCCCGCGTTCCGCTGACCTTTGTCTGAATGGCCTCTGCAATCTGGGCAGGGTCGTTCAAGTCCTTGGTCTCGCCGCCATCAACACTGTCCACCATGGAGCTGTTTTCGCGCTCGAGGAAGTCCTCGTAATCGACAGCTTCGTTGGCCATGTACTGCTCGATCTGCTTGTCGATGACATCGTACTGGAAGCCCTCCATCTTCTTGAAGATGCGCTTGATACCACACCCTGTGAACTGAGCGCGGATGTGCATCCTGAGCTGCAGGTCGCGCTTGGGTGCGTCGACAATCATATTGATGAAGAACAGCGTCGCGATGGCGTATTCCATCAGCAGGTTCTCAACACCGATTCCTCCGCTGCGGACTTCGTCTGAGGCGCCGACCATGGATCCCATCTTGCCGCGTCCGTCGACTGTGACTTCAACGACGCGCATCCAAGCGTCGAAGCGACCGTTTTCGCCATACTGGGCCTTGAGGTTATCAAGTGCGTTGAGGACCTTCTCGTGACCGCCTCCTTCTCCCCAGTGGCACAGGAATGTCAAGACATCGGAGACGAGCTTCCGTGTGTTCAGTCGGGAGGAGATCAAGGATCCGGCCAGGGCCTGGATGATGGATGGATGGTTCAGGGCGTTGTCTGCGCCATATTTGTTGTTCATCAGGGCCTTGAGACATTTTACAATCTCGTACTCGCGCTCGACGTCGTTCTCGGTGTTCTTGTTGAAGGCGCTGGGTGGTGGGGCGGGACCGGTTCCTTTTCTGCGGTTGATCTTGGTCAAGACGTTTGTGAGGGCAATCTGACCCTGGGCTTCGATGAAGCCTCGGACCCAGGCAATGGGCTGGGTGCGCAGACTGATCTCCAGACTCGACATCTGCTTGTTGGTGATGGAGTTGTCCATGACCTTCTTGACGTACCACTCGGGCGAGCCCTCCTCTTCTGCGCGGATCAGGATGTCTGGGTTTGCGCCGCCGCCGCCGGCGTAGACGCCCGTGTTGCGCTGCGTCTGGCGCTTCTTCTCCTCGTGCTTGTGCTCGGCCAGCTTGTCCTGGTAGACGAGGGTCCATTTCTTGTCAATCTTGTACGCCTCCATCTGGCGGCGGGCCTGCTCGGGCAAGCTCTTCCAGCCGCGCTTCACCATCAGGTTCATGAACTCCTTCTCGACGACATGGTCGGGCGGGCGCTCGATGTCGAAGCCCTTCTGGCCGAGGTTCGCGCTGGAGTTGAAGGGCGAGCTCTGGGCCGAGTGCAGGATGTGGTGGCGGGAGGCGTCGCGCGGGGTGGACGTGGCCATGGGCAGCAGACTGCCAGAGTCGAGCCCGATGGACGAGAAGGTGGTCTGCGAGTTGGCGGTCGTCTTGGGGTAGTAGATGCTGTTGCCGCGGGTGCGCGAGTCGTTGGAGTAGACGGAGGCCTGGTCGGACGAGGCGCGCGTGTAGGCGGAGCTGTCGGTGGCGGCGTAGTAGGAGCTGTTGGTGGGGTTGTTGCGGCTGCTGTCTCGGGCGCCCCATTGCTGCATGCTGACGCCTCTGTCGACGCTGTCCTGGGTGGTCATGGTCTGGTTCGAGTGCGGCGGGGGGCGCGGCGGGCCCGGCGGGCCGTCTCTGCTCCTGCTGCCCGCGCGGTCGTAGCCGGTGGAGGGCATCTGGGTCGGGTCGAAGACGGGGTACTGGTGGAAGTCGCCGCCGCCCTTGTTCAGGTGGTGCGGCTCGACGGCCTGCGTGGGGTCGAAGAGGCTGATGGGGCCGGCCTTGGCGAAGATGCCCTCAGCGCTCAGCGACACGGGGCGGTCGACGCTGGCCTGGCTGGACGAGTGGCGGTGGGACTGGTGGGAAGACTGCGAGCCATGGGCGCTCCCCGGCGGCGAGTCTGTGGGCGGGCGCGTGTCGTTTGCGCTGGGTCTGTCCTTGTGTCTGCGCCCAAAGAACTTGGACGTGGACGACTGCCGGCCTTTGCTGTCCATGGCATGCGCAGGCGGCCTCTCGCTCTGTCGCTGTGTCCCTCTGTCGCTATGTCCCTCTGTCGCTGTGCGGCTGCTGTCACGAGTCCCTCGCACTCGCTCACGCTCTCTGGCTCGGCTCCCCTCTGCAAATCCTCCTGCGAAGCTCTGCGGAGGAATAGCCGGCGGCTGAAACTGCGGCGGGGCGCGACGCTCCTGGCACGGCTCTTGATATAATGTCGCGTCGACGCTCGGGGTCCAGGGTGTCTTGGTGGGAGCGGGAAGGGGCCGGGCAGACTAGCGGCTCTCGTGCATGCTGGCCGCGGTGCAGGCGTTGTGCAGGCTTCACGTGCGTGTGTGGGCGTCTGGCTGCGGTGCTCGCGGATCGTGAACGCAGGGAGCGTGCAGGAGTCTGCTCCACCGTGTTTCGAGGCGTGGGGTGCTCAGACTCGCGGCGGCTTCTCCTGAGACTAGTCGGGCGTCGGGCACAGGCGCGTGCTTGTGGCTGAAGCGGCTGAAGCGTGCGAACGGCGCGCTCGGCTGTCCGATTGGCAGCTGGCAGCTGGCAGGGGCAGGGCAGGGTAGGGCACGGCAGGGCAGGGCAGGGCATGGCGACGACAGCCAGCGCGCCGCCCGGGGCAGGCCTCCTTCACCAACGACGGCTACGTGAGGACTGCTTGCTGGCGTCGCATGCTGGCCGCGTGGATGAGCTGCTGCACCGTCACCACCATCAGAGCGAGGACACATCGGCTTCAGCCTCCATCTGCATCCCCCACGACCATAAGACACAAGACAAGACGCCCAGGAGGCAGTCAGCTCCCACGCCCTGTCAGACACCGGACAGTCCTGTGACGATCCCTAGCACCAAGAATCCACGCCTCGCAAGGGCAGAAGCCTCCAGGCGGCGTCCATCATGGCTGGCTTCGCCCATTTCCTGAGGGTGAGTGAACCCTGACATGCGTTTCTGCCACGACGCCGCCCTCCGTCGACCTTGCACTACTGACACGGCCCAGGGCATCCTCGTCCCGCTCTTCATAGCCCTCGTCCTCTACCTCTCCGCCACCCTCTTCATCCTGCCCTTCGTCCGCCGCCACCGCACCCGCTACTCGCAGTACCTGCCCATGCCCACCTCCATGGCCACGCACGCCGCCGACTGGCGCACCAAGCTCTCCGACGCCCTCTACAATCTGTTCATGCCAAGCACTTGGTCCCGCCAGCCCGCCATCCACGTCCACACTGACGACGACGACGAGTCGAGCGACTTCGACGACGAGGAGGGCGAGGGCATGGTCGGCTTCGATCCGGTTGATCAGAGGCGGAGGGAGGCGCTGGAACAGCGCAGGAGCATGGTCCAGGAGGAGAGGCGTCTGGGGAGGGAGTTAGAGCAGGGCTTCAAGGACGATAGCGAGGATGAGAGCGTGGACGAGACGAGGAGGTCGTTGTCGCGGTCCCGAAGCTGACGAGACCATTTCCCTCGATTCGCTGCATCTGTTCGGCACGCACGCCTTTTGGAAGCCTTTCACTGGATACCCATAGATTGTCGATACCGCACCGGAACTATTACCAGCCGTTTGCTGCCGCTACACTTGTCCTGCTTCCTATAGCCTCCCTGCTGACATTGCCCGCGCCCTTCCGTGACACATTGCGCGTCAATTCCTCTTCTACTGAACCTGACAAGAGACAGACCAAGGCACACGACCTTGCGCCACGGCTCTCCAGGAGAAGCGCATCCAAGCCATGCACTGACGATACATGGGTACCCACTCAGGCCTCCCGCACAACACGAGAAACGGCAAAGTCCGTAGCATCCTCGCAACCCCAGAGTCACCAGATTGCCATCACCCTAACAAGATACAAATCATAGTCATTTCGGTCGCATTCCTCATAGGATTGTAAAAGACCTCGATGCGGCGGCTTTCCCACATCTCGACCAGGGCCATGCCATCAGCAAGAACATGTCTGGCGACCATCGACAAATCGGGATTCTGTCGTGTGGCAACCCCATCGATTGATTCTGCACGACCTTGGCCTGAAAAGAGGCAGCGCCTGATGCTGCTCAGACAGAAGATTGATGCGGAGAGGGACGCGCAGCTAAAGTTGAAGCGAGATGAGGAAGAACGCAAGAAGAGACTGCGGCGATTCGACATGTCATGGATCAAAGATGCCCTCTTAGGATCCAGAGTCCCTCCAATCCTGGATCTCGAACTTGCTCAGCGAGCCGTCGTTCGAGGCATCAGGCACAACGACGGCTTCGCAGCAGAGCTTCACGGCACCGACCCTCGGTTCACGCGCGCACTAAACGCGCAAGCCATCATGAACAATCGCATTCCGGACATGTACGAGCCTAACGAGTTCCCCTACTGCATTTGGCATCCAAAGACTCCCAGCCAGGACACTTGCCGCGCGCTCTTACGACGGTACCCGCAGATGAACTACCAGATCGGCCGCGTGTGTGCAGTCGCGGGCTACACTGACCTCTACCAATCGCTCTCCCTTCTCCCAGAAGTTCATATAGCTGAAGAAGCACGTGACAACGTCAATTTTGACATGTATACCGCAATCACCTCCCAGCCAGTAAAGTATGCCGTCTTCAACGACTACACGCGGACGTACACGCCCTCCTCTCCGCGCCCCTCTCTCATCAACGGCGACACGTGCGTGCGCTCCATGCTCGAGATCAAGCAGCACTACAGCGCACCTGATGCCGTGAAATCAAATGTGACAAGTCGCTACCGATGCGAAGGCTTCACCAAGCGCCACTTCAACATCACAGAAGACATGTCCATCGACACGTACAATGTTAGCGCCCCAGAAACAGACCAGTCCGTCGTTGCGCCTCTGCTGTACAACCCACTCCCCCTTGACATGCCCACTGTGCAGAAAGATGTTCTGATCCTCATGGCAGCGCTGCGCGGCGACATCGATCGGTACGCGAGGCTGCGTCGTCCATATCGGATAAAAAAAGAAGCTGCGTGTCTAGTTCGCGGCATCTACCACAGCTCCATGTTCGCGAAGTGGGTGTCGCTGCAGCACGACGCCGGGGATGAGCGATTCAACGTGGTGAGGGTGAAGAAAGCGCTGCATGCACGCTTCGTCATGTGCAACAACATTGAGCGCATCACCCCAGACACGGATGAGTGTGAGTTGCCGTACATCATCTGGTATCCACAGCTCGCGCAGCCGGACACGTATGTCAAGCTCGCGAAGAAGAGACCGGACATGCGGCCTCAAGCGGCGAGAGCGTGCATCGTGGCAGGCTGGGAGGATTCGTATCGCGAGATCGATCCGCCGTGGGACCGGGCGCTCGCGCGGGAGGCAGACAGATCCTCGAATCCATTCTACGCACAAGACTTGCGTGCCAAAGCCGAGACCGCGCGAGTAGAGTACGAAGGCTACGAGCGCGATGAGAAGGCGAGCTGGAGGGAGTATGTTGAACCGTGGAAATATCAGACCGTCAAGGAGAAACGGTTGCAGAGACCGGCTTCTCCCGAGCCCCAGGGTTGTATTGATTGGAATCTAATCACAGCCGATACTGGAGAATTCGGTGTGGGTGAGTACGATGGCTTGCGCGTCGATGGTGATGATTTTGTGGCCGACATCTTCGCGAATGAGGAAGAGAGGGAGAAGGCGAGAGAAATCGTCGCTGAGCACAAGAAACAGTGGCCGATGCACAGGGAGGTGCCGTGGGTGTTATGCTAAGTGACGTGTGGAGAGGGCAGTATATGGATGCATCGTGTAGTTGTTAGTGTAGTATATTGTAACCTTACAAGGACACGCAAATGCTCATAAACTCCCCATAAGCGTCGGCGCAATGAAGAAATCGCGTTCTAGACATTCAACAAAATCGCCGTGCTTACAGAACAGCATTGCTAGATGGTCATCACATAGGCAGAAGACATGATTGAAGTTCATGGGATGTATTGATTTATACAAAGCTCAGAGTACCCACACCTCCTCGCCCCGTCATGAAGAAAAGGGAATTCGTTTTAACATGCTAACATCAATCGCTTATTTGGGAGCAGTGGTGCGCTCAGCGTTGGAGCGCTGTCCGTAAGCCTTGGTGGCGTATTCGCCCTTGTGGACGATGAGGTCCTGGGGCCGGTAATCCTCGCGGCCAGACCAGTACGAGTCGAGGATCGCCTTGGTACCGGCGGCGTAGCGCTCCTGGGCGTCGATCGAGGTACCGGACATGTGGGGAACCATGGCGTTGCCTCCGCCCCAGGGGTTCTGGGCGTAGCGCAAGGGGTGGTCCTTGGGTGCGGGCTGGGGGAACCACACATCACCTCCGTATCCGCGGAGGTGGCCGCTCTTGAGGGCATCTGCGACGTCCTCCTTGACGACGATGGCACCACGGGCGGTGTTGACGAGCCACGAACCCTTCTTCATCTTGGAGATGAGGTCCTTGTTGAAGAGACCGCGGGTCTTCTCGTGCAGAGGGCAGTTGATGGTGACAACGTCGCACTGGGCGAGCATCTCCTCGAGGTTCTCGACGCGACGGCAGCCAATCTCCTTCTCGACCTCAGGGCGCAGGGGCTGGTAGTCGAAGTACAAGAGCTCCTTGCAGTCGAAGGGCTTGAGACGGCGGAGAACACGCTCACCGATACGGCCGACAGCGACGGTACCGACGACCTTGTTCTCGAGATCGTACTCGTTCTTAGCAACCTCAGCGACGTTCCAGTCACCACGGGCGATCTGCTCGTGGGCGGGGACAAAGTTGCGGACGAGGGTGAGGATGGTCATGACAACGTGCTCAGCGACGGAGACGACGTTGGAGCCAGTGACCTCAGCGACGGTGATACCGCCGTTGGTCTTGTTGGCGGCATCGAGATCGACGTGGTCGGAACCGATACCAGCAGTGACGGCAAGCTTGAGGTTCTTGGCCTTAGCAAGGCGCTCTGCTGTGAGGTAACCAGGGTGGAATCTGTCAACATATGTCAGCCTTGTCGCTCATTTCCCTTGTTGCTGCACGCTAATGTGACAAGCTCACGCGTGGAAGCGGGGCGATCTAGCGGCGATTGCGGGGGAGCTCGGACGTACGGTGTTGTGATGATGACTTCGGCGTCAACGAGGTGCTTGTCGAATTCGGAGTTCTCGCCCTCCTTGTTGGAGGTGGTGATGAGCTCGTGGCCCTGCTCCTCAATCCACTTCCTCAGACCAAGCTCGTTCTCGGTGGTACCGAGAAGACGGGGCTCCTGCTCAGCGTGGACACCACCCTATGACGTTGTTAGTCGCTATGTCCGAGCCGCTGAAGGAGCCTCAACTTACATCGTAAAGAACGAGAAGAACCTTGCCCTGTTGTGAAGCGGTCGCCGTTAGCGTTCTGAACTGATTTGGTTGGCGAAGGGAGGCGACGCCCGGCGTCAGTCGTGGTCCAGCACGAGCTGTGAGGAGGGAGGACGCGGGGCGCGCAAGGCGAGAGGCTGAGCGGAGAAATACCATTGTGAATGAGTTGTTGAGTGAAGAATTGAGGCTCCGTAGAGGGATATATAGGTACGACCGGGAAAAAGGTACTTCGGTACGTGTATCTGACGACAGATCTGTCAGCGATCGTTCCTGGCCGAGCCAAAGAGGGGTCCCAGGGATTCAATACCGGAAGTAGTTCAAAGTGACGTCGAACTCTTTCTTAGTGTTTTTGGAACGCTTGATGCTGAGTGCAATTGAGGGGTTGTGAGGGGTTTATATATACATGAGAGTACCCACAGCGTGCTGCTTGCAGCACGAGAAGTCTGGAAACCTTGGATCATTCGGCGCTCACCACGGCCAGTCCAACTCAGAGCCCTCCCCACTTCGCGATGCACAATCGCCTCGCAACAAGTGGTCCCTGCTTCCTGCGGACATCACTGTCATCTTTGGAATTGCTTCGCAGCGCAATCGGTGCGGGGTCGCAACGAATAGCGCCAACGCGTCCGAGTACGCGCCAGGGGAGCTCTGCTACAGCTTACCCGTTTGATCCATACAAATGCTCCGCCGATACGTCAACACGCTAGCTCCTAGGTTGTAGGCTACTAGTATTGGACGCCACAGGGCCAATTGGAATGCTTGTTGCGATGGACGGTACGTAAACCGGTCGAACTACAATCTGGGGCTCTTGACTTGTCGGCAGAGCTCCGTTCCGCTATACCAAATCTTTGCGGAACAAAGGATGGAAGCTCTAGATGGTCCTCTTCAGCCATGTGAGAAGACTGTTGGAGCACAATTACGTGGCTGTGGGCTGGTGTGAGCTTTCAGCGCCTTCCCGTGGAGCGCCAGCGGCTCTGGAAAGGCTCACTATTCTGGGGAATGCATGCTGACAGCTTGACAGCCACGACAACCTCACCAGGGTGCTCAGCAGCTTCATCGTGACTACCAAGGAAGGTGGGGTTGGTGGCCGAGCATTTTAGACGCCCGAGCCCGCTGAACGCTGCCCGCGGCGGGGTGAGCAGACGGAGCTGCTGCGGACGCGAATTGTCACCGCGAAGTTCGCTTAAAGATCGCAGATTCTGTGGGCAAAAGCTCGGTGATGCGCTGATAAGATAGGAGATGGCGCGGAAAGGCTCGCTGCGAGCGCCGCCGAGAGCCACCGAAAGGGCCGAACCGAATGCGAGCGAACGCAGCGCGTCGCGTGTTCCAGATCATCAAGCCCATGGCTATGATGATGTCGCATCAATTCGCTCCTTACAGGCGAGGATCCCGACGACGGCAGTTGCTATCCATTTGAGACAATTGATGCCGTCGTCCGCCTGTCCGAGGAAACCTTCAAGGTCCCAGAGGCTCCCGCCGTCGCCCTTAAGCTGGCATGTAGCTCCTGCTCAATCTTGAAGCTCCGGCTTGATGCTTCAGCTGCTCGGGTCACCTTTGAAGCTCCTCCATCCTCTGCGACTACATTGTCTTGTCTTTCTTGCCTTTGCATAGCCAGCCTGACTGCAATGCAACTGCCCTCTTGATCATCCTGGCTCGCGTCGCGCAATCAAAATCGGCAGCGGGTGAGGCCTTGCCTGTCTGCACGGGACCTGCGACGCAATCGAGAGATCGAGTCCCCGCACCGTGCTGCCCGCTGCAGTCGCCCCAAGATCGAGCCAACAGCAGGCCAGCGCACGAACGACGATTAGCGTGAGACTGCGAGAACAACGCGTGCGCCTTGGTGTGCAGGCTTTCGATTGAGCGCGAGAAGATAACCGTGAGCTCAAAGATGGTGAAGTCGGTGATTTTTGGGGCTGTCGAGCATTCGCGGGCCAAGCAGTCGCAAGCCTGCGCGCTCAATTTCAAATCTCTAGAGCTGTAGGACATCAAGGTAAGCAACGCTAAAGGTCGCAAACATTGGAATGGCACATTGCATAACTCTGTGCCGGTGTCAGGGGAGCCGTCTCACCTCTCACACCTGAGCTTGGAGTTGCAAGCGGGGTCTCTTCGGAATCTGGAGCAGGGTGCGACTGCGCATGGGTGAACACAGCAGGAGTAACCGAGCACGCGACCTCTTAATTGCGACAACGCCCAAGCGAGACAGATATGCAATGCTGTCGAACGAAGAGTTCTCTGCCTTTTGAGAAACCCGATGCTCAGTCGCGCGTACGCAACGCACTTTCTCAACGACATACTGTATACCACAGTAGGTCTGTGTGAGTGCTGTTATAAACACAAGCACTCGCGTCCCGGAAGAGACAGGACACACGCCCCAGTATCGAGAACATCGTTGAAGTATTCAGAATCAAAATCGACAGGATCAATGTGTTGACAAGACTCCCGAAGACTCCAAGCTGTCATATTCAACCATTTCCGCGACCTGAAGCGCACAGCATATGTTCATTCTGGAGTCGATCACAGACTTCGCCTGCGCGTTCAGGAGTGTTGACGCTGAGCTGTGGTATCGTGAAGGGACCCTTATTGGTTTGGCCCTACGTGGTATTTATTCACATTGTGATCAGCTGAAGCACTCCACCACCTCCAAAAGACGCACGCGCCCGTCCGCTCGTTCTTTCGATTTCGTCCGCAATACCCCAATCTGCCGCAAAGGTACAACTATTTGCCTTCGGCACTACTCATTAGCGCCCAGCTATTGGTAGGAGTCAATATGCAGGAACCGCATCGCAGCGCTCCTGCTGCTAACGTACCAGACTCAGCAAGCATATCTTAAGCTTCGGGGGTGTTGAGGAGTTTGCGAAGCAAGGCGACGTCATCTTGCAAGTTGAGGGCCGTCGCTTCCCTTCTCTGGTCTGGGGCACTCGGGCCTGCTTCACCCGTCTCTGCCGCCATGTTCGATGGTCGTTCTTCCGAAGGCCAGTTTCTTTCCAGAGTCAAACAGGGAGAAATACCGCTTCCTGATGACACTGCGTCAGCAATGTTTTCGCTTTGCAAGATCACGCACATATGGACAGCCGAAGTCAGCAGTGCGCCGAGCACCTCCACGCTTGTTTCACTAGCGCTCCTCGCTGACAACTGCCACTGTACACACATCTTGCGACGGTGGAAACAGTTTGGGTATCGGCGCTCATGCCAGAAGACCCATCCCGTCATCTCGATCACTCGCTTGTCACCGCCTACGCCCTCAATATGCTAGACGAGTTCTACAAGATCTCTCAGAGCATCACCCGATATTTTTCTGAATCGCTGTATATTGTCGCCACCCTACAACATGACATCCTGCCCGTCCGGGTCGTCGATCAGATCCTGGAGCAGCAGCACGATGCCCAGGAGCGCGCCTTGACAGCCTTCAATCGCGTCGTCACTGGAAATGAACTATGTGGTACGGTCCTTCATAACGTCGGGTTATGTTTCAGGAAATTTCAGAACAATGAATTTTGGCCTTTCCGCATTCCCTATGTCTACTTCTAGTTGTTTTACGCAGAAAGGTTGTGGTGCTCCTTCTTGCGTCTGCCAGCAAGGCTTTGTCTCCCAACCCGAGATCATAGTGACCGTCATCGCGGTCTACAACGGCATAACTGGTCTCTGCTTTGATTGTGTTGAGTCGCAGGATTCTGGTCGCACTCGGTCTTGTCGCGTTCCTCATGTTGAGAGACACGTGGCGCTGCATGCTCTGGCGATTGCCTGGGTGGGCAGAGTGTGCACGGGTAAAGTCCTGTGTTAGAAGTTGGAGCGGTCATGAGAAGAAAGGGGGCCCCAATGGCTGGCGGAGACAGCTGGGTAAGAAGGAATACGTATCGTAATGAGAAGAGAAGCGGGAGGAATTGGACAAGGCTAAAGGCTACGTGGACGGAAGGGAAAGGAGCTCGATCTTTGATGCCGCTGCGCCTGATCAACGTTGCTGAAGGTTCGAGATCATGAGCTTTCCTTCGGCAGCTCGACTGGTATTACGTCAAGACCGCAGCAATCTGTACAAAGCTATCTGCTTCGACAACTCGATGGAAAGGTCGTTGTCTAGCAAGGAAAGCAAGTACAGAATGATGACTAGAATTTATGAATGCGTAAGATCTTGAGAAGGATAGAAGAGCCATTTTTCCCGCCGCTGCGGTGGAAAGAGGTTGGTGTTGTTGAAGAACAGTGACGCGTCAACGCTCCCTCGGGAGGAGCGTTCCGGAAAGATGCGCAAGCCTAGCCGAAGCATTGGAAGCTAGCTTCGGCAAGGCCTGCGTTTCCCCAATGTCCGACTCCGACCCAGCCTTTTCTCGCTGACAAGCCTCTTACCAAGACCTGTTGCCTGCCTCATTCGGCTTATCCAAAGTGCAGTGTATGCAATGGCCCTTTCACTCATCCATCGATCCTCCTTGTCATCTCCATCTGGCATCTCTTTCGCGGACCACTATCGTTGTGGCACGTGGCGCACTTTCGTACAACGTCCATTTGCCGATTCGTTAGAGTGTGCAAGCATTCCAACGTGTCAGCATCGTCCGTTGCCCAAAGAGATGCAGCTTGCAGGATTCAGGCCGACCGCTTGATTAAGACTCCACTCTTTGTCTGTTTCGGAAGCTGCGAACGGTGTGCGCTCAATGGGCGGGACACACGCAATAAGCTCTTAAAACTCTATCTCATATATACTGCAGAAAAGGAAGGCAGACACAAGGTTGGAAGTAAGGATCATCCTGAACAATCAATCTGATAGCGGCGCTCGGCATCCTCCCTTGTGCAGCTACGCGGCGACAAGCCTACGAAGCTTTACGAGGCATCCATAAGAGTTGCACGTCCCACGATCTGTCGAGGATCTTCGACGCTTCACCATCTCACCCCTGCAGCGATCAAGATGCGCGTCACCGCCAGTCTACTGGGCTTCATGCTCTGCGCGATCAACGCAAGCGCCAGCATTACACAGAAAGACTTCACCGGCATCGGCAACATCTACGTCCTGAACTCCAGTGATTGGCGCACCGCATCGCCAACCGCAGATAGAGTGGGCTGCCTGAGCGAGAATGGCAAGTTCATCGCAGCAAACGATAGAGCAGCATGCGGCACCTTCACCAGACTGGACACCTTCCCATACACCCTGTCAACCAAAAAGGGCAACTGCACGTTCAACGATGAGTCGCAAGAGCGCAATACGGACAGCATGTACGGGAAGTCTGATCATGCCTGGAATTGCAACGCGACCTACGAATCAAACATTTACGACCAACTTTACACAATTGTAAGTCGATCCTTTCGAGGTTGAAACGTCCTGCTTATGTATCCATAGGATGGCTTTTCGCACGTCTTTCTCTGTTTTGGCGATGTAGCCTGCTACTACGATGCTAAGAAGGCGCCTGCGCGCAACGAGAAGCTCTCACTCTGGCAATTTCATTGGGGCTCTGGTCAGCTAGGGATCACGCCAGGGCACATCCAGCTGCTCTTGCTGTGGAACAAGATCGATGAGAACCCCAAGAGGGAATTAGTGCAAGACATTCCGGGTCCGCGGCTGAGGTTGAGTGAAGAGGTGCAAATACCACTGATGGGGCAGAAGATTAAGTCAAAGTGATGGTAGCACGGTGTGTTGAATATCGAGGAATCCGATTCAGAAAACTTTACTGTACTGCAATCTTGTGATCTACTCGCAGATCCGAGTCACACGGTACAATAAACAGGGATTCATTGTGCTGACCCAAGCGCTTCCTACCCGCAATTTTGATGGCGATTTCATTTGCCCTGCCGCTACAACACTGTGTGACAGCAGGTCCGTAAATCTTCGACCGCCATAAAGGCATTCCGCCTCGTAACATCCCTGATACATGAATCGATGTGACGCTCAACGCCTGCTCCAAGTCCACTTGTAATAGCAAGACATTCTTCCTTGAAGTTCGGAAATTCTATCAGCTCGAAATCTTGCCCTTCTTCTCCTGCGCGGGTCGGCTTGGCAGTGTACGGACGTCGCTCGACATCTCGTCTCATCTCGACTGTGATGGAGTTCAGGCGCAATCTCGTTGTCAGCGAAGGCCTTTTGATAACCGTAGCTCATCAATTGACCCGAAACCGGCTCTTGACTTTATTACGAACAGTGAATGCTCGGCAGCGATCTTGATTCAAAAGCCGGTTACGGAAACGATCCTCGTCAAAGTCTATGGGCTGCTGGAGACGATGAGACAAAGCCTAGTGCACTTTACGAGCATTCAATCTAGGGCTTTGTAATGGATATTGGCGCCATACAGGTCCGACAGGCAGAGCCGCACGAAGATGACGAAAATATCTGAAAGTTCGATCATTGCAGATCAGACTACACCTCCTAAGAAGCACATACTTGGTGCAGTGCAGTCGAAGTATTGCGTTACAGAGCAGAACAAGAGTTGCCGAAAAACGCCGTAGGCAAGGCTGAAGAGCGGCCGAGGTCGAATTGCCATGGCGGCCTGTGCATGCTTTCCCCGCAAACGCAACATTCGATGACAGAGCTCTCTGCGACAGGATAGCGCGAGTCATCAGCATGTTTGTACCGATCGAAAGTATATCATTTCGCGCCTGCGTGTCAATCTCGAACGCAATCACAAGCTATCCGTATCGTTGAAGCCACGCACTGGCGCCTTGTGAACACTTCCACCTCCCGATACGGGCCTCCTCCATCCATATTTAGCCCAAAGCGAACGCCGGCAGAATGTCAGCGCCTATGAACTTCTCGATCCCCGACGACCTCAAAAAGTATCTCGCCGACCTCGACGCCTTCATCGAAACAACCATTCTGCCGCTTCAGCACAAAGACGACAACAACCGCTTCTTCGACCATCGGCGCGAACACAGCCGCACAGACTGGGACGCCGGCGGCCTTCCGCGCAAAGAATGGGAAGACTTGCTGTCTGAATCTCGGCGGCTGGCCGATGAAGCAGGATTCTACCGGCTCTCGCTGCCGAAACAGTATGGCGGACAGAATAGCGAGGATGGGCGAGGGAGCAACCTGTGGATGGCTGTCATAAGGGAACATCTTGCGGCGAAGGGGTTGGGGTTGTTCAACGATCTGCAGAATGAGCACAGTATGGTGGGGAATTTCCCGGATGTCATCATGTTGATGAACTTCGGCAATGAGCAACAGAAGGCCGAATTGATCCCAGCAAGACTGCGAGGCGAGTTCAGGATGACGTTTGGGTTGACGGAGCCGGGGCATGGGAGCGATGCGACGCACATGGCTACAAAAGGTGTGCCGGAGAAGAGGAACGGAGTCGATGGGTGGCTGCTGAACGGGCATAAGAAGTGGCAGACTGGTATGCACCATGCGACGCATTGCTCCATCTTTGCTAGGACGAGTGGGAAGGATGGTCAAGTCAAGGGGATCAGCTGTTTCATTGTACCCAAGGATACGCCAGGATTGAAAGCAGAGTCGTATGAGTGGTGAGCGACTGTGAGGGCTCCAGCTGAGGTGCACTGTTAACGTTGAGCAGGACGCTGAACATGCCAACCGACCACGCCACCGTCTCAATCAAAGATGTCTGGATCCCTGAAAGCGCAGCCCTGGGCCCCGTCCACAATGGCTTGGGTGTCGCCCAAGCCTTCGTCCACGAGAACCGCATCCGACAAGCCGCCTCATCGCTCGGCGCAGCTGTATACTGCGTCCAGCAATCCGTCGAATACGCCAACGAACGCGCCCCCTTCGGTACACCACTGTCGCACAACCAAGGCATACAATTTCCGCTGGTCGAACTCGCAACACAATGCGAGATGTTACGTCAGTTGATTCGTAAGACGGCGCTGGAAATGGACTCCATGCCGCACAACGAGATCGAGAGGAAAATTGGCGACAAGGTGTCCATGTGCAACTACTGGGCGAACAGGCTGTGCACGCAGGCTGCTGATCGCGCCATCCAGGTTCATGGCGGCAACGGGTATTCGAGGCATTACCCATTTGAGCATATCTGGAGGCACCACCGGCGGTACAGGATTACCGAGGGGAGCGAGGAGATTCAGATGCGCAAGATTGCGGCATACCTGTTCGGCTTTGGGGGACGGAAGAGCCTTGTCGATGCTACGAAGCAGGAGTCCAAACTGTAGTCCACATGGAATTCGAGAAGTCGACCTACGAAGGTCCCGCGTACGTCTGTAATGTCCCATGATTGTGACTCGATTCTTAGATGGTAGAGGCGGTCTGCCGAAATGCCATCGAGCGTCGGCAGTCACATCTGTTGTGCGATGACAAGTGAGGAAAGTTCACCTCCATCCCCTCAGCCAAGCATTGACCCCAATCATCGCTTCTCGTTCCATGATGACAGGCAACATAACTACAATAAGCAAGAACCAAACAGCGAATGCCACGAACCAAAGAGTTGTACTGCCGAGCCTGAATCTATATGGAGGTCTTGGAAGAGGTTTCGACTCGATCGATTGAGGTTGAGGTACAGGTGGTAACGGCTTCAACTGCTTAGGCGGTTCCGGACGTGCGAGACCCCGGCGCTGAGACAGCGATAGCTTTGTGCTGGGTTTTGGCGGAACGGGAGGTTCGTCGTCAACGGGCTGCGGTCTCCTGTTGCGTACATTACGGGAGGCTGGGCTGTCGCTGGACATGGTGAGGTACTGGTGGTGATGAAGAGACAAAGATGGTGCGCAGGAACCGGTTGAACTAAGTCCAGACAAGCTTAGTGTGGGCGATCTGGGAAAGTGCCACTTTCAGTGGGCGAGCATGTGGAGGTCAAGCTAGGTCACGATGGGGGCAAATCGCTTGCAGATCGTACGTGGTCTCTCTGAGCAGACAAGAGGGTGCATTGGTGAAGATGTTATTTGATAAGTCTATAGGTCGCATTTTAACGTTGCCCCGCGAAAGGCTTACTTGTTCGTCTAATAGAATTGAATGTGTACGGACTCGCCCAAAGACATGCTGCCGCGAAATGCTGATCTACGAAAATTATTGCCATGGTTGGCTGTACCCGGAGAATTGCTGATGGGGCCGATACGGATAGGACCAGTCGGACTCAGGCTCAAAAGCCACAAGGTACGTGTCACTGCTCAGGGCATCCGGATCATCGAACTCGATGCCGATCATTTGTTGATTCTGCAGCGACGTCAGGTCCAAGTTGAACGATGGGTCCGGAGGGGTTTGTTCGTCCGGCAGGATGTTATGAAGGTAGCCGGGTGTAGGTCCCCTGCTCATGCCGAGCGCCTCCAGATGAATTGGTGTCTCCTTTACAATCATCTTGGCGAACCCGATCTGTTCCATTTGTCTAGCGATGTCTACGCAGTCATTGGCGTACTTCTTCATCTGCTCCGCGACGGCCATACGTTCGTTGGCGTTCTGCTTTGAGTCGGAATCCCAATAATATCCGAAGGCGCACATGAAGATCGTGATGCATCGGAGGATAGCCGTGCTGTCGAATGTCGTCAAACTGGAGATCGTTTGATCCTCTGCCATTTGCTGGAATAGCTCGACGCTCTTTTGAGCGGCGTCAACGGACACGCTAGCCATCTTTTCGTATCCAATTTTGTTATCCGCTGGTATTCTTCTGCTATTCAGAACAAGATTGAGAAGGAAAGGTCTGGTAAGGAGTATTTTTGTGGACCAGTAGTGCAGATGAAGCACTGTTATCGCGCGCCTGTAGAATTCGGGCGCTGTCCGATATGAACTCTGCTTCAAATGTATGGGCAGGCCTTGATGCCATTCTCTGAGTTTGCCTAGCAAGTGCGACACAGTTGAGAACGAGATCTTTTGTGATTCTTCGCCGTCGTTCTTTCGCTCCGTGTATATCGTTCGAATGATGTGACGTTTCCACTCGCCGAGGTCGTGGAATGCCGATAGCCACTTTCGCGGCGTGTGAAGCCCTAAAAATTCGGGCCTGACCTATATGCCGCAGTCAGCACATATGTTATTATACAGAGGACCAAAAGCGGAAAGACAGACCGGCTCACGACCGATGCGCTCAAGCGGCAGTGACGTCGTGACTTTGAGAATTCGTTCGTCGATCAATGTTGGACTACCGCCTCTCATCCCTATTTCTAGATCAAGTGTAGTCAATGTCCACCATATGCGACGATTCTCTTCGCGCTCCTCCTCAGACTTTGACATTGGTAGCTGGTCTCGATGCAGACCTAGTGACCATGCTATTTGTATTGCAGTGCCGATATATAGGTATGCCGTAACTCTCCGAAGTGCGTTCTCGAGTGCTATAGCCTGAGACAATTAGCCCAATTCGTTCAGACGTAACGCGTCACGAACCGCTATAGCCAATGCCCGTATACTATCAATATCTGCAGCATCTTCTACCCTCGGTTTGAATTGTTTGATGAGGTCGATGTAGTCCTCTGATGTTTTGGTGGCCATATCTGCATAGGAACTCGGCGAAAGCGATCTTCCTTCGGAGTTGCGCGGCACTGCGCCCAGGGCACACATGGCATAGATCGAGCAGATCCATGAGACAGATGGTCGCACGCCCCTCCTTGGAGGTGGTGTACCATACTCAAGCTTGACTGTATATGCTGAGTCGTACCACGCGTATGTGTCTTCAATTCGTTGCAGGAGCCTTGCTTCAGGGTAGAGCCAGTACATACAGTGCACCTCTTTGCGATATCTTTTGACGTAGTGGAAGCAAAGCTCTTTCGGTGGAAGCCAGTACACTTCCTCCTTGCTTTCTTCTTGAGGTGGATAGGCCCCAACTCTTGCGGGAGGGATCATGTCCGTGTTCTTTTCCGGCAGAGGATCTGCTTTCACTTGAGGCTTGCAGAAGTTTGCAACCGCTCCGTTGAAAGGTATGTCACTTTGGGCACCGACGTAACGCGAGACGCCCTGAGAATCTTTCATCATACTACCCAGCGGCTCGTGTAGGTTTTCTCCTTCGACGGTCCATTCGCCCGGGGTATCTGCACTAGAGTAGTCATCGTCGTCTTCGGGGGACTGGTGCGGCTCGATGTAGCCGCCTGGATCCAGGGTTGGCAACACGAGTGAACCATCCTTGATAGCTTTCGAGATCTTGCGCAATGATTCAAGGTTCAGCTGCTGGCCACGGAACACTTTGGAGAGGATGCTCATAGACAATTGATACTCCTCTTCCGTCACATGGTAGAAGGGTCGCTTTCTCCGCGGGGTAGCGGTAGTGCAAATTGCTCCCGTGCGGGCACAATAACGACATGGTCCGGGAACTGCCAGACGTCAGCGTGTGTGGAGCCGGAGGACGACACCAATTAGTCGGGTCGTACATACCGGGATCGATACACTGCACAGCTAGTCAATTCTGTCTTGGCTTCGAGCAACGGGCAGGTTCCACCATACCTTGGTTTTTCTGCTCCGACACCGATCGCAGCTACTGTGGACGCGATGCGCGTTTGCTGCGCGTGCAGATGTACTCGGAGGTCGAGGCCCCGTAATGTCGGCCATTGCGACCGACTAATGACCGGAACTTCTTCGTTAGGGGTCGTACGCTCAAGGAGAGCTCATCCGGCGAAACTACAATAATCACTGGGTTGGCGTTGGCGACGGGCGACGATGTGCATCGTGGGAACGCGAGAACAATAGGATGCCTGATGCCCTCGCGGGGGCTTTGCTAAAGTCTGTCATGGAGGAAGCTAAGCAGTCCCCTGCAGATCAGGATCGGCTAAGGCGAATTAGACTAGACGCGGAATAGCGGAACCTCACAACTCATTGCAAACATACTTGTTTCAAGTATTCGTATAGTAAATGGGCAAAGGCAATAGTTCTTCCGGAGGCTCTGTCCAGCATGTAGGCGAGTAGGGTTCTTACAACACGTCTCATATCGCTTACAGGGCTGACCTTATCTCAAACGCCTAGAAATGCACTGACTCCCGCCCTACCAAACCACTGCGCCGTAACCATGCTTTCTCCCGCGTCTGATCGATTGATCGGCTTACCACGACATGACAAACATGAGCTGGAGCATCAATGCGACAAGCGCGACGCTGCCCAACTGGATGCTGAAGATATTAGCGCCGCTTTGAACATTCAGCTTGACCACAGCTCCAGGAAAGCTGCACGTCAGAACATCTCCGCCTGGGTCGCGTTTGCCATATTGCAGAGCCCTCGCAGGCATGTTCGGGCATGCAAATCCGAGCTTTGCAGGACAACTTCTAACGATGTCGAAACACAGATCCTCACAAGGAAGCATCTCCTTGTAGGGCCCAGGCTTGATATCCTCGTCGATCATAGGGTTGCGGCTTTTGCTGTATCCGAAACGATCACGCATAGTCGCGTTGAATTCTGCGCTCATGTTGCTTGCAAAAGGGATGGTGCCGTCCGAGAATTGGGCATTGATATTGCGAGGGACGAGCCAGCTGTCGTTTGCAGTCCAGTCCTCGCATCTTGGGATCAAGACTGAGCAAAGCCACTTCTTGTAATCATTGCGACAATTCGTGCAATTGCGAGCGAGCGAATATTGGGCAGTAGAGGGCGCATCACAAGCGACTTGATCCAGCGAATTCGTGAAGTTCTTGAAGTACTGCTTCGCTTGGCCATCATACAGGGCTTTTAATTTGTCATCGTCGAATTTGTATTCGGGGGACGAAGGAACGGCATACGCAACGTTGTCGCAAAACTCGAGGTCTGTGAGAACCTGGCAGGAGTCATCTAATAGAGCGATAAGTTTGACATCGAACGAGTGTCTACCTGACTGTATGAACTTACCGGCTTTTGTTGTCCAATTGAATTGCTGAAAGACTTTGCCGCCGGCGCGCACTCTGCCCACACCAGGCAAATCCACAGTGTCCTGGTTGCCCTCGACCACAAGGTAGCCGTTGTACGTCTCAGCATTACTCAAGTTGTGCACATTGAATTGGCTTTTAGGGAACCCAGCGCCAAACTTTGTGGTGATTTGCGTCTCTACGGTGATGTTGTTTGTTGAGTTGAACGACTGCTTCAACGCGCAGTATGAATTCTCCATGCCAGTGACTGGTGATCGGCCGGCTGGGAACGCATACATACTGAATGGGTTCGAGTTGTTCCACTTCGCGATAGCCTCTGCGTTGTCCGAGTCGGTAAGATTGTAGGTGATGAAGAGCGTGGACTCGCTGTCGGTATCGACCATGAACAGGAAAGGATTGGTCCTGTTGTAACTGTGGTAAGAACCGTGAGTGCTCGCTGCGACCTCAAAGTGCCAGCTGCCAAACCAGTTCTCGTTTAGTTTTGGAGCGGAAATTCCAATGTATACGTCGGACGTGGCATTGACATCGAATGATATATATCCCCCGTCGAACGAAATGCCCGTCTTGTTCGTCACGAGATTTTCGCTCGAGCCTGGACCTGGCTTCTGATTCTGCGCTGATGTTGAGACATACAGCGAGAGCTGAGGCGCGCCTGTGGAGGAAGCGTTGTTCCCTGGCATAGGCTGCTTACAGGTGTTGGCGGACACCCAAACCCTCGTCTCTGCTGTTTGACGTGCTTCCAATGTCTCTCCCCGCCGTGCAATCTCCTCAGCGCTGTTGTTGAAGTCGTCGTCTTCTTGCTTTCCGCTCAGGAGGGAGGTGGCTGAGCTTCTAGCGTCCAGCGCATTCAGCAAGCCACCCGCCTCATTCCGCGTCTGAAGCTGACTTTTCTCTAAAACAAAATAGACGGTTGTCTCGGGTGCAATGTCGACCTCCAGCTTCTCGTCATTCTTCAATTTGCCCACCTCCTCAGCTTGGCGGCCAAGCAAGCTTCGTGCGAAGTAAGCAAAGTCCGGCGCATAACCACTACCTTGTTCTTCATCGGTAGCGCCATCGTTGTCATGTACGGAGACGGCGACGGCTCGTAGAGGCGACTCGAAGTGAGGGAGATGTTCTTGTTGACGCGGAGTAGGGATTTCGACAGCGTTCGCATAGGCGAGTGATTGGCTCGATGAGCACGTTATGACAACAAGACAGGTCGCTGCGATGTAGGCGAACAGCTTCGACTGCACGTGTCTGGGTATTCGGGGTTGCATTGCCCTCTCCGCTAGCCTATCGACGGATTGGAGGATGCATGGAGAGTGAATGAGGCGCAGAGGAGGCGCAGAGGTATCGATAAGACGGAAGCTCGGCAAATGTTCTTATGTCATGGGGCACGCCGCGGGCAGGGGAGGGCGTGTAGAGTTTCAGCTCTTCACAGAGATGTGCCTCAGAAGTCGAAAGTCAACTGTCACCCAGGGTCGCGATTGCCAACGGTGAGATCCGGCGCTAAAGGTGGGACCCTGCCAAGTCACGTCGCGTCGCTCCCTTGCTCGAAGGCCAAATCGTTCCTTGTAGCAGTAAACGCGCTGTGATCATTCTCAAACATATGCAAATGTTCCGGCCAAATTTCATGCTGCATGCATAGACATGAGCATCGTTTCCAGGACAAGGAATGGCGATCTTTATACAGGCAACATCACGCCAACGGTTCACCAACGCTTCCACGTTACGAGTAGCAGGACGCCTCTGCCTAGACATTGACCAGTACAACGCCCGAATGTCTTTCAGCGAGTCTCGAGTACTCTTTCGTCCTGCGCATCAGTCTTTCCAGGAAGACTTCTTTGCTTTAGCAGGCCGCTGATGAACTTGCGACGCTTTCGCCCAGGCATTAACTTGACCTCGTCTACATGGTTGTCTGGTACAATGTCCTCGTACGTGGATGGATCTTCTCTTCGGCAGTTTGCTCATCGGATCTGACCGCTGCTTCACTAGGGGCCAGCAGAGTCTCTTGTCGATTGATCGACTCGTCCGCTTGAGCTGAGAGCTCGGAAGATGTACGCTCTTCAGCGCTGTGCTCATCGGCACTGCTTACTTCATCAATGCTGTCATCGTTCCCTATTCCCTGCTGTCAGCGACAAGATCAGGTGGCGTATACATTGATGCAGGAAGCAATACTAGATCCCCTTTGGTTTCGCTTTGCACACTCAACTGGTCTTCTTTATTCTTCTCCTACACAGTCGAAACTGGCTCCAGATCCTGTCTGATACTATTGATCTCTAGTTGCGTTCCAGAAGAGGGAAGATCAGCAAATCTTGCTCAGCGTCAAAGCATTCCACAACGCCGTCTGACCACATGGCTTGTGGCAAAGTTGCCGAGGCAGGTAGAAGCAGTAGCTCCTCATCCTCGGTCTCTGATCTGTCGTTATACAACTCACGTTGGGACTCGCAGCGACGCTCAAACGGCGAAGACTCACCATACTCACCAAGGTCGATCAGATCGGCTGTCGAGCTTCGAGTCGAGACATCAGAACTCCGTTTATAGTGCACCGAAGGCGCACGGTCTGACTTCGATGCAAAGGGGCCATATTTCTGACCCGGCGGAGGTGTCCAAAACAGGATTGTGGCTCGAATGTACGCAAAGTCAGTGGTATTGACACCGTCTTCTGAAGCTGCTAGACAATCCACCACTGCGGCGTGGCTGTTGGCAGTTGGCAGATCCAATCTGGCCTATCGTTACATCTTCGCTCAAGGTGGGCGGGCCGTCGTCGTGCATTGGTGCATCTGCTGACTCTGACTGGAAACTACGGTGTCCAGTATACACGGTAGATTGCAGCATTGGCGGAGTCCTTCCTTGTGTACCCTACTCCGATACTGGCAATGCAGACGCTGGGTCAGCACGCTGATCTGATGTCCAATGGAAGCTGAACAGCGGCAGGGTGTGCTCACGCTTAGACGTAGCCTCTTCAATGCTGGCCTGGTGCTCTGCTTTTCGACGAACGACGGGCACGAAAGTCGATCTTGATCGATTTGCTGCTTCGATTGCCTCTGACCTGTTCTCCTACGATGCGAATCGCTCCTTCACCCTGGTTGCAACGCTGCTCGAACTGCTGCCTGAGCTGAGCGACGGTCTTCCCGCCTGACTTCGGACTGCGCGATGCACCATGTCGGTACTTGATTGGAGGTTCGGGAGCCCAGGCATTGCTTGATGATCTCACTACGCTGGCGCTGTCTGCGCTCTTATGGTTCCAGATGGAGGGATCGATCGGTGAACTGAATAGCGCGGCAGTGCACTGGACGGGGATGGAGACTCCTGCTCTGCCATATCGAGGTATATCAGTTGGTGGTAGAAGGCGCAGAGCTGCACTTAGGTACATGCGTTGTAAAGAAGACGTGTTACGCAGCGGCGCAGTGAAAACCGGGTTCAAAGTATAAGCCGCCCGTTCTCTCACTCCCGTCTTTAGGACGACCTACAAAGTCTTCTCAAGAACGCCCACCTTGATGGTCTTTAGTCCTCCCTAGCCACCAACACTGTTTCGACAGCCTTGTTCTGAACACCGCAGATATTCAAGCTCTTTTGTCGCGCCGGACAGGCTCTTGTCGCGCCAATCGCACCATCTCAGCCACGATGACTTTCCGAAGCCGCATACCAATCTCAGTGGACAGCCCTTCGACTCGCAGTATTTGCAACATGCGCTCCGAAGGTCGTCTGAAAGGTACGCTGGAACGGAAAGTGCGTCGCCTCCGTTCGATAGGGCAACTATCTCCACCACCAGATGAGCCTCTCCCGCCTCTTCCTCCACAATCTACCTCACAATTGTTGAACCAGACTCACAACATTGACTGCTCCATTACCTCAAACGACGGCATGGCAGATACGCATCGATCCTTGACCTTCAAGCGCAGCTTGGAATCTGGTTCTAGTTGCAGCCAAAACCTTGATTTAGAGATCGAAAATTCTTCTTCACGCAACACAATGCTGGTCTACGAACAAACCGAACAAAGAAAAGTCCGATTCGAGCTCCGCCTCCACGCAAAGAATGCACCTAATCTAGACGACCTTAGGCACCTCCTCGAGCTCTTTGCTAGTCTGAAGGATATGGGTGCATCATTCTCAAAGAATGGTGAAATGCAGGCTTACGGAGATCGACCTCTCAATGAGGACCTCCAGGGGATGCTAAGCCTAGGCGTCGAGTACGATGCCTTATGGCATAGTTTCTTTACCGGTAGGGAACAGGAGATGGAACACAAACTTTGGCCTATCCTGCACGTCCTCAAGAAGACACTACAAAATGAAGGTGTCGCTTTCGATTATCGCCACGCGCGTCTAACATATGGTTCAGGTGTGCCCAAACTCGTCAAGCTGGGTGATTTGTACGATTCTCTCCGTGAAGAATGGTTCCAGAAGACTCTGCATGACGTTCATCCGGCGCTGCGCTGGCACGAACCTCCAGCACGCGCCGAAATATCAAGTTCGCCAGCAATCATAGGTTGGTCGTTCACAAGAGACGACCATCCTGATAGTGATCTCCCTCATAAGGACAGCCGCCTAGCGAAACGTCTCACGATCATCGCGGAAAAACAGACCAGTAGTTTCAACAAACTCGGCTCGTCAATTCATAAGGAGAAGAGTGTTCACCCATCATCACCAGATACTCCTGAAGCACCAATGAACACCCATGTCCCAATGTCTGCCATGCCCCACTCATCAGCTTTTACGCATCCGCAAGGCCCAACGACGGGTGTACGCGCTCTCGTCCACGGCTCAAGTCCGCTCCACCGTGCCAACACGGCAAACATGCTGCTCGCAGACGATAAGCCTAAGATTAACACAACGAACGCCACAAATGAAATGCTCCACCGGCCTGCCAACCGGCGACATATGCGTGCCGGAGTAGTAGGACCGTTGTTGGAAGACGAGCGTGGACATATGGACAGGCGTCAACGTCATGCAAACAAGGAGCAATCCACTGAGGTGCAGGCTATAAAAGAAGATAAGAACACTCCAGGCAAGAAAATCAAAAAGAGTGATGGAGTTAGGAGATGGTTGCGTTCAATTTTGGAGAATAGTGAGCTGGCTCGGTCCATTGATCGGGTCGGACGCAGTGTCGGGGGAGACCTTTGATGCAAGATGTTGATCAAAGGAAAATCAAGAGGGTAAAGGGAGGTTGCATATTGACCATATTCTAGCAAATAGTGAGGTTTTAAAATGCTTGTAAACATTCGCGCGAAGTTGTGATGTCATGCTCTGTTTAGCGTCGCGATCTTTCGAGCGCATCCAATCTCAAACAACATTTGACAACCGAATGCGAAAGATTGGCTGTCGATGAATGGTTCAAAGTAGTTTAGCAATATCGTCACGACCCAGGAACTGAGCAAGATCGTTTGGAGTGATCTGCCTTAGACCTGTCCTCAACGAGAACATCTCCAAATCTTTGTTCGCACCCAGTCTAAGCAGCGCGCGCACCAGATCTCTATTGCCCTCGGTGATGGCCAAATGGAGGGCATTCTGTTCACCGTACTTCAGAAAAACCGGGTTGGTTGATGATCTCCAAGCCTCGCTTTGGCACATGTAGTACGCATCAATTGAGGCTCCGTTTTCGACAAGGAAGCGCAGTACCTCGAGGTGACCTTTGCTTAATTGGCGGAGACCAAAGGTAAGGTGGGCAACCAAATCCGTGCCAGCAATGGTTCCTCCGTAGCTAAAGAGTTCTCTCACGACTTCCAGCAAGCCAGTTGATGCGGCTCGTTGCATGGCTGTACAACCTAGGGGACTGGCTGCGTCAGGTGAAGCGCCTTTCGACAGACACCATCTCACAGCATCTAAGTCTCGTATGAGACAGCTTCAGCTATATCAGTGAATTTCCAATGCATCTCATCTGGCGCATTGCTTACCCTAAGATTGGCGCAGTATGTTCGTTCACTGGTCGATCAATTTCCCATCCAGCATCCACGAGCATCTCGATCGCTGTTCAATTTCCGGTCTTTTCGAACGCCCGCAACGCCCAAAACATGTCCATCTCTGTAGGTTTAAGTCCCTTTTCGATGAGCATGCGCACCACGTGAATCCGGTTGTGCCCCACCGCTGTGCCCAAAGGTGTGCTGGCAAGTCCTACAGCGTACTGGAACCAAGCTAGTGCGTTTGGTTGGACACTCTTCGAATCTTCAGAGTCCTGCCAGATAACAAAGAAATGCTCCAGGTCAGACAAAGGCCTTCCAGGGCAGCAAAGACGCTTCAGTTCTCCTCGAGCGCAATCCAGTACCTCGGCGAATGGTGTCACATCCGGTACGCACTCGGTGACCTTGCGGGTGCTGGGGTCGAATTGAGAGGAAGGTACCAGCGCTCGAGGTGTCTTCCAGAATTCATCTGTTGGTTTACGCGCTGTCGGTCGCTCGATTTGTATCTTGCGATGTCGATGATTCAACGCCCACATAATACTGTGAGTGTCCCGAGGTTTCCGGCGATGGAACTCATCATCTTTCGAGGAAGCGCTGCTTTAGAAGACGTTTTCGGTACTCACTTCGGATCTCTTCCGGTTCGCACAGAACCTGCAATACGCAGTGCGGACGTGTTGGGGTGGATAACAAATCACGTCCGCCATCACCGTGATGAGGCTGCCTCAGTACGAGAGGCAGTCGGTCCGCCGACTCATATCAATGCAGCTACTAATTGATCATTTGTGTCACAAAATTGATTGATCGATCGAGTAGGCGCATGAAGTCCTTCTTCGGCACTCCTTTGGCGATGCCAAAAGCCTTCACGCCTACCACATTCGGTCGAGCGGGCTCAAGAGGGACCGCGCTCAGAGACCCTGATCGCGATGGTGCTGAGTTCAAGAATTTTGTATGTATTACATTGATGTGCAAGCTAGACCTCAGAATCTCATTCTGCTTAGCTCAATTTTGAGGGTGGTGCACTGTAATGGCAGTTTTGTTCAGATAACCTTTCCCTGCTTAAATTCATCAGCTCCACATTTGTCTCGATCGGGCCTTGACTTCCTTGTGTGGATAAGTAGTAACTACTTCAAGGTTCAAAGCAAGAAAGTGTGATACGTGTCGCGAGTAGGCAGCAGAGACATGTGTGACGATGTTGATGACCGAATGCGTTCGATTCGCGTGTAAATATTTACAGAAGAACGGATAATCTGTGGTGGCATGAACCCGAACGCCAAACTGCTTATGCAAAGAACAAGACCTTGCTTGATCACTCAAGCATGTATCTATGCACCAATAGCTTGAGGGTTCCAGAAGACGTTGTTAGGGTCAACCTTGTTCTTCAGCGTCAACAGCTTAGCGTACAACGCATCACCATAGTACAGCTTGTGCGCAGTAGCGGCATCGTAACTAGGGTCGACATAATTCAAGTATGCGCCAAAGCTGGTCTGGGGCTGCGCCCTGATAATAGCGTCGTTAAGTCCGTTGATGAAGTTGGTAGACGAAGTGCCGTAGCCGTAGTTCTGGAAGACCCACAAGCTATCACGGTCGTTGTAGGCAGCAAAGGTGGTGTCCTTGGAGTTGATGGCCGAGCCGGGACCGCCGTACAGATTGACGATGGTGTAGTACTCGGTCGAGGTGCCCTTGATGTAGTCGAACCAGGCGTTCAAGCCGGCGGAAGTGAGACCGGAAGACTCGGGGACGGTAATGGACTTGGCGAAGAAGTTTTCGTGCTCATCGTAGCCGCTCAGAGGCTCTTTGATCTGAGTCTTACCGGATACAAGGACGAGGTAGTCGTACCAGCTGTAGGCCTTGACAGTGGATGAGGTGGGAGCAGGCAGAGTGCGAAGCAGCTCATTTTTAACTCTGGAGTTGAACTCCTCGACAGTGCCAAAGTAAGCACCGCTCAAGCTGAAGGTGCCGTAGTTGTCGATGTAGACACCAAATGAGATCTTGTTATCAACGACTGAGGCGTTCTTGGCGAAGTCCTGGAGATGGAGCCAGGCGTTGGTGAACACAGACTTGGTGTTGTACATATTACTAAATGGGAAGGCGAAGTAAGTGATGCTCGAAGGAGCAGCCTGGGTTTGGAGGTAAAAGTTGGTGACTATGCCGAGGGAGTCAGCAGCACCACGGATGCCCCAGAAAACGTCGGAATTTTCGGTCGAAGAGGCCTTGATGAGCGAGCCGTCAGCAAGAACAACATCAGCGGCAACGATCTGATCCATGGCGAGACCCCAGTGACGCGAGGTGTGCCCGTAGCCACCGTGAGTGAAGTGCCCACCAATGCCAACGCCAGGGCAAGTTCCGTGCGAGAGCGCCTTTTGACCCTGAGTATAGATGCCATCAGCAAGATTGCCGAGACGAACACCACCGCCAACCTTTGTGATACCAGTGCTTGCGTCGAGTTCAACCTTCTGGAAGGGCTGAAGACTGATCATCATGGCGCCGTCCTTGCCGCCAGAGCTGAAGCTTGCGTAAGAATGACCACCGGACTTGGCTTGGACCTTGATACCATTCTGGCTAGCACAGACAACAGCGTCCTGGACATTTTGCTGCGTCTGAGGAAGCACCACGACGGCAGGCTTGTACGGCAGGGCAAGATTGTAAGGCTCGACAAGCTCAGCATAATCGCCATCTGAGGTCATCTTGTAGGGGACATTCTTGCCGTTCAAGCACTGGAGAACGCCGCCAGATGCTGAGGGGGTCGCAGATGCGGATGCTGTGCCGCTTGGCTTTGCCGAGCTTGTGCCTGAGGGGTTGTTACTACCACAGTTTCCAAATTCTGCTTGGCATGCGCCTCCGCAGTAATCTGTCGTCGATCCGCACCACCCTGAGCCGCTGCAGCAGTTGCCGAAAGAGCTGCCTAAGCAAGTAGCGCCGCCATTGTTGGAGCCGCAGGTGGCATCGGTGGAAACCTTTTTGGTGGGTGTTGAAGATGAAGCTGCAGACGTACGTGTTGATGTTGGTGCGGGCTTTGTTGAAGGCTTGAGAGTCGTAGATGTGCTGCCGCTGCAGGTACCGAAAGAGGAGTTGCAACCAGCTTTGCAATGAGCGTCTGAAGATCCACACCAGCCATACTGAGAGCAACAGTTGCCGAATTCGCTGCCTTGACAGGTGTACTTGTTAGTTCCTCCACACGAGCCATCTGTAGAGACTGCAGCGCTGGCCAAGCTCGCAGAGAGCAAACCTGCCGTGAGGGAGTAGATGAACCTCATTATGCGAACCAAGCGAACGTCAGTGTTGTAGGTCTTGGTAGTCGCGCAAACGAAAGACAGCGACAGCGAGCGTACCCCTTCACCTCGTGGACGTGATCGACGTTTAAGTACCGCGCATTTTAGGCCCCGTGCCTGCATGCACCTTCTAAACATAACTCGCCACTTGCCCATGCACCTAATATCGCTTTTTCATGTCGTGTCCCTGTGTCGATCTCTCTGCTGACGTCCCGTTCGGTCCTAATACGAGCTGCGGGCATGGCAACCCCACAGTCAGCACGAGTTGCGCACGAGGATTCGATGGAAGACCGACAGCTCGGGTGCTACGAAGTGCACCACTTCATAACAATGTTGCATTCAAAACGTGCCTGGACCACGGCATTCGGCTGCTGCCATATGGGCTGAATTATCGATAGTGATTGCTTGACCGAGATGATGACGATGTTCCTCACACTCAGCGTTTTTCTCCGAGGTGAAAGCGCTTGGACTAAGAGATGGTCTTGCCTTGGCCGCCGGCAACATGACTTGTTGAAACTGCTCGTATTGCTCCCAGTCAACCGAATCTGTTAACCCTGACTGCGATTACGGTGCCCTTGGCTCTACGACAAGGCGCTCAAGCTTTGCTATGCATGCGCATTTACCAGCCATCAGCAGGCCATTACTAGGAGCATCGCCATTCAGCGCATTTCCCTCCTTTTTGCTCCATTCAAGGCCTCAACAAGATCACCCACCGGTACGAGTTCCTGTGTGGAGATGGCCGGCCCTATGTGGATGAACGTTGCTGCCCTAAAAAGCATTGCCCTGCGATCATCCCAGTACGACAGGGAGCTGCCGGTGCTATTTTCGGAAGCGCGGAACAAACGATGAACGCGACGTCACACAAGCAAGCCACCACCATGTCCTCAGTCATTGTTTGATGCTCAGAGTACGCTGCAATATTAAGCTGGTATCACAAATCCATACATAACGCAGGTAATACTAAAGAATTTGCATTGTGGCGGAGCACTGACTCCAACGTAGTATTCATTATGCGTGGCATTGTTGTATGCTGCCATTATTATGTACCGGAGAGAAAGCCTTCTCTCAAACGAAGTGCCTAGATGTGGCTGCATATCGTGGAGAAACGCCGACCAAGTGGACACATACCATTCCTGGTGTGCAACAACATAAAAGTCGCACCTCACGGATGCATGAAGCCGTCTCCTGTCATGTGGCAGTTGGTCTCCAGGCCAAAGCTCTTCTCGAAAGCTTCTACCTTCTTGACAGCAACAGCCTGCGATACGTGGACGCGGCGAGGCTTGAGCGAAGTGGTAGCTTCGGAGCTGCTACGCTTCTGTCCGTAGTTCCCGCCAGCCACGCACTTGCCACTCTGACCCCACCGAGCGTCAGCGGCTGCCTTCCACAGGGCTGTGATGTCGACGGTCATCTCCGGGGTATAGTACAGCCGGCAGTCTGCCTCTTCGTAAATGAACTGCAGAGCGATACCGGTCGTGTCATTCTGGAGTAGGCCATCGCGAACATTGACCCCAGGAGAAGCGCCCCCGGCTGCTCGGTAAAACGGCATGTCGTTGTTGAATTCGGCGAGGACTGTATTCTTCATCGCGGGATCCCACTGCATGGAGTACTGTGCGGCCTGCTGGATGTATCCAAATTGGTAGTTGTTCACGCCCTTGACTCCGCCAATAGCCTGAATGGCATCCTTGTTGCTGCGACCTCCCATAGCGATAGTCTTGACGCCAGCCTGTTTGGTGAGGAATTCGCTGAAAATGGTGCAGGTTGAAGCGCAGTATCCATCCGTAACGATGACAATGTTCTCAGGCTGGAACTTTGGTGGTCCTGTAATGTTGGCAAGGGGTCCATAGCCGGTGATGTAGATTCCGCCGGAGCTGACATTGGCGTAGAAGTCAGAGAGGTTCCAGCGTGCGATCGAAGTGTAGTTGTCTCCATTAATCTCATGAGGGCCGAACTTCTCTGCCCACGAGGTGAACGGCTTACCATCCGCGGTCATGTCAGTGTGGTAGTCGAAGTAGGACGACTGTGCCGTCGATAAAGAGCTGTTAGATCCACGAGGAGCCAGTGCTGCGCGCGCGCTGTACGTCTGGCCAATAAGGTCAGCTGCCTCAGTGGCGCGGTACCGATTGGCGCCGTAAGGGTCATAGTCGGGGAAGAGCTGCTTGAACAAGTCGTACCCCTGCAGGATGGTACCACCTCCATTTGCTTGAAGATCGAGGATGAGCTTGGTCTTCCCATCAGCAAGCGCCTTCGCGAGGAATTCTTGCGATGTAGCCTGGAAGGCTTTCTGAGCCACCGAAGTGCCGACGAAGTTAGGAACCGACAAGACCGCGACATCTTTGTATCCATCTCCATCGATGTAGAATCCGTTGATCAGGTTTAGAGGGCCGATGGAGACAGGATCGGGGTAGCCAGGTCCGGTGGATTTAGATGCAGCTGCTGTCGAGACGCTCTTCGACTCTGCCAGCGCAGAAGCCGCGCTACCGTAAGTGAACCACTCCTTTGCAAGAGTCTTGCCATCAATGACATTCCTGAAGTTATATCGTACGCGAGCGTAGTTCTCGATTGTGCGCTCAGTACCGTTGGCAAAGGTCAAGGTAGTGGTCGCTCCTGGGTAGACATAACGACCACGACCGCCGCCCGTGAACATGCCGGTACCACTTCCAGAGTCACCGAGTCCAACTTGCGCGAGTTCGTAGAAGACGTTGTTGTAGAGGGCGTCGCGGTCTTGGAGAGAACCAAGCTGGCTGAGAGTCTGCAAGAACTCGGTCGCTTCGGACCCGTCGATCTTGACGACTGCTGAGGGGGTGTACGAGATGTTCTTGTACTGCAGACCAAGGACATCCTCGAAAGCAAATACAGCAGGGAGCTGCTCGCCATCTTCGGAAACCGAGACGAGAGGGACGTTACGTCCCCATTGGAAGATACCGCCAACAGAATCTGGAATGTAGGAGAAATGACCATCGTGAGCGCTCTGGATCAATGTGTAGAGTGCCCATCCAAAGGCGTACTCATTGGCGAACTTTCCGGAGTCGACATCGCTGGCGATCTGGTCGAGGCCACCCATGATGTCGACAGCAGGCTGTACCTTCTCGGCGTACTCCGCAGGCGGATCCTTCAGGACGGTCAGGGTGCTCTGCCACTTCATGTAAGGCTTGATGGACTCGATGAGGAGCTTGGCAGAGGTGGTATTGAGTGGAACGCTGTTGATGCAGTCCCAAGCAATGCCAGCGGGGACGACCTGTTTGGTGACCGTGGTGCCGTTCCCATACATGGCTTGTGAGACTTGGGCACATGCTGGACTCGACGAGTTGTTAGCCTGTCGAGTCTGGATGTGTGGTTGGACTTGAGGAAGCGATCGTGGTTGGGCCGGAGCCACTGGTGTGGACTGAACGAGCGATGCGAAGCCCGTCAGGGCGAGAAGAGCGAAAGTCCGCATGATGCAGCTGACAAACGAGGTCGATAGGCGAGAGAGCGAGTGGCCGCGTTAAGTGAATAGCGGATCAGAGACCCTGAACGATTGTGGGCGTTGCAGCTGAGATTGAAGGAAAGACTCCAGCTGGCGGCGGACGAAAAGACTGTACCGGCGAGTGCAAAGGTCTGCTCAATGGCGTTGACCTTATAAGGTCGAGCAGGAAGGAGCAAACGCGCTGTCACGTGAGACCGGTTGTCAACGGGGTGCTAAGTCCGATAGCTCCCACTCTTTTCACTCGCCAGGTGTCGTTCACTCGAAGCGGCGATAGTCACGGACGATCGGGGTCGTAGTGGTGAGCAGTAGGCCGTTGGTGCAACGGGTACACGGCTCTTTTCAGTGTTTAGACAACAGGCAATAGAAATTATGGGACTGGATGGACTGACAGGCGTGATGCAACGAGGGACAGGCCGGTACAAATACTGGCACCAGCAAACCATGGAAGTTGCGCACCGCCTCGACAATCCCCTTCTGTGGACGACAGTGCTTACACTAGGGACGTCAGGCCAGGCACAAACGTGCACTTGAGTCGGTGACACCAATCACATCCGTCACTCGTCCGCGTCGAAGTACTAAAGTGGACCTCTCCAGCCCCAGGAAGCGGCCGTTTAGTTGCCAGGATAGAGCCGCACACCGGTAGGCTTTCGTCTGGACATAGTCTTATGCAGGTGAAAACTCAACGAAGACACGACTGGAGACGGCGCGCCGCAGGAAAATCAATCGGCATAAGTACATGAGGTTGTGTACGACGATTGGAAGTCTTTGCCTTGTGGTAGGCTCGAAGCTCTCAGCGTTCCCAATCGGGACGCTCGCTTGCAGCATAATGGAAGTGCGGGTCTGACGGGTGGTCAGAGACGCTCGAAAATGGAAGAGGCGAGTGCAGTGCCAAGAGGTCGTGCGTTTCAGCAGAAGCTTGCGCGCAGATCCTCCCTGCCACCCAAGCCTCTGCTCCACACTCCACCAAAACGCATGCACGACGACCAGCTCAACCGTGGCTCAACAGTCCACTGCTGTTCGACGGTGTGTTGCCGATGACCGTCAATCGCGCGGAGTACCGTAGCTCTCATCGGCGAAGCCAGGGCGTGAAGACGTGATATGGCAAATTGCGCAACAATGACCTTGTGCCATAGCAATCGTCCTTTGTTATGCGCATTCATCCGGACCCATAATTCGATCCGGTTTGATTGCGATGTTCTCCTGACACGCACAACGGCCACCGTCACCGTGCATTCACCAGCCTCGCCACCTCCACTGTATGCCGCGCGAGGCTGTCAACGCAAATCGTCACCAAACTTCGAACCCGACTTCCTCATGAGTGGCTGGAGGTCCACTGGGCGTCTGCGGCGCGGCAGACGGTTCCCGGACGACCATGGATCTGATCCTTCCCTTGCGTTGACGGCAAGGTCAACGAAAAGCACAACGAGAACGCCAGTTCGCGTGGTGGGACCGAGAAACTTCTTGCCGCTGGTACGATGGTTACCTCACCAATTGTTTTCGGACTCAGGCTCGCACGAGGTTGTACCACCACGTGCTGCCGTTAGGTCCAACCTTAGCGTAGACTCTTTCACGTCTTGGACGCTCTATGACCATGCGCAACAATTCAGACTCCAGAGCGCTGAATTGCTGAATTGCTGGATTGAAAAAGCAGGAGGTCCGCATTCGTGAAACTTGCGATCCATATAATCTCGATGAGCAACCGTTTTCGGATGTCACGACGGAGAATCACAAAGCAAACGACGTCCCGTCCCGCACGCACATCACGCTTGTTACCGCAGTCAGCTCAGTGAACTTGCGGTATCCACAATGAGCTTACAGAAGATATACAGGAGTCCTTTGCGTTATTCTCTGCCTGTGCGGTACTTAACAATCACGTCATGCCCCTTCAAGATTAGTGGGCGTTCACGAAAAGCTCAAAGCTTCTCGCGGCAGATGAAGGGAATTTGAAGCATGCCAATCACCAGATGTAGGCCCATAGCATGTTCGAATGTGGCAAGCCTCACCTCCCTTCACGAGGTCTTGAATCTACTCACACAACCCTCATTCTTGCGACCCTTCCCTTCTTGTACTGATGCTTTACACTAGACTTGATCGCAACGCTGTTCGAAATAGCATGCCATCATGGTCATCCCTGAGTGAACATCTTCCCCTTAAAATTTAAACACAACTATGTCTGGAGGCAAAGTCAAATGCAGCTGAGACGATGTGAAATACCTGGGGGAAGCCCTTTGACTCTCCGGCGGAGCTTGTAGGACCCTCGGGAAGCTCTGAAAGTAGAGAGCACATAATGCTTTGCAGCATCACGAGTTCTCTCAGACACTGTGGACATATGTTGAGGTAAGAGTAGAGTAAGCGTACTCTAGACCAGCTCTGCGATTGCCAGTATGATTCCCACGTGCACGCCGCACGGTTCTGCAATCTGCAAGCCACCACCAGTTCTTGTCACGCACTCAGTGCGCAGCAAGCCTCAAGCTACAGAAAAGATCTAGCTTTGGTCTCTTCCCCCGTACCATGAGTTGATGAACCCAGAAGCTCCGTACTTCTTCAGCGTTGCTTTTCGTAAACCTTCACTTGCTATATCAACCCTCAACCCAAAAGTTTCTATCTTCATCACGAGAACTAACGGCAAGAACCGAAGCCAGCAGGGCAGAAGCAAGTCCAGCATCACCAACAGCGTCTCGTCTAGCATCGAAAGCTCGCAGGTGAGCAGAAAGTGTGGCGGCGAAGCATGCTTGATGTATACTGACTTACTGCAGGCGAAGGGCGGCAACAGTAACGGTCAGGGGGATCGTTTGCTGCAAGGGCGCAGTCGGCTGGTGACAGGAACGGGGATGGCAAGTCAGGCGGAAGTGGTGGTGCGAAGAAGTAGTGCTGTGCCGTGACAAGACCACTGCATCTACCTGCTGTGTAGTCATCTGGTAGCATGACATTAAAAGTTTCAAGAATTGGTTTATGGTACCCGTTTTTGTAGTGTCGGACTCTAATCAATTCAATTGAGAATGACTTGCGAATTGAAGAGATGGATCATCCTGGAGTATTGCGCCGCCCACGTACTCATATATCCAAGCCATTGCTACAAATCCGTCTTGCTGACGATGACTGTACAATGGATGTAGATTGAAGTCGCATGATCGCATTTCGCGTGTCCGAATCCTCTGCTGTGGGCCTATGCAGATGTGATGAGGGCTACCTGTATTCTCATCGGTGCAGTTCGCGAGATCTCCCCAATCGCCCCAATCGCCCCAACCGAATCCAGTTGTATCGTAAAGAAAGATCGGAGGCGTGGCCGTAACAGCATGAGGTAAAATAGCGGAGTCTGGACTACGCCCTCGGCTGCACGTTAGACTGTACACATAGTCTCATAGCCTTGTGAGTCTGTCAGCTCCGGAGGCGCAGTATAATAGGGTTGTCAGATCTTACAATATGTGCGGAAACGATGGCCCAACGAGCGGTAGAGATGTTTGAGCAGGCGAAGACCGGTAGCGATATGTACGATAACCACGCCTGACTGAGCAGCCCTGTTATGCAAATAGAATGCTCTGAGTGCTGACCCTCCGCTTTGACGCAATAACCTCTCTATATCCAGACGTCGAGTGCATCCAGACAGACATCCTGGAATCCGCTTTGACGCAATAACCTCTCTATATCCAGACGTCGAGTGCATCCAGACAGACATCCTGGAATATGTTCAAAGGCTTCCGCAGTGCCTACAACGGTGCGCCTGAGCACAGTACATGGCGACACCCTTGTGTTCGAGGTAATGCGGTCCAGCACGTTGTTCGATAATGATCAGCCATAATGCGTTCCTGTTGCCATCACAGATCATTGGAAGATCTATAAGACCGTGTCCATACATGGTGTTGTGTATGCGAGGTTCATAGTGAGAATGATGGTTGTTTGTCGATAGCCATTCTGCAATCACAGCTGGCAACTTTGCAAGCACCGAGCATGCGTCCAAGGATGCGAGATCGTCTCACGACATAACAGTTCCCTACGCTAGAGCGCTATTATCTTCAGTGTTGCGTGTCACAGCTTTTTGCAATCGTAGAAAAGCCTTATCAACCTCGCCGTACAGTAACGGCACATCGACCGGCAGTATGCCTAAGAGGCAGTATGCCCTGTAAAGGTAAGGAGCGAATACGCATACGAATGGAAGTTGCTAGGAGGGCGCGAGTGCCTCCGGCACGTTGGAATTATTATAATATATAGATGCTAGTACTGATAGGATACGCCACAGAATCCGAGCAGCGCCGTAGGGGTATATAGTGCTAAGGTAAACCGAAGTCCGGTGTTTTTGATCAGAACGCCGGCTATGCAATCGCTAAATCATCAATCGTGAGAACGTCTCTCAGCTCTGTTTTGGTCCCGCCGGTGCAGCTCGCCCAGACGAGTTGCTGCTTGACGGTACAGATGTCCTACTGTTGCGCTGTACTTCTCGTAATGCGGCGGCATAGTCTGCTTCTGCCGTCATGCCGCGCGTCCGACTGTCTAGGTCGTCCATGAACTGGTGCTGCGGTTTCCTCATGTCGGTGTGTGCAAGTTCCAATGTCCGCATTGGCGTGTCGTCCAATACACTGGGCACGATATCTTCTGGTGCCATATGTGCGTTGGGATCGATTGGATCGTTGGAAAAGATGGAGTCCTTTGGCTTGCGGTGCCTTCTTGGTTTAAAAGGAAAATTGCTGGGGTGAATGTAGTCGCCATCAGGACTTCGCACCTGCTGAAGCGCATTGGCCTCCCGTTCCATCTCTTCCCATGTCGCTACAAGCTCTCCAGTGTTTCTGTTGCGACTGTCGCTCATGTCGGCCGAGAAACTGCCTAATCGACTGATCTTGAACGCTCGCAGGCGATCCAAAGCCATCTTGAAGTCATCCAGTACCACTGAATCCGTCAAGCACTTGAAGACGAACGCGAGCTTCCAGAAAGGGTTTATACCGGTCGCCAATCCCGTGAATGTGATGACACGGGTGACGCAGAGAATGTCGAGAAGGATGAAGATCATGGACATGATCATGGCCAGCAACATGATGGCGAATCGTGGCGAAATCCGGAGGATTTCTTTCAAACCCATTTCGTACTGCGTCTTGATGATCCAAAACAGATAGACGGTAGTAATGATCCACCAAGGATCCCGGCAAAGTGCTTCCCAGGGTCTGGTTCGTAGGAAAATGGTGTTGACGCCATGAAAGTAAGCAAAGTTGGCGTAGATCTCGGCTATCCAGTAAGGTTGCACCAGGATGACGGTGCCAATGAAAAGGTAGCTGGCTGGTTTTGAGAGGAATGGCTTGATCTTCATCCAGGCGATGACATTGTGCAGCGACCAAGAGGCATTCAAGAAGATGGCGGAGACTGATAACCACCATGCATGGACAGGACTGTTGAAGAACAGATAGAAGCCTTGCCAAAGACCCATTACGAGCTGTTGCTTGGTTAGCTGGAGGCCTCATTCGCGGCAATACGGAGACCCACTTCGAGTAAAATTAACTGGAGCAAGTCAGCATTACTGATCGGCGACAGGAGTTTTGCGAGTTACCTACTTTGTGCAATAGTACACCTCTTCGCATATTCGCCAGAGTGATAAAGCCCATGATGACGAGCGACCCCACAAGGTAGCCCATTGCCCATGCTTCGAGGACCAATTCGCCAGGGTTCGTGGGTTTAGGGACCACTTCTCCTTGGACCCATCGTTTCGCAAGATCCGGGACGGGGCTCATGGCGAAGACAAAATTTTCGAGATTTCGGGAGACGCGTGAGATGCCGAGAGGCGGTACGGGCGATTCAATCGCAAAGTCGGTCGGTGTCAACCCTCAAGCACCTCACCATGGCAGATGAGAAAAGCTGGGGACGGGCAGAAGCTGAAGGAGGGAGAGCGGGAGGTAAGAGAGAGAACGAGCGAGCGACGCGGGCGTTCTCGTGGCCCTCCGCCATTTCTCCGCAATGCCATGACCGATGTGGAGGACGTGGGCAGAGGCTTCACGCGCGGACCTCGTGCGTGATGACACTTTGCTGAAAAGAGCGGTAGCGTCGTCGAAACGGGTTCGCCTGCCGCCACGGCCTCAACGGCAGATGGGGCTTGACACGACGAAATGCTCAGTATTCGCTCATGTTCGGCAAAGCAGGATCCAGACTGCGCAAAGGCGTGCAGCGATTTGCCGCGTACGAGCGGCGTTTGTCATCCGTCCATTCGCTACCTCAGGGCATGGTCTGCTCGCTGACGAAGTAACAGACTCTGCGATGAGGGAAAATGCGTGTCGCAGTCGTACAGGGCAATGAACGCGACCATGTGTGAGGGCACACAGGCGCAGTGCTCGCAAAGCTCGCTCTTGATATCTTGGCCGCTGGCTGAGGTGATCGAGAGACGAACCGAGCCATAGGCCCAATAATTAATCATCCAGAAAACGGTTGGCGCGGGGCGCTCACCGGGCTACATGACATGAGGCGAAGCCGAAGGAAGACTGCAGCCCCAGGCTTGCGGTAGCCGAGCGGCCTGGCCATCACGCTGGGATCCGGGGGATGTGCTCGACTGGCTCCTTCAGGTGCCATTATTCCTGAAGAGGATGGGTGCGGTCTCCGATAATTCGATAAATGAACTCGGACCGACGAGCCAGGAGTTGAAAGCCACAATGCGCGAGCACCGCATGTGGAGATCTGGCGGCGTCGCTGCTGAACGTGTCGCATCGCACAGAGCTGTGTCACGCGCGTACCGCACGACGGGTAGCGGACATGCTGACAATTCTCCAGGACAAAGAAGAGCCCGTGGTCTTTGTGCAAAGCTGAAGCTACAGCTCGGGAAGCTGAAGCTAGCACGCGGCTCAAATGCGCTCTAAGATCCTGGTGGCAGAATCAAGCAGACCTCGCCAGATCGTTCAGAAGGACCTCTGTGTGCTGCAGCTTACTCTCTGAGCATCATCATGTGAGCGTGCACCGTCTCCCTGCGAAAGCCCATTGCCTTTCTTGTGTACATAAATGCATGTACACGTGAAGAAGCCCTGCATGTACTTCACAACTAGCGACCGGGATGGGTATCTGCAGAAAGCCGTTGCAATGTACAGAGCGTCCTATTTTGACAGTATTGCATGATGACTTAAGTATGCTCCCTTGCCATTCGCATTTCCACAAAGGTCTTCAGAAGGCTGCAGCATGAGCTAAATCGACTCGTCCACAACCGCGAGTGGTACCTGCAGCTAGCGCGCTATGAACTGTGAACGCGCCTGCCCCACGTCATCGAGCCCCGCGCGTGGCAGCAATTGTTGCCGCATAACAACGCCATCGAAAAGCTCCTGGACGAGCACGACCTCATTCACGACACGCTCCTTATTTCACACCATGTTCAAGAAGAAGCCAAACGTATGTCCTGGGGGAAAGACCAGCTCCGTTGTTAGCTCACACCATCTAGATCAAGTCACTGTCGCCGCTGAAGTCGAGCGACCGCCGCCGAACAGCAGACCAGATCATCGCCGACTTTGGCATTGAGGTGCCAGTAGACCCAAGCGCCGACCCTGAAGACAAGGCAGCATCCACAGCAGGGCCCACAGCAGTGCGGAGATCGCTGCTTCCAGAGAATGCGCTCTCTGCACGCTTCACAACCACAGCAGGTCCAGATCTGAAGCAGGTATCCGGCACCGTGTACGTTGGCAGCCACGAGGGCACAGGAGGAGAGCAAAGGATACTATGGGTCAAGGTCGGAGAGCAAATGTACCCAACAGGTCGGAGCGCTCTTTATGCTGTAAGCTGACCTGCTCGTGCTCACATGTGGCAGTGTACACCCTCTGGCAAAACCCTAAGATCGTACCGCTCCTCTACACTCCGCTCTATGTCATCGAGAAGCTACAAGGTGGCGCAGATCTGATGACACCCGGCCTGCAGCGGGGCCCGCCGTTTCCCAAGAAGGCCACGAAGGGTGCCGTCGTCGCCATCGCCAGTCTCGAAGCACCCACAGTGCCCATGGCTGTTGGGACATGTTTGATCGACGTAAGCTCACTGGGAAGCACGCAAGGCACCAAGGGGCACGCAGTGGAGACATTCCATTGGGCAGGTGACGAGCTGTGGTCGTGGAGCACAGGCAGCAAACCAGGTCGTGATCCGCCTACGCTCATCGAGGCATGGGACGAGCAGGAAGATGAGGACAATACCATCGCTGAGCGGACGGCAGCCATGGACATCGACGAAAATGACGGCGGTATCTCTCTCAACGCCGATCCCACCGAGCGAACCAAGGCCGAGCAATCACAAGGAGTAGAAGGCGAGGATGCACCTGGCAACAAGGACTTCGTTGATGTCGTTGGTGACAGGGAGCTGACTACTAAGGGTGAGTGCCGTCCCACCAAGACCACCTGGCGCACCAATACTAATCGCGTATAGAGATCGACGACGCCTTTAAGAACGCCTTCCTGTTCGGCGTACGCCACCACATGGACCAGAACAAGCATCAATCAAGCTTTGGTCTCGACTTCCCGCTTTCCCAGTCGGCTGTCATGGCGCTGCTCGTACAACCTTTCCTCCCTACATATACGCCCGCGCGCACTGCGTCGCTGCAGATCAAGAAGTCGAGTTGGAAGAACCTCAAGAAGTTCATTAAATATTTGGATAAGCAGCAGATTGTCAAGAGCAAGGACCGAGATGGCAATGAGGTTGTCATACTAGACATTGACTTCAAGGACCGTCAGATCGAGGCATTCGTGCCCTACAGGCTACCCAAGAAGGATGCACCTACAGGGGCAAGCGCGAACGGCAAGCCGGCTGCGCCTTTGTCTGCTGAGTCCTCAGTAGGCCAAAAGCTGAAGGTCCTGTCCCTGCTGCGGCCGAAAGAGAAGCTCGCGCCCATCTTTCACGCATCGAAAGCCGACCCTCGTGGTCTGTACACCCCTCAGGAGCTTAAGCAGCACCTCGTTGCGTATATCGAGTCTGAGAATCTTGTCAATCCGAAGAACAAGCGATTGATCAATATCAACCCGCAGCTTGCGGACGCGCTACTTGGCTCGTCCGCTGCCGACAACGCCGCGTTGTCCACAGGCACTATCGCTCGAGATGCGCTTGCTGAGCGTATGGTCCAAGCTGCTGCGCCTTTCCACGCGATCGTTCGAAACGACGCAGAGATTGCTGATGCAAAGCCCAAGGCTGGTGCACCACCCAAGATCCAAATTATTCTTGAGACGCGAAGCGGGAACAAGACTGTCACAAAAGTTCACGGGTTAGAACCTTTCTATATTGCACCCCAACCCCTGGCCGACGAGCTCAGAAAGACTTGTGCTGGTAGCACAAGTGTTGATAAGCTGCAAGGGTCAAGTCCAAAGGCTCCTGTGATGGAGGTTCTGGTTCAGGGACCGCAGAAGGATGCCATTTTAAAGGCACTTGAGAAGCGCGGCGTATCCAAGAACTGGGTGGAGGTTGTCGACAAGACCAAGGGCAAGAAAAAGTAGAGCTTCGACTCCCGAAGGAAAGCAGGGAGGACGGCATTTAGATACCCAGCAGTGACTTGCATAACGGACTTGGAGTATCTTTGACGACAACGATGGACAGCATCTCCGATTTGGAGCCTGAACGATGTTCTGCTACTGGCAGCATTCAACAATAGCCCAGCTTTCACATGCGTGACTTCGTCCAGTCCGATTGTTTAGGGCACTACGAATAACACCACAAGTATCGGAAGCCAACATAAGCACGGAAGCTTGCGAGTTCATCCAGAACTCTATCGAGAATCATCGAAACTAGAACCAAACAGGAAGTGCCTCGGCTCGCAGTGTGATCGCAATCGTGACAAAAACACGGAATCCCATCTCGTGCCAACACTATCAGTCCTTACAGTCAGCTTGGCGTTGCTCCTTTAACAGCCGTCTTACTTCCGTCCGTGTCCATATCATTCACGAGCCCCTGGATGCCCCGGCATGGTCACAATGGCTCACGCACTGAGCATTGTTGTTGCTGGAGCTTCGATAGCCGCAATCGCAAGCAACCCTGCGTATGCAAGAAACATCCTCCTTACACTTGTCCGCGCGACTGGATATGGCGCACCAGGAGGACTGTGGCGTATGGCAGCAATCCTGCTCGCGCTGGCGAATTTGAAGAACTTGCCGTTTGTATGGCATGTACGTCTCCCCTCCCCTGCCTATTCTCCCTATGGAAATGCTGCTAACAGAACCAGATACGCATCTTCCGCGCAATGATCTACCACATCTATTTCCAGCCGACGCCCATTCCTCCACACGCGCTCTTCCAGCCCGTAATCACCTCGACCCGCACCTCCCTCCTCGAAACGGACTACAACCTGCACAAGTCTAACAGCACCTACTTCAGCGACATGGACATCTCGCGTACGCACCTCTTCACCGCGATAATCCGCAACGGAATCAAGAAGAACAGCCGGCTGGGCGGGAACAAGAAATCGCAGCTCAACGGCGCCATTGGCGCCACAGACGGCACGCGGGGGTCGCACATCATAGCGCTTGGGGGCATATGCTGTAACTTCAAGAAGGAGATCTTGCCGTATACGAAGTACGAGATGTGGACAAGGCTGCTGTGTTGGGATAGGAAGTGGTTCTACCTCATCACGCATTTGGTCAAGCCTGGGGTCGGGAAGCCACAGAGCTGGACGCTGCAGCCGTGGCGGAAGACAAGGCGGCCGGGCAAGGATGTTAGTGAGGAGGAACTTTTGAAGAGTGTGTTTGCGACGGGAATCGCGAAGTACGTTATCAAGAGGGGCAGGATCACGGTCCCGCCCGAGCAGGCGCTGATCGATGCGGAGATGATACCTGCGAAATCTGAGGATTGGGTATACCAGGGCGCCGGGCAGAACGGCGACGCGAATGGTCACGCGAACGGCGCACTGCCGAAGCTTGTCGAGGGCACGGAGTGGAATTGGGACATCATTGAGGCCGAGAGACTGAGAGGCCTGAAGGTTGCTGAGAAGTTCGCCGAGATGGACGGCATGCACAGCTTCTTCGATGGCGGAAAGAACGGTGCCCTGGGCGAATATCCGGATCTCTTGTTCTAGATGACGATACCCTTAAACATGCTGTAGATGCTGAAGAACACCTATAAGACGCCACTGCACATAGCAGACCACTTGTGGGACAAGGAACAGTCGGTGAATTAATACAAAAGCTCATCGTGCGATACGGGTAATACCAATGATGTCATTTAGCAATGCTCATCCACCGGTATCATCGATATTGACGACGACGATCCATTCTGCCTCGAGCAATCACCACCAACCCTATACTGAGAGGTATTAACGCCACACGATGCAAGCTCTTCAGTTGTAGACTCGGACCACGTCGACCTTTTGGCATGATGGGTTTTGAGGCGTGCCCGTGAGGCCAACCTTCCATGACAACGTGGTGTACGTGTACGAGTACCTGGTGAGACAGACGTGCCAGTTCTTGACCTTGCGGCTGGGGTTAAAGTAGGTTGGAGGGCTGACAGTGTCATCGCGGTCTGCTTGGATATAGAGGCAGCCGTCTTCCTCGAACGCAACAAGAGTGGACTTGTCCGTGCCAGGATAGAAGGTAGGGTTGGCGACGTTGGATGTGGAGTCCAGTGCGAGGAACATGGCAGAAGGAACGGTGAAGTTGCCACCGGCTCGGAGAGTCCAACTGATAAGTCCATCGATACCGGTCGCTCCTGCAGCCTCGTTCCTGGCGGAGCTGACATTGTGGTAGAAGGTGGTGTAAGAGCTTGGTGGATCTTGGACAGTCTGATCGGTCACGCAGAGACCTTCGATGGCGGCTCCTTGGTGGCAGGCCCCGAGGGCAGTGCTTCCACAAAGATTAGCTAGAAGAAAACAGACGGTTGATCGCCCTGGAGGTACTCACCCATTGTAAGTTGAGTTGCTGGACCTCACGACGAGACGGAAGCCTGGAGATGGGACATCCCAGTAGCCATTCTGCGCCTTGGTGACAGTAAACAGCGCGGCGAAGATAACATTGCTTAGCTTCATGATGAGGATGGCTGATACTTGGCTGGGTTCTTGGGAGTGTTGTGATGTTCTGGGTGTGGGACTGTTGTCGATGAAGCTGGTGTCGGGTTGTAGGTGAGAAGAGAAGAAGCATCGGCGACAAACAAAAGGGCTGGTATGGTTTGCATTCTTAAGCAAGCGTTCTACATCATGATGGAAAGCGCACCAGTGCTCATGGAAGCTGGAGGTGAGGAGGTGCGGACGATGGAAGTGACGTCTGAACCCTTGCTTTGCATCCAAGGAAGGTGCAAAGGGGAGAACTTGCACGACATTGTGTAGTTCCAATCCTACTGGAAGTCAAGTCAGAGGACATGCTCGCATTGTAGAGATTGTTCGCGAAGATGTGCATCGTTTGATGTGCAACTGCGTACTACGATGGCTTGTGCTTGATGTTGACACAATGAAGTCAATGACGCCCCAGCGCAGTTCTTTCAGCCACCTTACAAGAGACGAGAGCTGAAGCCATTCTGCATACAACACAGTTGTTTCAGAACCGCTCTTGCGCGGATTGGAGTCATTGTGATATGAAAACCAAGAGTTTCTTCATATTGAAGCCGGCCTGGGGACCCCGAACGAGTATCTTGCATGCTATTCATGGACCAGCAGTGCTCGTACACAAGTCGCTCCATGCTGACTACGGCACTCACACGTCAACGTAAGCATCAAGTGTCTTCCGTTCCACGGCCGCCTTTCTAGCAACACGGAAGTCGGGGCAGAGCAACATCGTGCGTGTTCTCAACGCAGGGCAAGACGCAAGACCCTGACGGCTCGTATATGCAGGGCACAACAGCGTTGCTGCAGGTGTGTTGTGTCACCCAAACTTCCGGGTTTTGTGTATCGTCAATGGTCTGTGACACAGCTAACGGGCAACTGCAACTGCAAGTGCGTCCCTCGATGACGCATCGACGAAGAGTACAATGTCGATATGATTAGTCATCATTGGAGAAAGACCGGATGACCACATACTGACAGCTGGGTCCGGTGAACTTCTTTGTTCGTCACCTGTGGCGTTGTAGTTGGCACGCATAAATCATCAGCGACATCAAGTACCGGTACTTCCGCAGCTACCGGATTAGATTTACATTAATAGAAGGCATGTGAGTCTATTCAAGCTCAATTAAATAGCCTGAGGGATGCTAGAACGAACTGCTATCCAGCTTCGATGTCGAGTGGTCTACGCATTGGGTTTCAGGTCTAGGGTACTGGTCTTCACGCTATGCAAATGCTGTTCAGTCGTGATCTTGATGAATTTTGCTTTCATGCAGACGGCACTGGCCCCTATTCGGGAGACTTCTGTATGATCAATAGCTCGCGTACGTCCTTCAAGATGTGATTCATGGTCGCTTCTTCGTTGCGCTCCACTTTGATGTTGGGCAAAGGCCACTGCAGGATCGCGTTAGTTGATCTAAATCAGCAATTACACAGTTTAAACACATACTTCGCTGTCGAAAAGATGATCTACTTGTCCGATGCCAGGGTATATGTAGCGGCCGAGGTGGGCCCTGTCGACAGGGCTGAGCTGCTCGATCAAGCTGCAGGACAGCAAGGTACCTGCGTATACATATCGGGACTGGCTGACGAGTCCGTTGATGCAGAGCATGGCGGTCGAACGAATTACCTCTGTGGTAGTCAATTTCGCAACGATCGAGTCCTCGTTACTGAGTGATTCGATTGCAAGATTGCCAAGGTAGATGAGGAAGAGAAGGCCCCAGGCGTCGTAAGCGTCAAAACTATGTCGGAGATGACGGATGCGCATGACAGTCTCGAATCTGATGTACGCCTCATTCTGTATTCGGAGTGCTGTCTGACCATGGAAGAGCTGGGAGTGCCCTGGTTTCGTCCGTTGCGCAGTGACTGGGCCTTGGAAGAGGCTGTGCAGAGTCATGTAGTATTCAGTGCTGACAGCGAGTTAGCTAGCCATGTGGCAAGTGTTGTTCCTTGAGCTTTTCGATGGCGTGTTCATAATCGAGCATATACCGAGTACTTTTGTATCGAGTATAAGGTTGCTCTTGGCAACGCTGCTACGACGGGATACAACAGATGCGACTTACTGAACATTAATGTGACATGGAAGCGAGATCCTACTCGGAGCCAAAGTAGGAGGCAGCTTTTGCATTAACAGGTCAAGTCTTACTTTAAAAGCAAGCACTTGTGCAGAAGTCAATTCCTTCTGCTCGTCAGAGGCAAATTGCAATAACGAAATGTCGTTCATGATTATTCGAAGGTCGATCGTCGCTTTCATTACATGGCCAAGGTGCATGCATGTAATGGTTCGGCTTAACGGATAACGTATGTAAATCTCGCCATACCAAGTAGGATCGACATCTGGATTTGGCGCAGCGAATGCCGGTGGTCGATCGATGAAAGGTGCACGTCGGTAATAGTAGGTCTGCATAAGGCGTCAGCCAAGCCATCAGGTGCGGCTCATAGACCCGGCGAACAAGGAGCTGACGGGATGCAGAGGCAAACGTACTACACAGACTTGCCACAGCCAAAGCGCCCACGCAGTGAACTCATGACCTCTTCGCAATCTAGGGTTCATCCTTGCGGGTGCTGGTTCAAATATTCGCAAATTGTGCGCCATGGTGATAGCTTCTGAAGTGTAGAAGTCCCCTACTGTGCTTAGTCCATTTACATTCAGAACACCGTGCAGTACCAGCGCGGCATGAATTGAAGTGAGACGACTGATGCCCAGCTCCAGCTCCCATAGGCGCCTAGCCTCGAGTAAGAACCGATTTTGAAGATTGTCAGGCATCCAGAACTTAGCCAGATTAGGTATGCCCTTGTACGCTTGCTGGTACAGTTAGCACTTTGCCATGTGATCACTCGAAGACACTTACACATGCAGCAGCGAGTACAGCATGAACTAAGAGTGACGAGCAAAATTGCGTGCGATTCGAAGCCATGTCCTCCAGGAACAACTCCTTGTTGAACAAGAAGAAGGTCGCATGCTGATGCGAAAGGTAGATAGTGATGAGGCGCCGGAAGAGACCATCGTCAGCAATGACTTTGGTCCACTGCCTTGCGTAGACGCGATCAAGTATAGGTTCTACCACTTCAGCTGCATGACTTGGCTTCATGTAGGGGTCCATACATTTACTCGGAGGCGACTGCTCGGGAGTCACAAGATCTTGCGAGGATCTAGGCCTCTTGAAAGTCGCTTCGTAGAGCGGAGTTGTGAGGTATTGGTTGTCGGGGACCAACAAAAACGCAGGCATTGAATCCATGTATGGCAGCTGGTAACGAAGCCTCGTTTCTGGCTCGATACTCAATTGCACGAGCAAATCTCCGTCTCTGACGTGGCGGAGGACGCTCTCAACATCGGCGCCCATCTTGATGCGCCGAAGGATTTCGAGCGATTCATCATCAGGGCGTGTCTGGATGAGCGCGAAGAGCTCTGCATATAACTCATTCTGAGTCTTAAGGACGTCGTGTCTGCGTTTGATGGCCTGGCCTTGTACACATGTGAGATACTAATCACGGGCAGGCTCTAGGGAGATTACCTTGTGTTTCGGTCAAGTCCGCAACATAGTGACAAGGAGTGGATCTTTTCTTGCACTAACATTCTGTCAGTGTTGATACCTCGCCCCACCGGTGAATTCGATACTAACTTCGGAACAGATCGGCCTCACGCCTTCTTGCCCCGATTCTGTACGCCCACCGTTACATTTCGTCTTTCTTTTTCGACACGCCTCACACGCAGAGGCGACCCGGTCTCGCGGCCGAGGCTGCGGTGGCGCCACCGATCTCTCTGTTCCCGGCAACAAGGGTCTGAGGGGGCGTTCGTCCGGCATTTGAAGTTGCGAGTCAAAGGATGGAGGACGCTGCAGCAATGACTTCAGCATACGCAGGACTCAACGCAAGACGTGGCACAAGCAAGCATGTTGCCATCGCCTCACTGCATTCAATGGATAGGATTGCTGCAAATGCTTTGGCAGCTTGAAGGATTAAAGTGCATACCTTTGCAGTGTGCAGCTTGTCCCACCCAACGCTCGTCCGGCGTCTAATTCAGGGCCTGTCCCAGACGGGCGCTTCTCTTGCCGCAGCGTCACCGGTAGCCTAGACTGTCAGGGACTTCGCAAAGTACCAAACCAAATTGACCCAGGAACGGACACGCAAGCGGTGTGAAGCCCTCTGGAACTCGCGGGTAGGCCACACGGGATGGAGAGAGGAGGATCAATGTCGCTCAGTGGTCATGTGTGAGACGCTGTGCCCAGGTGCTGCATAGCAGCAGACGAAATTCGGTGCTCGCTCACGGGATGTGCTCCGGTACATACGGCCCACACACTCTCCGTCTGTGCTCTAGTGCTTGCTTTGTGAGGGCGCGGCCTGTGGATTCTGTTCTAAAGTTGCTGCGTCTCGATGCGCCTCCTCGAATGGGATTCCGCCACCACGTGAAGCTGCAGCGAAGGATGCAGTCCTGGATAAAGGATGTGGAGGTGTTCTTAGGCACCCAGTGGGGCAGCCAATGGGCTCGATGCCGTGCAATCCTGCCCCCATCTGAAAATTCGTTCCCTCTTGACAAAACAAAGCGACTGTTGGCAATGCTGCAGGATGATGTTGTGAAGCTCACCGCCCGCAGCGACCACTACACCATTGGCTGGCAAGAGATCCGTCAATCGTTCGGACGTGGCACAGGCACTACGGGAGCTGACCTGCCACCGTTTCCCGCAGCCATTCATATCGAGCAGGACGACCTCTTTGAGGAGGCTGCGCTGGCGCACCGGTTCGACATCTGCGATGAACAAAAACATTAATAACCCTTTACGCCCTCTCCTTCCGGCGACGCGGCCACGATCCCCTCCGCCAGCTGGGCCTAGTTCCAAAAGGAAGCGCGTTTCAGTCGCCTGCAATGAGTGCCGTCAGAAGAGAATTGGCTGCGATGGCTCGAGACCTGTTTGTGCGGCCTGTCACAGACGCGACAGGCGCTGCGTCTATATGAACGAGGAGGACCTGGAAATGCGTCCAACCATTCTGAAGCGGGAGAACATCGCATTGCGAGAAAAATTAGTCGCCTTTCAGGATATTTTCGAACACCTTCAAAGCCGGACAGAACATGTTGCACACGATACCGTGCAGCGCTTAAGCACGGGCGTTGCACCTGCTGATGTTCTGAAGACGCTTCGCGGAGAGTTACCGCACTCCAATCTGTCAGAGCAAGCCGCAGCAAGAGCCATCCTACCAGCTGTGCATTCGGACGGCGAACTCGAACTACTCGTTCGACATCCACAGGCATACCGTGCTCTCGATCTCCCTGTTGTTGCGCAGGACACTGTGAGCAGTCTTTTCCTCGGTGGTGAGTCGTCACAAGCGTACACGTCACAACTCGAGCAAGTCCAGAGCACGGAGAGATCATCGAAGCATTCTAGGTATTGCGATGTGCGGCTTGAGAAGTTGAACATAGAATTCTGGACATCTGTTCCACTCACGAACGAAGATGCCGCATCTGCGATATCGTTGTATCTTGAAACCCACCACCCAATATGGTGCTTTTTCGATGCGCCACAGTTTATCAGTGACCTTATCGACTGTAAAACCGACTCAGAGTCAACATGCTCGCCCCTCATGGTCAGCGCATTGCTGGCTTTCGCGTTGGTAAGCAATTGAATAAATGGAATCGAAGCGGGCACTGATCCGACCCAGCAAGGCTATTCCTCCGTGAATCCTGCAGTTGCAAAATACAGCTATCAGTTCGAAGAACAAGCAGAGAAGCTGTTTGCCGCGGAAGGGAAAACCGATGCTTTACCGACTATCGCAGGTTTAGCGCTCTTGTACACGACCATCGCCACTCACGGAGACGTGCCAAAAGCCTTGAAGTATCTGACGGCAGCGAGAGAAGCAGCTGATAGGATGAACTTATTCGGCAAGCCCGATTCAGCAGCCTACGGTTCGCCCAAGCATGTAGCAGCAGCTAGCCAGACTGCATGGGGGCTCTTCAACTTCCTCGTGTATGCGGATCCGAGCATAATCCCCATGAGACTCGATGTTGACTTTTGCTTCCAGACAAATGGTGCAATTTCAAGTAGTGCAGCCGCTCGAGCACCCACCAGTCATGCCTTTGCCAGAGGAGCTAAGGAGCAACAAAGTCACCGAGGGCAGCAGCGAACAGAACGCAGTCAGTACCAGTCCTACCCTGAGGGAGGTGCAGCAGGCTCAGTCGGTGTTCTGCAGACTCTGGACTATAGTGAACGAGATCTTCCTCATATATCGGGACAGCAAAATCGGGGCGAGATCATTGGCTTTCGCTCTTGGGAAGTACCGTAAACTTCTGGACCTCATCGACACCCTGCCTGAATCTATGATTAGACGGGAAAAGACACCTCATTGGGTCCTCATATTCCAGTAAGTCCTCCGCGGATTTGCGTCCGTGCTTCAGAGATTCCAACGCTTCTGTCGCCTCCGTTTGTCCGCGGCCAAACGTATGGCGGAGTACGACTTGACATCTTGTACATAGAATCGTCTAACTCACATGTGTTCCCTTGATCTGTATAAACACAACAACTGACATGGAATAGTACTTCATTACACATGGTCGTCTTAGACCTTTTCCGTCCGTACATCGCAGAAGATAAGCAACACGGCTTCCGCGCATATGTACCCGAAGGCTCATCTCCAAGGACTATATTTGCAGCATCAGTAAGGCAACTCAAAGGTAGGTGTTCGATGCCGGAATGCACATTATCCATCTGACACCAAATACAGGAATGCTGTTCATGTTCACTGTTCAGTATGCACCAGCTTACTGGAATCTAGCTCTCAGTGGTGCCATGGTATTCACGGTGAATGCAGTTCTGAACGACCTGGCTGACCAGGAGAGGAAGAATTACCTATACTTCTGCGTCTCCATGAGTCAGAGATTGCTGCCATCTTATACATATATGATCGAGACCATTCGGGCGATTCTCGCAATTGCTACGGATAAAGGTGCCATTACAAGTATCGAGGCTATTAACATCGAGATGGAGTCGGCCTCGCTGCAGCGTAACAGACGCACCGAGCGCAGTAAAGGAGGCTGGACTGTGGCACCTACAATCAACGACAACAAGGCGGGTGCCATTGATACACTCGCAGACCGTTTTGAAACAATCACGCTCTTCAATGAATTCACAGAAGGTATTGCTTAATTTCGAACACGCAGGCGGCTGGCAGCTTGCCCATGTCTTTCGGTTCGTTTCGCTCATTCGCTACATTCAATTCTGTGGCCGGCGCGCTGGATACCCAAGCAACATTATAGAATACACAATTAATACACAATTCCTTGCAGCTCAAGCTCTTGCAGTTAGTACGATGAGAATGACCGACATTTCAAATCTTATAGGCATGACCCACGGTCGGTCTCAATCGTTGCTTCCTCAATGCCTGCGTTACATTTGCCGCCTTGATCCTGTCGATCCTGTCGATAGCCTGTCGCTCCTCTCAATACATTCACGGCCCTTCGACAATAGCACTCTTGCGTTGTGCTTAGAAGGGCATCTACATGAGATTGCCGTGAATGACTTCCATCGCCAGCTGAGCGTCTTGCGCTCTGACAACACCATAGGACTAAACCTGCAGACGGCTATCAAAGGATGCGATCCTGGGAAAGCTACGGACAAAAGGCTCTTTCAGCAAAGGTGCGTGTGGATGCCATGCGGGATCTGGGACCGTGTGTAAGTCCTTTAGACGCATGGCTGCTTGTGCAGGGTCTCGAGACACTCGCGTTGTGTGCCGAGCGCGATGTGTGGAGTACTCTGGCACTTGCAAAGGGGCTTGGATCACATCCGTGCGTTCACTGCGTAACTCGTCCAGGATTGGAATCACACCCAGATACAACCTGGCTCAGCGTATACTACCGAAGGGACCTTGTAACGTCTAACCTTGGGCGTTGCCGGCAACATCGAGGAGGTCGCTATTGTTGTTGTGGACAACCTGAAACCGATGCGTATCGTCCTGCGTTGAGCAGACGCATGCCACTGACATTATCCGCAGTGCTCACATCTTGCCAACGTCGGCGACGCAAAGACGCTCATCAACCATCCGTTGCCAACAACACATCAACAGACCCCTGATGAGGAGAAAATCAAGGGCGGCGCCACGCCGGACTCGATCTGCGTATCGCTTGATTTCGAGCGTATCGACAGCACTATCCACAATCTCGAACAGGTTTGCGTCGGCGCTGGGCTCAAGCCAGCTAAGGGACGGGTTGCGACGTGGAAGAATGCATTGTCCGCTGATGCCAGCAATGGCACGTTGTATGCTCCAAATCCCAGCCAGCAAACGATATAGCGAAAACGGACGCGACGCGGGAGATGGCTGCGAGCGCGTAGACGCAAAATGGTGGTTCGGCAGTGCGAAGTAGCAATCACATCACGTACGCATAGGATGCTGGGAACGATCTAAATCTATGCCGGGTCAGTAAAGCACCAACAGTCTTCTGAAGCAAGGCAGGTTCGGTGGGGTATATCAGAATTTTACTTTTTTCAACAGTATGCTTTAGCCAGGGATAACTGCGATCTTAAAGATCAACAACATCATATAAGAGGTGCGATGAAGTGTGGAAAGAGTCTTACAATTGATAACAGGTGTGCGCGTAGGCTCGAGCCTGCTCGCTGATGAAGCGCTGAGCTTTCATCTAAAGGATGTAGTAGAAGAAGTTCTGAAGCTTGACGCGTGAAGAATGTCGTGCAGAGCTCGAGCCTACAGGTGCTTAGTCACCAACGCTACGGTACCTGTTCATCCTGAACTCTGCACATTGCAACACCATCATCAACATTCGAGCTTCTTTTAATCGACGTTTCAATTGATCATTAGGTCGTGTAGGTCGTAAATGTCTCCGGGCCTTCAGGTCATCTATCGTACAGCTGTGCCGCTCTTGAAAGTTGCACTACCCTCATCCCAGCCTTGCTGACCGTACTTCCTGTGCTGCCCGCGCTGTTTGTGACCTTCGTACTTCTCAAAGTCCCGGTCGTCATATCCATACCCCGAGTCTCTTGCCCTGTCCCTTCTCCTCTCTTCCTTTCCTTCGTAATACGCATCGCGATGTCTGTGTCGCCCGTGCTCTCTATCTTCGCGGCCTTCTTCTCTGCCCTCGCGAAATGCGTCTCGATGTCGGTGCGGCCGGCCTTCTTCGCTGTGGCTCCTCTGCTTATCTTTCGCGTACTTCCTGCCGCCGAGTCCTCCAATGATCAGACCTGCTGCTGTGCCGAGACCAGGGAAGAGTGCATCGCCGATGATACCTCCAGCACCGGCGCCCAGGAACGTGTCTCTGTTGTCATGCTTCTTCTGATGGGTCTTGGTCCGGTGGCTGCGAGGCCTTCCGTAATCCCTATCGCTGTAGTCTGAGTCGCGGTCTACGGCCCTCGAGCGATCGTGACTGTGTGTGCGGTCGCGGCTCCGTCGGCGGCGATGTCTACGATGCCGCGACGAGCCGCTGTCCGAATCGCTTTCCGAGCCCAGCGCGGTTGACTCCTGGTCTGCAAATCGTACTCGACCAGCGGGCTGCGAATGGCTGCGTACATGCTGTAGTGGCGGTCCTAGCTTTTCATTCTGCGGGGGAGGAGGAAAGTATGGCGCTGGTGCCCCTTGGTAGCCTTTCCCTGCATACTGTTGTTGTTGGTGTGGCGGAGGCCGAGGATAAGCTTGCATTTGTTGCTTCTCGTGTTGAGGAGCATATGGCGAGTACGACGGTGGCGGGGTATTCGTGTAGGGCGGTGTCTGGTATTGCTGCTGCTGCCATGGCTGCGCCGGAGGCTGCTGGTGCTGCTGATACTGTGGTTGATATTGCGCCTGAGTTAGATACGGCGTAGTTGCGTGGTGGCTATTGTATGGTTGCGCTCCCTGACTGTCCAGGTAGTATTCGGCAGAAGCCATCCTGCTTGGTCTGGTATTTCGCTCAGTCTTTAGGGTTGGTTCGCGTTATTTGTAGGATTTATAGATATGTAGGAATGATGACTTCTCGATCACAGAGGACCCTCCGATATGGCCAGGGCTGTGCTTTACTATATGTTAGTTTGAAGGCAAGATCAAGTCGGAGTCACCGAGCCACCGAGTCCGTAGAAAGATCAAGAATCAGCGAACTAAATTGTCAAGTCAACGTTAGGCCCGGAGGCCAAGTTTATGAGCGGTCTCGTGCAGCAATCACATTCAGCTGCAAATCACGATTCGTAACTTCGTACGTCATTCTTGTCAACAGATCATAGTCTTAGCGTCCGCTGCATGTCAGCCTCGGACGGAGATCTCGGCGAGCTGCGAGCATGCAGGGCTGCAGGGTTGAGGCTCGAAGACAATCGTTCATGACTCGCTTCTAGGCAAACGGAGCGCTCTCCGCAGCGGGCCACCATCGGAGACAAGGGCTGAGGCAAGCACAATTACAATCAGGATGACGAAGCAGACGAAACAGACGTCTGAAGAATTACTTTGATTTCGTGATGGATGCTGCAACGTGCCGGACTTCCTGATTCCTCGCCACATGCGACGTAAGGTGGAGGAGCTGGTACTGCGCCAAGATAAAGGAAGCCACGGCCCGAGCCAATCAGGTTAGCTTTTCACCCAAGGCGCAGATGCGAATGTCCTGGGCGTCCATCATGCCTTCGAAGTGCCGCCAGGATAGGACACAAGCGGCACATTCTGGGTAGACTGTGCTTCCTCATCTGCACGTCTGTCTCGATCCTCCTTGCGCATCGGCACGCCCTCGACCTTCTTGATGCGTTTCCCCTCGACGGCCATCATGATGCCTGCCACTCCAGCCACAATGCACCCGAGGGCCACAAAAAGCCCGGTCGCCCATGATGGTCTCTCAATGCGGTTGTAGTGCCACATGTAGAAACATAGCACAACCTGAAAGAATGTGTTTGAGGCGTTCATCCATAGGACAAAGTCCATCTTCCAGGACTTGGTAGGTGATGCGCGGAACCCAGTTGGTGGTGGGTCGGGGATCTTGCTAGCTGGGATGGGTACAGCGGGGTCTTCAGAGCTGACTTTTGTGGCATCTGCCTCTTCGGGAAGCTGCTCTGAACCCGGCAGCCGGAACCATCCTCGATGTATACCAGCAAGTCGTCGTATGCCGACCAGCTTCTTCTGAGTATTTCCCAGTCTCCAATGAGCCCACCAGTATAGGTCGCGGAATCTCCACGGAGCAAGGCCAAAACCAGTGACGCAGAAAAGTGCGTTGAGGATTTGCGAGTCAATCTCAACCCATATTCTCCGCGGGGAGTTGATGTCGTCGCAGGTAGGTGTGCACATGGCTGGAGCAGCGTTGCAGAGGAGCAAGAAGAGCATACCTCCCCATGCGACAACGTTGAGACCATATATTGTGATTAAGAACCCGGGAATGGTCAAAAACCACTTCCAGAAGCCTTTCAGTCCGATCATGAACGACCGCGTCCATGGCAGTTTGGGCGGAGGTATGTAGCCATTTGCGTACTAGAGACTGCTGTCAGCGTATTGCCCTCAGGTTTCCAACACTGCTGAGCCACGTACCTGGCTTTCGCCGTTTAGGGGCTGGCGTACCGCAGACTCATCACTCTTGTCCGTGAAATGCGATATCCTAGGCTCGATGCCAGTCCCAGCTTCCTTGACATCGCGTACATTGTTTGGACCGTCGTATTGTGGAGCGCGCTCGCGGGTCTCGAACGATGGCCTCTCCTCTGTTAGCGCCGGGAAGGGCTCCACTCCTAGTCTCCCAGAGGATCCTTTCCTGTTGTTGGCAGGTCGCTCATTGCTCTCCTGGCTGCCACGACGGTGGTCCCTTTGTCTTCGCTCGTCCCAGCCTTCTGAGCCAAACGAGCCTCTCCTGATGTCTACGAGTGAGGGTGCCTTTGAGACAGTGCTGCCTGTGGCTGCCCACATGCCAGGTGGGGGATCGGCCTCCATGAGCTTTATGCTAGCGCTCCGTATCCTGCTCGACGCTGAAGATGCATTGGTCGACGTTCGTGCGCGTTGCTTGCCTTTGGGGCTGTCGTTGAGGCCTTCTGGTTGTGGGAAGGGGACAGGCGTCGAGACGTTTGCCGGCGAAGTCGACTGTGAACTCGGCGCTGCCATGTTGTACGGGGTAATAAAAACAACAGGCGACTATGCTTTTTGTAATTTCGGGAGAATTGAAGCGTCTCTTGCTTGCGCGCCGGGTCGTCAGCCAAGTTGGCCAACGGGTGGTGATTCAAGCGGCTGGCCCCTTGGCAATCTGCTTGCTAGGAATAATACAAGGCCGAAATGGGCACGGTTGATGGCAGGTTAAAGAGCTGTCAGGAGACAGCGCATGGCGAAACAGCAACACGTTTGGGGACCGACTTCTTGTACGCAATGGCGGTCATCGGTTGCGCTGGCTATCTGGGGTCACGGCGGTCCCTGAGTGGGCCCATCGAAGCATGTGGCGCAGGGCGAGATCCACGAGAAAGGCCGCGAGGCCGTTGGGCGCAGCACACTAACCTTGGGAACTCGACTTTACGCGTATCTCGTACCTCGAGCGTATATGTTCTCAATTGTATCATGACTATGTTATATGGTATACTAATGCTATGTACATTGCCGACTCGCCTAATCATTTCCCGGATCTTCGTTCAGTCGTATTTCGTTTGTGCCGCTGGAGTCTTCCAACCTACGTTATGAGTGTCGACCCTAGCGACGATCTGCGGCAAGAAGACACAGCTCCCGCACCCCATACCTAAAGCAGAGTCCACGCAGCACCAAACAACACCGAGATTCCTGAAATACCGAGGGCAAACATAAAAGGTGTGCTGTCACCCTTAAGCGAAGGAGGCGCTGCTGCCGTCGTCTGTTCAGCTGGCGCTGACCTGGACGCACTGGCCGAAGCATTTCCTGAGCCGGAGGTAGTCGAGGGCACGCCCGTAGACTCAGGCGTCTCTCCCTGAGGAATCGACATGCTGCCGGAGACGTCGCTGATGGGGACTGGCATAGAGACGGGCGGCACACTGGTGGTAATGGGAATCGGCATGTGTACAGTCGGAATACTGGTCTCAACGGGTACTGGCATGGACACAGGCGGTATACTACTAGCTGCGGGTAGAGACTCGACGGGCAAGCTCATAGCAGGGTCGGTGGCAGAACCTACAGCAGTCAGTCAGACATGCTCTGATAGTATTGACGGTGCATGAATACGCACATGCATAGCACGGCGACTGCACGCAGACTTCATAGCACACGGAGGACAAACCCGTCGGGATGGATGTCTGGATTGTGAAGATCTGCTCGGTCGTTTGGATGAGCGACGATGGGATCTCTGTTACTACGCTCTCGCTCTGGGCTATGGCGCTGCCAGCCAATAGGAGCAGAGTGGAGCCAACAGTAGTCGAACGCATGGTTAAAGTCGTGGCAGATACTGGATATTTCGATGTATGTAGCGTCGCAGTAGATGCAAAGCCGTATGTTAGCAGATTGGGAGAGCAGAGAGGCAAGTTATTAGGACACGCAGGCGTTGTAGCCTGACTTGTATTGCGCTCCAGTCAAGTCGGCTCTCGTGTTCTAGTGGCTTAGCGATCGACACAGTTCTTCGCTCCTTCCCGTAACAGACAGCTAAACAGCCTCCTCACCTCGACGACGGCGATTGCGAAACATTGCACCGCCAATTGCCAGCGAGTGCCGCAGACCAGCGCAGACCACCCCCTCCGCCATGACGACGCTCACCAGCACCAAAAAGGCAGTCGCGCCTGCGCAGGTGCAGATGTTTGTTGCAGACTCGGCCAAGCTATCCAGTTCCACACACCTTCCCAGTTTGCATTCGCTCGCCCTTCAGATCCTCCACAACCTCCAGCACCAGCACTACTGGACCGACTTGAAGGTGCACACGCACTCGCCCCTCACCAGGGAGCCGCTTTCTCGGCCACTCGTCTCTGGTCTGCCACCGCAGCGCCTCTACGTCCACCCCGATGAACAAGTCGAGCTGCTGAAGGACGCCGACCGCCAGCGCAAAGCCGCAAAGGAAGCAGGCGAGAAGAGCGGTCTGGAAGTCAAGGCGCAGCCCGAGCACGAGTGGGTACTGCCGACCAGGTTGAACGAGCAATGGACGCTGCGCCGACTCGCTGAGGTCTTCGACGACATCAGCATGGTCCCGCCGCAGACTTCTGCTACCGCGCACAAGGCCCCAGAAAACGCTTGGAGGACAACAAAGAGGGTAGTGCTGGCCACTGTCGACACAGACAGCACCGTCGTCTACTATATTGTACACGATGGCGTAGTAAAGCCGCGCCAGAATTGAGCGTGACTCACCGCGCACGCTCCAACCTCGCAGGCAGAAGATCACTCGGCGCTTCAGACAATACCAACTGAAGTCGTCTCGCGCCAGGTTCGAAGAAGACGGATGCTGGTAACGGGCAATCGTGCATTGCTACAGTGTTACGCTCCGTGCTAATTCTGCCCAGCATCGACATCTTGTCATAGAGATCAAGGTATGGCAGGGTACACGTATTCAGGCTTTGGCTGCTCGTAGAAGCGACCCATGTCCACATCCTCCTCGGGCGGTATCTGGTGTGCTTCAGCCCATCGTCTTACACCCTCGTAATCACGACATCGATGCTTTGTATTGAAGTCGACAAACGCCATTGGGCGAGAGTCGCCTTCTGGCTTCCACCACACTTGCCCTAGCACTCCAACATCGGGCTTGCACATCAGCACCTGTCTCAGCATATCCAGGCAGTGAGTAGTGTGGATTCGCACGATGTATTCGGAGTTGACGAAAGGGCCTTGACCTTTTGCCAGGTAGTAATCGTAGTTCCAATGGAGGACCTTTCGGAGGAGATCCTGACAACGTCAATAATTATACACAACCAGACCCTTCCGCGCTTGCCAGGCAATGCATATGATGCAACCCTTCTACGTTGGCTGGGAAACCACCTCCGTACTCTTTGCTGATCTTGACCTGACTTTCTCGAATACCAGACTTCTGAGCCTCGCTTTCCGGAATGACAACGCTTCGAACTATTCGAATGCTCAGCACGAAGCCTCAAGTTTTAGCGAACATGATACTTACATCCTACACCTAGAGCTTCCCACGCAGCATCTACTTCTGGCGCCCCTGACTGCCGATAGATGTTCTCGTGCAGAAACGACCCGTTGAACTGTACGGTGTGCCATCTTGGCTCCACATCCCTTACCACTGGTGCTGCGTGATATCAGCATTCAGCCTCGATTCTATGCATAGTCGAGTTACAGTATTGATTGACATGGTTGACACTGAACTCGTCTGGTTCGGTAACGACATTTGCTTCGCGTACGCTACGCACGTTCCAGAACCCTATGCCTAGGTACACAACGCTACAGATTGCAAGTGTTCTCAATGCTACTCGATGCTCGACGTTTGTCGGCGGAGAAGCTCTCAACTTCAGCGTGGTTGTCGAGCTGGGCAAGAGAGTATCGCTATCGAGGCTCTCAGTGTCACTTTGAGGGAGGCGATTGTTCTTTGGTGTGCCGTGGAAGATTCGAGCCCAAGTGGCCAGCATAATGCAAACCGCAAATTAAGACAAACTGAAAGACAAGATGGTGAGAGGCACTTGCAGACACTCCAAATATTGCCTCAAGGTCTAAACGCGAGCTTCCGTCAATCGATGCTCGGTCCCATCATCTGCCCACATGTACAACATGTGCTCCAAGTCAACTCTCAGTGCCACAATGGCACCCATGTGCGACAATTGAGACACAATGTCGAGCCCGTCAGCCACGTCAAACATGTTGCAAGCGCAGTACACATTGTCAGTCATCTGAACCAAATGTGAAAGCAAACCCTGGTTCAGCGACGGAGAGTTCGACCTCAAGCAAAGAAAACCCTTCGCCAGCAGGGCCTTGCACCACTTGCACAAGCTGGACAGTACGTCACAGGGTCTTTCAACATGCGAGAATCAGTCGTCCAAGTCAGGAACTGTGTTATGGTGCTTTCTTGGCTCGGCAACAAGCTTGATGATCGCCAGCAGCGGCGCCCGCTCTTGTCTACTCATTCGGGCGTCCTTACCCGCCTCCGCGTTGCACAAAGCTCAAAGCTTCACTTCAGGACTGGTCTGCGCTACCCATGGGCCCAGAGATTCTACAATCCGCATCACGAGCTCATGGCGATCCAATCCAGCGAAGTTTCAGATCCTCATTTCTGCTTGATGTTCAAAGGGAGTTGAGGTGCACGTTACCGAAGCATTCCGCGGCGAAGCACAGCAACCATAGACGTCTTACTCTTGGTTACACGGGACACGATTGACGTCCCCAATATACGGGTACCTTCTCACCAGTACCAGGACCCCTGATTCGCCATTATGAGTGTCGAGCTCGCCATTCTGATCCTTGGACGCTCCTCAGTCAGATACAAAAGACCTGAGACTCAGCACTAGGAGTGTCTACGACAGTTTCCAACTTCAACTGAGCTCGATCTGAAGCAGACGCCAAACGACATTCATCGAGTCTTTCATTCAGCATGCGTTACTCGATCATCTTTGCCAGCCTGGCCGCAGTCGCCATCGCCTCGCCCATGGAAATGAAAGACATGAAGACCACGAACACCATGAACGACATGGCGGTCGCAAAGCAGGCTGCAGACACTAGCTACACTACGTATGGCGCGTACGGTACGTACTCCAACTACGGCGCGTATCCTGACGATGTCGAAGAAGCAGCCGAGGCGATGGGTACACGGTCTGTTCCCTTGTTGTGATACGAGCTAACACTTCAACAGCCAAAGCCAACGTGAAGCGCGACAACATGGACGTCAATGAGATGATGAACGACGCCGTCATCGCCAACATGATGCGCAAAGAGAGCATGATGATGGACGGGGCTGCTGCCGGCCACATGAAGCGCAAGGAGATGATGAGCAGCAAGATGATGATGGACGCAATGGCTTCGGACATGGACAGCATGGAGACGGCTGAGATTATGAAGAGAGACATGATGATGAAGGATGCGAACATGATGGATGCAAAGCAAGCTGCAGACTCCAGCTAGGGTTCGCACAGCAAGTATGGCAGTCCCGCCAACTACGGTCAGTATCCGGGCAACGTTGAGCTGGAGGAGGAGGAGAAGAAGAAGAAGAAGAAGAAGAAGAAGAAGAAGAAGAAGAAGAAGAAGAAGAAGCAGAAGAAGAAGAAGCAGATGGCATGGAGTCGTCGCAGAGCAGTAGAGGAACGAAGGTAGGATAACGAAAAAATCAACACGCTCGCTTCGCATCAAAAGATTTCCTTCGCTGATAGTTTACACATTACAAGCTACAATCGATAAGTGCTCATCTGCTCATAAGCAAGAGCGCAACAATATCCAATCTATGAAACTATGTAAATTGCAGCTTGAAGTTCGGCCGATACAAAATCGGCGTTAAGATGCTAGAACGGAGGTATTTAGGGAGCGGAGCGCTAGAGACGTGTGGTCCCGCAGCGCTAAGACTCAGACGGGCGCCGAGACGCACAACTCGTGATTTTGGTTCGAGGTCCGAGGATACCGACGGAGAAGCGTTGTGCAGTCCGTCGCGGGATAGGCGCTCACGCATCAAGCTGTGTGTGCACCTGCGGGACGCTCTCGGAAGTCATGGCAGCCAACGTCTCGTGCTGGGATTATACGAAGATATTCGCAGGGATCAATCACGGCTGCCGGATTGGTGATGTCTGAATAATCAAGCGGCCAAGCTGCGGTCGAGAACCTGAGGAGAAAAGCAGCTCGAGCTCCAACGTCGTCAGCGTGTCGGCGAATCATGGCCCGCGCGAATCCATCGTCCATGCATCCTGCCGTCAGAGCACAAGCCATGCCCCACACATGGATCAAGCTCGCTGCGAATCCTGGCAGCGCGACTTCAGGCCATGCACGACGGCTACGTGATGGTCTGGGGTGCTTTGATGCTCTGCGCGGGACGGCGACGATGAACGCGGCGCTGCATCACGGGCATGACGCACTGCAAGGCGTGGTGGCCAATGGTTCCGCCGTGGTGCTCGTCGAAGCACCCCACAGTCAGTGCCTCTGCTGCTGCGACTCGAGAGACTAGCGCCCCACATTATCCAGGAAGAGCCGCCTCTTCTGCGCGCAGTGTGGAGAAGACGAAGCTTGCCCTCTAGCCCTCTAGCCCTGCGTGTGTTCGTCTGCGCCGACTCTGCTCGCTCGACGCTCGCTTCGCCTTGCAATACCTCCGAGAGCCTCCCGACCGCCCGCATCGCGGCCGACATGACGCTGCGCTGACCAGTGCCTGGCTTCTCCTCTGAACATCGCCTACACTGCTGTGGACTCCGCTCAGCTCTCCCCACATTCGATGCGATCCTGGCCGCGCCCGCTCCGCCCCCGATGACATGTCCGACTCCGGCGCAACCGCAGCCACCATGACCACCTCATCGCACCCGCACTTCGACCACGACGACGCCCTGGGCCTGGCCGAGTACGGCCTCGCGCCCGCGAGCAGCAATGCTCTCGGCACCAGCCCCTCCGACATGATGGGCCAATTCCCGGACTTCGACATGGCCTTTGCGCACACCCAGAACCCCGGCTATCCAGGCAGCCAGGTCCACCGGCGCAGCGTGGGCGGCGTGAGCGACGACAACATGAGCGCCCGAGGCAGTGCGCATCCGCGGGGGCTGAGCATTGGCGGCAGCCCCGGCCTGCTCGCCCAGGAAGGACACAACACGAGCCCTGAGAGCGCGCCTGCAATGGGCATGCTGGCCATTAGCGACTTGAATAGCTCGTCGGTGTCAGGCCTAAAGGTCGAGGCGAACGACGGCCCTGCCTCTGGCATTGCAGCGAGGCGCACGAAAGAGACGGAGCTGGAAATGCCACAGTGGAGCGAGATGAAGACCAAAGCTGGGAAAGAGAGGAAGAGGCTGCCGCTTGCGTGCATCGCCTGCCGGAGAAAGAAGATCCGCTGTTCGGGCGAGAAGCCTGCGTGCAAGCACTGCGTCAGGAGCAGGATACCATGCGTGTACAAGGTCACGACGAGAAAAGCCGCGCCACGGACAGACTACATGGCCATGCTTGACAAGCGCCTGAAGCGCATGGAAGACCGCGTCATCAAGCTGATACCAAAAGAGAGCCTGCCTTCGGTCGCAAACGTGGGAAGATCAGTCGTCAAGCCTGCGATACCAGGCGCGCCCCCGAAACCCGCCGCGACCAAGAAACGACAAGCAGAAGAAGCATTCGGAAACGAGTTGGACGAGTGGGCCAAGTCGAAAGGCGGGGACGCGGATCCAACAGGGCAGGCGGGGCGGTCCAAAGAGTCAGACGAGAATGTGCTGCTCAAGGAAGGCGCCGAGAGCTTGCCACCGAAAGAGATCCAAGAGCACCTCGCCGAAGTCTACTTCGACTACGTCTACGGTCAGAGCTACCCTCTGCTGCACAAGCCGAGTTTCATGCGTCGCCTGAACCAGGGCAAAGTCCCGCCGGTGCTGATCCTGGCTATGTGTGCCATTTCAGCGCGCTTCTCCACCCATCCGCAGTTGCGGACCGAACCATGTTTTCTTCGAGGCGACGATTGGGCGCAAAGGGCGCGCGAGATTGCGCTAAAACGGTATGATTCGCCCAACATTACAATCTTGATTGTGTATCTGCTCTTAGGCCTTCATGAGTTTGGTACATGTCAGGGCGGAAGGAGTTGGATGTTTGGCGGCATGGCGCAGAGAATGGCATATGCTCTGCAACTACACAAAGAAAACGAATACGATCCGCTGGTAAACGATCCGGAGAAGAAGCCGCTCAGCGCGACAGACCGGGAGATTCGACGGAGGACGATGTGGTCCTGCTTCTTGATGGATCGCTTCAACTCGTCCGGTACAGATCGACCGCTCTTCGTGCACGAGCAGTACATAGAAGTACAACTACCAGTCAAGGAGCATCTGTACGTCCATGAGATCCATGCACCAACCGAGAACTTAGAAGGCGCCGTGCCAAACCCTGTACCACCTGACAGCGGGCAACTGGCGAATCCACGAGAAAACATGGGCGTCACTGCGTATACCGTTCGACTGGTGTGCGTATGGGGCAAGCTAATCAAGTACATGAATCTGGGAGGCAAGGAGCGGGAGCCAGAACCAATGTGGTCCCCGGAATCGACGTTCCACACTATCAAAAAAGAGGCCATGGACTTCAAAGATTCGCTGCCCGAGATGCTTGTGTACACGCCAGAGAACCTGAAGAGCCATGCTATTGGAAAGACCGCAAACTCTTTCTTGTATTTGCACATCTTGTGGCAGCAGATCAGCCTTTTCATGCACCGCTTTGCGCTGCCCTCGACAGCGGGCGCACGGCCACCGAAGGACATGCCGCACGACTTCCTCACAAACTCAGCACGGACAGCGCTTGAGTCGGCGAACCAGATCTCCATCTTGATCAATGAGGCTATGGATCACAACGTCGTCGCGCCGTTCGCTGGATATTCCGCCTTCTTCTCGTCGACGGTCCACGTGCACGGTGTGTTCTCGAAGAATGCTAAGCTTGAGGCCCAATCGAAGAAGTACCTGGCCTACAATGTCAAGTATCTCACGAAGATGAAGAAGTATTGGGGCATGTTTCAGTATATTGCTGAGAATCTCAAAGACTTGTATCGACAGCATGCGGACGCTCAGATGAAAGGACCTGCAGCGAATGCCGACGGAAAGAGCAAAGGGAACATATTTCAGTATGGCGACTGGTTCGACCGGTACCCACATGGCGTCTCGAAGACGGACTACGAAGATGCGGCAGAGTCGAAAGCCAACGAGCCCGGCACGGATGCGGTGCTCGGCGAGAAGAGTGATCTCCAGAGTGTTGAGGAGTTCTTTGCGTCGCTCTCGCCACCCTCCAAGGCAGATCAACGAAAGCAAGCGCGAAAGTCGAAGTCGAAGTCTGTTTCAAAAGCAGCTGCAAACGCAACAGACGTATCTAAACCGCAACGCCAAAATAGTACGAAAGCACAACAAGCCGCTCTATCTCAGCCCCAGCATCAGCAACAGATGTCACACATCTCCATTACAAACGACGCGACGATGTCCACCCCGCCATCCACAACCTTCGATCCCTCGGCCTACTTCCCGCAACAAAATCAGTCAACCTCCCAGCAATTCATCGCCGAGTTCGCCGGCCCTCACTCCCTCCTCCAAAGCGGCACCTCTCCCTCTCTCACACATCTCACCCATCTGTCAAACCCACACACGCATCCTCAGGACCACATGGGCATGTCTTCCTTCCCCGACCTATCGGCCGACTTCAACACCGCGTTCTGGAACATGGAGGCCATGGGTATGGGCAGCAATAATTTCTTCGACCCGATGAGCAGCTACTTTGTCCCATTCAATGTTGAGCCACCGATGATGGGCAGTGCTGGGGATGGTGTTTTTGAGAGCCAGAGCGCGGCGGACTATGGGTTTGGATTGGGCCAGGGGCAGAACGTGGATTTGAATATGCTGGATGCGGTACAAGGGCAGGGTGAGATGGGGTTGGATTTTGAGGGGAATGGGGCATGAATGGTGGGTTGCGTGTGACGAAGGAAGGGAGACCTGAAATGTTGGATACTACGATAGATGATGGAACGATCGCACGGGAAACGAAGGAATCATTTCGCACTTGGGGACATCTACGACGTATTCTGGATATACCACGGTGAGACGAAAAACATTTGTTGTACGAGAATGGTCACGACCGAGGAGAGCAAGGATGTGAATGAAGGGATGATTTGTTTTGTCTATAGTTACTCGGTCTCAAGAACTGCTCCGGGGTTGCATTTGCACATTAGCATATCCAATGCTTCAAGCACTTGCCTAGCCTCTTGTAGACCCTTCACATCTGCAATATGCTAGTGACAGATGTGACAGGCTCGAGGCTCGCACAACAGCCATGCATGAAAGACTTGGAACCTTGGGATGACTCCTGAGCCAGGGGTCGTCATCCGTGCATTATACTGCTCTCCTCTGTTAGGTCTGCCTATAATTGTAGGATTCGAGGAGCTTCCACGGCGATCCCCTGGCCTGAGCGTCTACGCTAGCGTCATACCCTGAAGCACAGAGCAATCGAGAGCCCAACTCGTTCAGCTACAAACTACGAACAGCCCCACCAACCCTCTGACCTTTTTCACATATCGCGACCGACGCGCAGACTACATTCAAGACCCCATCAGAAACACAATCATCCCCACAAATGGCTTCCGAAGTTGTTTCGAAGCTCCAGAACCTCGTCACTGGCGAGTCGAAGAGCGCCCGCAAGAAGAAGGCCAAGCAGGACAACGCAGCTACCGCAGTCCCAGCAGCGGCTGAGAAGACCTCTTCCGAGACAGGTGCCGGTGGCTCTGATCCCTCCGGAAACGTCAATGGCGACGTCGAGAATGCCTACATCAAGGAGCTCCAGAAGTAAGTTGCAGCCCAGCTCCCGAGCTTAAGGCCACATCTGGAAAGAGCTCATGTGCTAACACACAATGCGCGCAGGAACATTCGTAACATCAATAAGAAGTTGGTAAGATTCTACCCCTCAGCTCAGCCTTGCTTGAGCTCCAATTGACATGTTGCGCCAGAATGCTACTCAGAAGGTCGACTCCATCATCGCAGAGAACCCCGGCGTCTCACTTGACGAACTCGCTGCTTCCCGCAAGATCAACGCCGACCAGAAGGCCCAGGCCCAGAGGAAGCCGAAGCTTCAGGCTGAGCTCGCACAACTGGAGGAGCAGGTTGCACAGTACAAGAAGTTTGACCAGGAGTTCTCAGAGAGGCACGCTCGTGAGAAGGAGATCCTGCAGAAGTCGCACTTTAGCGAGCTCGAGGCTCTGAGGGACACACTGAAGGCTGAGGCTGCCATTGAGCAGAAGAAGGCTCTCCGCGAGAAGCTCCTCACACTCTCGCGCTTCCTGAGGGCGGCGGCTGCTCGTCGCCAGCTGGAGGACGACGACTCGGACCTCACTAAGGCTTTCGAGGGTGCCCTGTTGCAGGTCTATGGAGGCGATGCCGCGGCTGTCGCTGCCGCCGAGAGGCTCATCGATGGTGCTGAGGACGGCGTGCCCTCCACCGAAGGTGTCCTGCTTACCACCACCTGTACGTAAACCATTGGCATTTGAGAGCTGTGCGCTGACTTCTTGATAGACTTGCAAGTCAAACAGGCCGCGCTTGAGGAGGCCCCGTTCGCCGCAGAGGAGGCCTGGGTTGACGATGTCGCCCAGGCTCAGCCCTCCGCTCCCGAGACCGAGGCACCTGAGGCAGTCTCCGACCCCACCGTCACGCATGCAGGCTTAACAGAGCTCGACGCCGGCTCAGCGACAATTGGAGGAGCGGAGGCTGGACAATCGACAGCACCGGCAGCAGCCAGCATTGAGCCCGAGGCCGCTAACGCTGCTGCGACCGCGCAGTGGGACAAGCAGGCCGGCGGTCAGGACGAGCCCCTCAGCGAACCTTTCGAGATCATTCCCCGGGACCCGGCTGAGGTTGAAACTCCTCACGAGACTGCACCAGTGACCAGCACCCAGAGCTGGGCTGACGATACCCCCGAGCCCGCAGCCGCTCCTGCCCCTGCCAACGATGGCTTCTCTGAGGTCCAGCACAACCGCGGCGGCCGTGGACGAGGAGGACAACACCAGGGCGAGGGTCGAGGAGGCTACAGGGGTCGTGGACGCGGCGGTCCTCGCGGTGGAGGCGAGTTCCGTGGACGTGGACGTGGCCGTGGTGGTGACTTCCGTGGTGGCCGTGGTGGCTTCCGCGGTGCTCCTCGTGGCGAGTCGACTGCGTAGGTCTGCCAGCCGACCTTCTCTTCTCTGTCATTTTGGGTCTTATGAGGCGCGCGAAGCCTCCGCCTTCGGGTTTGGCCTACCCACCTCACCTCCCATTTGAGCATTTGAGCGGGATGATAAAAGAACAGCTTCACGGCATCTGTACAACCAACTTTGTTTACTGCATAGCATCGGAGCGCCGGCCTTTTATAGTGGCCACTGTACTCTAACGACTGGGCGGTAATGAACATGGATCTGTCACATATCTTCCCATCAGTATCGCGTGACGTCCTGGTGATCCGACTTGCTCCTCCAAACAACATGATGTGTAGAGCTTGGGCGCAAAAAGAGAGCACAGAGTCCTGGCAATGAGCTCCTGGAGTTGCTCAGTAGCATATCTGCAGTCAACGTAGCCAGTGAGGGTCTTCGTCAACGACGACATTTCACGGAAGACAGCGTATGGACCACGATCTCGGGTCAGGTATCGTGAGTAGCGTCTGGCGAGTGTTGCGTCGATCCGGAGAAATTGTTGGTGGAGGTGCTGCGCGTCATCTGTAAGGCGATGTGCCGAGTGGAGCGGTGCCCCGTGTTAAGAGGCGGAGGCGGAAGTGGAAAACGAGTCACGCCCGCCAGACACACTGGCAGACATGCACCACAATAACGCCCTTGAGACTAGAAGATATGATTCGATCGCTTTAGTGACGCATGAAAATGCACGTCGAAATATTGCCCGGCCTCAAACAGCCACTGGCACGACTGTGTCTTTGGGTGAGCCGTGACATGGATGTTACGATCTCATCAGTAAAGTCTTCACACGCAACCCTTCTTATCCCTTTGACGCTTGGAGATCAGTCCAAGAGTATCACTTGACAAGTCAGATAGATCGCGCAAGCTCTCTGGTCACTTGCGAGCTCGTGTTCGGTCAGTGTACAGCTGCGGCTGCGTTTGCTGAATGAATGGAGCCTGCATCACAAGTCTATCTCACCACACACTCTGAGAAGCTCTTTAGAACAGACATGAGCATGGATGTCCCAGAAGATCCGTGCAGTGTCTGCAGTGGCCTGTGTGGTAGAAGAGCCGAGAGATAGCTTTGTTTGCGGGAGTGCTGCAGGTACGGCAAGCTCCCGCTAGCTTATCGTGTCTGCACGCGCTCTCAGCTCCACAACTCCGATCTGCAAAGCTTAAATCCACTTTGTCTTGTTTTGGTCTGGACTTGAAGATGGGTAAGCATGCAACTCGATGCCTCCGCCGTTCAGTGTCCAGCATTGCAGCTAGATGTCTGGATGGTAAATTGGTGACAGCTACATGTACACCGTTTATGCTGATCAGCCGTTCTCGAGATAGATGCTCAAAAAAGAGAGTCTAACTTGGGTGATGGACGATCAGATTAGATAGGAGTGATGGACTTTCGATGTTTTGAATGACGTGCATGCCAAGCGCACGGTTGGAACGTTTTCATGTGGCTCATGGCCCGGACGCTCAGCTTATGAAGGTAAAGACGCAAATCTATTCATGGATCAGACGTTTTAATCCCACTGTGATATGTTATGACCAAGTGAATGGTCCCCGCGTCGGTAGATCGTAGTTGTGCTTTTCAGAGGTGCGAGGTGATCGAACGAGGATCGAACGAGGCTTCCTAGCTAGCTTCGCTCTAGCCGATCAGAGACCTGCGCACCTCCTCGTTCCTGCCCTTCGACCTCTGGACTGACAACAACCTTCCCCACACCTCCACGCCCGGCAAATCCGCTTCTGCACTGCACGTCCGACTCGCTCAAGTCGATGCGCTGTCCGCAAAATTGCTGTGGCCTCGATACAGCGACGCCCGACCGCGGTGGCGAGGTTGCGATCTGATCGCACCGAGATCCACGCCCACTAGCCCCAACGCTCCTCCGCACCTGCCCCGTCACACGCAGCACGCCTCGGCGCCTGCACCGCAACCATGGAGGCATCTGCGGACGTCGTGCAGTCGGTTGAAACGCCACCGACTGTCCAGCATGACGATGCCATCCCCAAAGCCGCCCTGACGCCTCCCACGAGCGAGGACAACGACCCGAAGAGGGAGGAGAGGATGTCGTCAGAGCTGTCTGATGTCGATAGCGATGATGGCGAGGATATTGAGCCGGATCACTACTGGGACGGGGGAAAGATACCTGTGTTTAAACCGGTACGTTGCAAGCGCACGAGGGCGGGATGTAGATTGCACACAGCACGCGGTACATGCGCTGCAGGCGCAATAAATGGGATAAGGCGAGATAGTTACTAACGTCATCCTGCGCAGACTATGGCCCAGTTCCACAACTTCAAGCGCTTCATTGACAAGGTGGACAAGTACGGAATGAAGTCCGGTATTGTCAAAGTCATTCCACCAGCAGAATGGTAAGTAATGACCTATACAAGAGGCATGCGCTTCACCTTGCTAAAAGCAGCGCAGGCGCGACTCTCTGCCAGACCTCCAGGAAGCCGTCAAGTCGATCCGAGTCAAGAATCCAATTACACAGGAGTTCACAGGCCAGCACGGTGTATACACAGGAGCAAACGTCGAGAAGCAGCGGTCGTACAACCTTCCAGAATGGCGGGCAGTCACAGACGAACCACACCACCAGCCACCAGCCAAGCGAGGTGAGACTCGTGCGGGCCGAAAAGCAGAGCCTCCAGTGCGCACACGATCTACACGAGCCGCTCCGAAGACCGACGAGGGAACACCAGCACCGAAACGCAAACCTGGCCGACCTGCACGTGGACGACGTAGTGTCAAGAAGGAGGAAGTGGAAGACGAAGACGACGATGAGGCAGATAATCCCGATGTCCCGCCGACGCCTACATCACCTGGTGCTGAAGACAAGCCAGCAAAGCGTGGTGGCAGAGCCAGGAAGGAAGCCACGCCAACAAGACCGCGTGGTCGTCAGCCCAGGGCCCAGAACGAGAAGAAATCGGTGTCGTCTCGAAGACTGAACAACAGGGGTGCTGTAAACGACTACATCGACGAGGCCGCTTTCGAGGATTTTGACTACCACCTGGAGGGCCTTGAGGAGTTTACCCCAGAGCGATGCAAGGAGCTCGAAGAGACCTACTGGAAAACCATCTGGTCCGGACAGCCCATGTATGGTGCAGACATGCCTGGCTCGCTCTTCGACGACCGAACAACGTCTTGGAACGTCGCTAAACTCCCCAATTTGCTCGATGTTCTCGGGACTAAAGTGCCCGGTGTCAACACCGCCTACCTGTACCTTGGCATGTGGAAAGCATCGTTCGCTTGGCATCTCGAGGATGTCGATCTCTACAGCATCAACTACATCCACTTCGGCGCACCAAAGCAGTGGTACAGTATCTCTCAGGAAGACGCTCGTCGCTTCGAAGCTGCGATGAGGAGCATCTGGCCCAACGACGCGAAAAACTGTTCTCAATTCCTGCGACACAAGACATATCTCATCTCGCCGCAGCGTTTGGAGAAGGACTTCAATATCAAGGTAAACCGCCTCGTGCACTATGAGGGCGAGTTCGTCATCACTTATCCTTACGGTTATCACTCGGGCTACAACATTGGCTACAACTGCGCAGAGTCTGTAAACTTTGCCACTGAGAGCTGGTTGAGCTACGGCAGGATCGCTAAGAAGTGCGATTGTGAGTCGGACAGCGTGTGGGTCGATGTCAATGAGATTGAGCGCAAGCTGCGCGGCGAGCCTACACCCGAGTACTACGAGGAGACCGACGATGAAGAAGATGAGGAGGATGGCGCGGATCGCCTACCAAGTCCGCCAGCTAGTGTTGCTGGTGGGAAGACCAAGAAGAAACCCGGCAGAAAACCTGCTGCTAAGCGCAAGCGCGGAAAGGACGAGCCACAGGAAGCAGCGAGACCGAAGAAGCTCAGGAAGATCCGCATCCGCCTTAGGATTCCTGGGCGCGGCATGCCATGTGTCCTGTGCCCCAACGATGTGGATTACGACGATCTTCTACCGACCGATAACGGCATGAAGGCCCATCGTATCTGTGCCGACTACACACCGGAGACATACATTCAGAATGAGACCGTGTGTAACGTCGCCAACATTGGCAAAGATCGTCTGGAGCTCAAGTGCAACTACTGTCGCTCCAAGCGCGGCGCCGTCTTTCAGTGCTCTCAGAAGAAATGCACTAGAGCTTTCCACGCTACGTGCGCGGTGGCTGCTGGTGTTCAGGTCGACCTCGGTCAAATGCAGACATTCGATGCGGAGGGTACAGAGTACTACTACGATGGATACGACTTCCGCTGCCGCTTCCACCGACCGAAGAAGAGAAACAACAAGACTGTTGACGTCGATGCGCTGGAGAAGAATAAGTGGGTGCTCAACTATGGCAAGACCCTGAAGCCAAAGGACGTCATCCAATTTCAGTACGTCGGTGGCGAGATGTACCAGATCTACGGAGCACAGGTTGTCGAGAACAGGCCTGGCGAGCAGTCTGTGCTTGTGGACGTGCTTCCAGATGGCGATCGCGTGGAGGTCGAATGGAAGTATATCCTCAAGCTGCATCCAGATGAGTCGCAGCGGCCGAAGCCTTCCAAGGACGCTCAACCTCTGCCAGAGCATCTGAAGGAGAACGATGCATCGCTCGACATCACCAATCGCACAGACGGTGTGCCTGAGATGGGCGATCCGTTCCACGATCCCAATTCCGAGCACAAGTGGGCCGAATGGAATACTGCGCCCGAAGTCACACGGAGGGTCAAAAAGGTCGACCTCAACAAGGAGAACAGGCTGTGGTACTATCTCGGGAAGCCCTCTACCGAAGCCAAACCGCAGTACACTGAAGACCCTACAAAGCCAAGGAACAACCCTAAGAGCAACTTCTTGGACACCGTCAAGCCTCCGCCGCCCCCAATTCCTACCTTCCAACGCCAGTCGTACCCAGCATCATACCCAATCCAGCCAGCGCCTCTTGGTATGGCTCGTCCTCCTTATCAGCAACAGATTGCTCCCGCTGGTGGACGACCTTACACATACAAGCCAAAGGACGGTATGATGACTTCATGGAAGTCGCCTACGTACAACCCAGATACACGGCAGAACCCCAACTCGCCAGTGGCACACCAGCCGAATGTTACCTACGACTACAGGGCTGGTCCTCAGCACAGCTACCCGCCACCTCGGCCTTTGCCGCCGCCGCCGCAGCAGCAGCAGCATCAGTCTTACGTGCCTCCCTCGCACAACTACTCTGTTCAAGGATATGCCTCGAAAGCTGCTTCGTCAGGGCCGTTGCTCAACGGGAACGACAAATATGCTCACACGAATCAGTCTCATCAGGCACTGCCTCCATACCCATACCAGATGCCTGGTAGTGCGCAAGCGCCACATCAGCTTCCTCACCCAGGTTCAAGCACAGTGCCGTATGGCTCTCCTGCACAGCACGGTCAGACACCACCCTCACACGGTCGTGCTTCGATCCCAAACATGCTGAGCACCCCAACTGGGACGCCCAAACCTCCAATGTACGCCGTCACACCCTCCTCCTCTGTTGTTCATGCTGCCCAAACCCCTACTGAATACCTTGCCTACGTTATGAAATACCCCTACCTTAAGAACGCGTATCTCAGGAGGCAAAAAACTTACATATCTCCTTATAGTCCTGGTGGTGGAATTGCTCCGGAATGGACGCCCAAGCCCCCACAAGTCGCCAGCGGTGCAACACCTACACCAACGCGCAACGGATCGACTGGCTCCCACGGCTACTATCCCAGCCCAAGCCCGAGCTCAGTAACGCAAAGGCCATCTGCGCAGTTCCAGTCCCCTGACGCATTCCAGCGAGGCCTGACGCAAGCTTCGACAACATCGACAGGCGCCCCGAAATGGGAGCAGATGCTCAAGCAACTCGCAACATCAACGGGTCCCGTCGCCACACCCACCGCGCCGACTTCGCAGACCCCTCAGTACCCGCCTCTGCCGCGCTCGAGCACCAGCTACGGTATGCCCAACGCACCGGGCCCGTTCCAGAAACACACTCCCCCGCTCCCACAACCGGCTGAGCCGCAACGTCCCATACCGAGCCCCATTAGTGATGACGGCAAGGGCGGCGTTGTCGCTGCCAAACCGGTATTGCCGCCGGCGGCGGCGATACAGCCAGCGCCTGGCCAGGTGCACAGTGCGGAGACGTGGCGGTTCTCGCAGTGAAGGGATGCATGAGTAACGTTCAAGGTGAATGATATGATTGTATGACTATGGGTTGTCAATGGTGTTCTCAGGTTATGAAGGGCCTATCAGGCTCTGGTTTTCTAGTATGTCTTGTAATGCCGTTACTTTCCCTCGGGATCGGTACATCTAATACACGCAATGGCTATTCATGCTTTAATCTAAATCTTACTCCACATGTCGCTATCCCTAGATCAGACCACGGTGCTTATGGTCAAGAAAATGCAAGAGGTGGAATTAAGGTGGATGCATCGGGACGAAGGATTGCGAGGGGCAGCTGTTACCTCAAGCTCGACGCGTCAGAACACGCTAGCGCGTCCCACGTGGTCGGATCGAACATTTGGAGGGCACCATGCAAGTCTAGAATTGCCAGGTTGGTAGCAGTCTCATTGTGGAAATATCGACCATGCATTGCGGCTTTCCTGAAAGTTTCTGTAGCTCGTCGTTCTTCCGAAGCGAGGTTCGATCACGCAGACCGGAAACGTCACATTGCAGCTATTTATTGTAGGTGCTTGTTCGATTCCTCACAACATCACATCTGGATCGCTTCTGCCGTCACCCTTTGCTAGCTGCGATGTGACCCCTCAACATGCAGACAATCTCTTGAAGGTGTCAAGCCACCAGCGAATATGGCTAAGCGCTGGCGCGGGGTGACCGAAAATGTAGGCTGACATGCAGGGTGGTGAGCACATCTTTCGATGCACTATATAGGCAAACGCCTTGAGTGCTCTACAATCTCAGCACTCCATTCGAATTCATGCACGCTTCTCTGGCTTTCAGGAACATCTTTCGCCGGTCCACGGCTCCTCAGAAGCGGACACTAAATGTTAAGACCAGACACAGCTCCAGCGAATCTTCCAGCGAATCGAGTTTCGAACCGCCTAGCCCTGACGAGTCATTCATCTGTGAATCATTTCTAAGTGGTCCTTCCAATGGGTCATATCCTAGCTGCGGAGGGGTCTATGAACCGCTTGATGAGGAATGTGACCAGATACGCCTATTTAGACTGGATCCTGGAATTTACGAGGATCCGTTATCCGGCAAGCTCTACACAGTAAGACTGAGCCAAAGAAAGTTTGAGTGGGAGGCTCTGTCGTATGTATGGGGCGACCCATCTCACAAAGCCCCGTTGCAGCTAGAAAATGGCCGGCTACTCATCACGGAGAACCTTCAAGTGGCTTTACGCCAACTGCGCCTGCAGGATGAAGAACGGTTGCTGTGGATTGACGCAATATGCATCAATCAGGAGAGTTCTGATGAAAGGTCAGCTCAAATCCAAAAGATGGGTTCGATATATGAGACGGCAACATTTGTGATTATCTGGCTAGGACCCGACCATCGCGGGATAGCAGCCGCCAGTTTTGCCGCCCTACATACTGTCACTCGACGAAAGACGCCAGAATGTATCCAAAAAGCGCGTCTAGCCATGCAACAGATATTGCGATGTGAATGGTTCCAGCGATTGTGGGTCGTACAAGAGGCCCTCATGGCGATCAGGGCCACGCTTACCTGGGGTGATGCAACCATGAGCTACGCTGACTTTCAGTCACACGCGCACGCGTTCAACCAGCAAGGACCACATAAGCTGCCAATGTGGGCGGGAGAGATGCGCGATACTGAGGCCAGTAAGACTCGAACGATCTTACACGTTCTGGAATGGACCAGAGGGATGAAGTGCAGCGACGATCGCGACCGGATCTATGCAATACTTGGACTTCGATACTCGAAAGCTTGGTCACCGGAGGCATTCTCTGTCGCCAAGTCAATTGTTCCAGACTACAACATGAGCGTCAGTGAGATCTATCAAGACTTCGCTGAAAGATGCATCAAGAGCCGCTTGTTGCACAAACTTTGGTTGTTCATTAGCCATCATCAATCGTGGGATCCTTCCCGTTCAGAATTGCCTTCCTGGGCGCCGGACTTTGCACAGCCTGCTTTGCCATTTACAACGACGCGCTCCATGGTATACGTTACAGAGCAAAATGACGATCTGGTGAGATCTTTCCGATTTCAGCCCGAGCTAGACTGTCATGATTTCGATCAACGAACTCTCTTTGCGACTGGTTGTACCGTGGGGACAGTACGCTGCACTGAACCACGATGCATTGGAGGTCAGTCCCCAATGCAAAGCTTTCGTAATATCGCCTCGTTCTGGTTCAACAATTTCAAATATCTGGAACCAAGTCATTTTCGAGTCCGAGCGGTCACCAGGAGAGTAAATCGAAGGTCGATATCAGAGGCTCAAAAGCGAGACTATCTGCTGATCAACGTCTTGCTTGCATGTGCGCTACACATTAAAGACGACGTATCGAAGATGTCCTCAATGATGGACTCTCTATTCGACTATCGGGCCGTGAGGAACATGAGCCATCGTGGATCCTACCGCTGCCGGGAGGTAATGGACACTCTGTCCCAGAGCTTCTTTTCCATGCATCCACGCCTGGCACATAAAGACCAGAATACCCCAAACAAGATGGATGTCTTGACTGCCTATGAGCATGTTCGCTCTGTTTGGGACTGCCATAGGCTATTCAAGATCGCAAATGGCAGCTTCGGACTAGGCCCAAGTGTCATGCGACGAGGCGACATTGTCGCTATCATCGGAGGCGCGAAGCACCCTGTGGTACTGCGACCGCATGGTGAGCATTATTTCCTGGTAGGCAATGCGTATGTGTCTGGCGTAAGGGACTGGGAATGTGAGAAGAGAGACCGTAAGATGTGGAGACAAAGCCCGCTACAAGCGTTCAAGATTCGATGAAGAAACCCAGTATTACTCGGCCATGATATTGAACATATAAGGCGCAGTCTGACGTTATTGCAGATTTAGCCCATAACGAAATCGTCACTTTTGTTACGTGGATGTATGCAGCTAAGACGAGGATTCAGAGATCCCGCCAATCAGCCTAGGCCCACATCAGCACAACAGCGCTTGGGTAGGTGCCACTTAAAACATCAGCGGGGACTGTCTTCCCATCGATGTTTCCATCAAAGGCGCGCTCGCACAAGATCTGTCATGCCCAATGTCAACAACATGACCCAGTGTGCTCTGCTCATTGCCGCCGGTCTGCAGGATCTAGTCCTTGTTGCCGATTCCGATGCCTACATAGAGCGTCAAGCTTCTTACTGGGCAGCGAATGTGCCCTTGCGACCAACTTGTATCGTACAGCCTCGCACAACAGATGAGGTTTCCCAGGTTGTTGAAATACTCGCGGACGCTGACGGTCTCCTTGCCTTGCGCAGCGGCGGCCATACCCAATGGGCAGGATCGAACGATGTCCACAACGGTGTCACTATCGATTTAGGACGGATGATAGATGTCACTTATGATGCACATTCCGGGTTGGCGTCACTTCAGCCGAGGCCAAAGTGGGCTGATGTTTATTTCCAGCTTCTGGAGCACAGAGTTTGTGTCACTGGTGGACGCGAAGGCAATGTCGGAGTCGTAGGCTTTCTTACCGTAGGCGGCAACTCGTACTACGCTGGCCTCCACGGCTTGGGCTGCGATAATGTCGCCAACTTCGAGGTCGTGCTTGCCAATGGAGACATCATCAACGCAAACGCTACTTCTCAATCGGATCTCTGGACTGCCTTGAAGGGCGGCTCGGGCAACTTTGGTATCGTAACTCGATTCGATATGTATACGTTTCCGGCGCATGACCTTTGAGGAGGTATTCGGGTTGCTAGCAGAAGCGAAGGAGACAGACTGGCAGAGCTGACAGTCGATTTCACCAACACCAATCACAAAAACCCGGAAACTGCGTTCATCCTCAATCACAGCTACAACGCTGCTTCTGGATCGGACGTTCTCGTCGCACATATAGTTGTGGACATCGACGGTACGGCCAATCCAATGGCATTTGATGAGATTCTGAAGGTACCTGTGGTGCTCAACGATGTCAGCACAAGGAGCATGGCGAACATGTCCGCTAGCTACAACCTTCCAAGACATCAGCAGTAAGACTGCCCTCATCTGCACCATATGTTCGATCTGACTGACCAGCACAGACAAGTGTGGTTCTCCCTTACCTTCAAGAACGATGCTAGAGTCATCAAGAAAGCCACTGAGCTGCACGATGATCTGGTCAATGAGCTGAAGATTGTGCTTCAAATTGGCAACTTTTCCACGCAATGCCTTTTCCAGCCCATGCCAACCCTGTTCGCGGAGCATTCTGTCCGCCGAGGAGGCAACATATGGGGCCTCGATCAGGTAAAAGAGAATACGCTCTTATGGCTGCTTGTTGGTTCTACTCAGACGGTAAAGAAGTCGGAAGTCATGCGGGCGAAGATTACCGCCCTCAAGAATGCGTTAGAAGAGTTTACGAGACGTGAGGATCTCAATGTGGACTGGCAATATCTAAACTATGTCGATGAGACGCAGCAACCGCTTGAGAGCTACGGTAACGAGAACGTCGCCTTCCTACGTGCGGTGGCTAAGAAATACGATTCTACTGGCATATTTCAGAACAAGGTAGTTTCAGGTTGGAAGATATCGAAGGTCGATGTTTGAGATTGTAAAAGCCGGCGGGGAGGTGCAAGTGAAGACCGTCACTAACAGTCACACAGTTCATGCTCTTTTTTTCCTTCGCATGAGTGCAATGACTTCGGTCTCGCCACTCCCAACTGACTGTGTCGATCATAATGCTTACAGTGACTTGTCGCTTGGCCAATCTATCATCTAGTATACGTCGTGGCAGAGAATCCTGGAGTCCAAAGTACAGAAAATTGACCAACTCTACCCTTCTCGAAATTTCCAGAGAAAACTGCGCCGCAGTGATAGAAGGCCATCGCGCTCTGCTGCCATCTTCTTCACGTTCTTGCCCTTGCCGTCCCACTTCACCTGGTCCCAACTTCCGTCCGGAAAGCAAGCTTCGAGATCTAAAAGCTTTTGTAGCTCCTTTGACTCTGTCTTAGGATGCCATCTGGCTGGAAAGATGGATGCCTCCACGGCAGTAGGGTTGGATGCACCATTTGTTGAGCTGCGCTGTGAGGCAATCACTTCAGTACGTTCGGTTGCTGTGTCTCTACGCTTTCTGTACGCAGCTCTTTCAGTAATTTTCTCGCGACTCAAGCCGTACTTGTGGAAGTGCTCCTCGAGTAGCCGTGTGAGGTGATACGGCTTGGCCTCCTCTTCCAGAAAGAAGGTGTGCAAATCTGGATGTAACCTGTTCTCTGCATCAGCATCCAAGATGTTCCAAGCCATCATCTGCAAATACACATCTGTCAATTCTGGCACCCATCCAGGTTTCTTGGGAAGAACAAGTGCACCGTACATCCAGAACACATCCGTAGGTGTGAGAGTGTGAGTCTCAAATCCTAACCATAGCTGCTTGAGAAGGCTGCTGGCTTGGTCATGCAACCCGAACATTGTGAGGATAACATGAAGCTTGATAGATCTCACTGGATCTTGCAACATCTCGTGAGTGTCGATTTCGAAGACTTCACCGGAGCGATGCTTATCGACGATAACGTCGATCAGGTTCAGTAGAAGGCTCCAGTCTACGGCTTCACTACGGGGCAGCAGTATTTCTGTGCCGTCAATAGTAAGGTACTCAAGAAGAGTTGGGGCGGTCTCTTTCAGTGGCCGCAGTGGGACACCAGCAGCAATCACTTCGCCACGAAACCGATAGGGATGCTGGACTGCGATATCAACGCAGATTTGAAACAATGATGTAGCCTCTGAGCCCTCACTAGGATTAATGAGTTCGACTGATGGAATACTTGTAATTCCGTTCATCTCTGTTCGACGAACTGTGGTACTTGTGGAAATGGCTCCGGAGTTAACTTGGTATGTCGACCGGAAAGTTGCGTATGTGTGTTTGTGCGAAAGTGTTCTTAAGAGGACTGGCATCTTCAGGGGCTGTTATTGGGATGCAGGATGTCTACATTGTGAGGGAGTCGAGATGTATCAGGTGTGAAGCCGCGCATCATCTCTGTAACAATGTCTTACTGCGGTGGAACATAACGTTCGAGTAGAGAAGCCTGCGAATGCACCGAGCCAAGCTGTAGTCAATTTTTTGATCGTTCAAGTAGGGAGGAATTTGTGCACTTACAAATTTGTCAGATGAGATGCGAGGTCAAGCGACGCGCCGCAAAATTTCCCTTTCACTTCAATCTCAGCTTGACCCCACAAAGTTTTACTACAATCATGGGTTCTTTGCCACACCAAGACATCGAACGCTCGATTTGCAATGTCTCATCTACTAGAGTTTTCGTCAGCATCGCCCCTTCCACACGACGTGAGCGCACCGCCTTATGCCGTTTTTGGCGTCTACGGCAGTGACATCACATCGTCACTTCCTCCACGCATCCCACTCCAGCTCGTCCTCCATTTTGCACCAGCGCTGAGAAGATGGATACTACCAACCCCAGATCCAACCTGCCTACCGCGCATCGCTGCGCGCCATTCCCTAAATATCCCCTGCGTTGGCATCGATATCCAAGCTCTGATCGACGCTGTAGGACTGAGCTGGGTCATTGTTCGCATGTTTCACCTGAGTGGCTGCAGAGTCACGAAAGAGACATTTGGCGTCCACCCTGACCTCGTGACATCGATAGCCATACATAACGCTTGGCTTGCGCTCGAGTTGCCCATTGAAGGCATCCGCGGTCTACACACACACATTTACAGTCAACTCATATACACCGAGCCGCCAGTCTCTATATGGGCCATGACTTTGCTGTGGGACGCGTTTCCAGCCGGCTCGGAGATCATCAAGGCGATGGGTCTCAACTTCATCCGCGGCCACATGAACATGGAATACTCAGCCTCTCAGTCTCTTGAGATCATCGCGTGGTTCCAGTCCACGCCTGAGCGGTATGCGCTCTTTAACAGTCTGAGATACGCCATGCCAGAAGTTCCCGAGCCTGAGATCGAGACAGTCACTATTGCAGCTGAGGAGGCGAAGAAGATCAGTGGATACAAGACAATCGGCAAGAAGATTGGTAAGGCCATTAAGAAGATGGTGCTTGGAGAAAGTACGACCGAGGTTCGCGACGTGGGTATCATGGAGCGAGGTGGGACAAGGAAGGTCAGCCCGCAAGAGAAGCAGGAACGGGAGGCGGGCGACTTCGAAGCGTTGAAGACGAGACTGCGGCGAACAAGGAGCGACGATAGTCTGAGGTCAGTTGAAACTGCGATCTGGAACCCTCAGACAACAGAAGACAAGGAGGAGGAGGTGACAGTTAACGACGACATGGATGACAGGAGCAACTACCCTAGCGGAAATATCAGCACAGACCTTGCCAGAACGCTGGAAACAATTCGACTGAGGCGAGAAGCTCGAAACGCAAAGCACAAGCGTGCACCATCATTGACAGCAGTGTTAACGACCGAAAACCTGAAGCGCAGCGAGGATGCAGATAAACCAATCTCCCGACGAGGCGTACCGGTACTGCGACACTGCCGGTCCTCCAGCACGAGCACAACAGGGAAGGAGCATGGCTTGTCCATCGCCAACCTGCAGAGAAGGATCGAGGTGTTGAAAGAGAAGCGGAACTTTCTCATGTAGGACTCTAAGAAAGTGACCGCTATGACCGATGACGATGACGACCTTGAGGAGGGCGAGGAAAGTGATCATTGAGATTGGACCGCAGTCATTTCACACGATGTGAAGTCGGCGCTGTATAATGTCAGACGCGACGACGAGTGTAGGCAAATAATGATCAAAGGAAGCGCGCAACGGCACTTGCCATTGTTGAGCTCAGCCGCACCCAGACTTGACCCCGTCCTATCCATGTCGTCGCCCTTTCGTCGGCATCACGGTACGCGATCCCCCGCGTGAAAGGGCGTTCTCGCAGCAACATGTGGTTTACAAGACCACTGTGGCTTGAGGCTGTACTGAGGGCTGCTGGCTGCCTTACCGGAGCGGTGCCCGTGGAACGCGCCTTCCTTGAGACGCGTCGACGCGCCGTTCCTTGGCGTGAATACAAAAGCGGGGTCCTTGCCCTGCATAACGCCTGCAAAGCCATCGCGACACCTGAAGTGTACAATGAAACAGTCTTGTTCATAAGACTCGACATCACAAACCAGGTATCGCTTGCACCTTGCAATCCTCCAACACAAAACCCTCCATCCCTCCACTGCCACAGCCCTCAATCGACCGCACGCCAGTCATGGGCCTCTCAAGATCCCCACTCCTCCCCTACATATCCACCTTCTTCGGTACCATCTTCCTCGGCTTCGGCCTGACCTACATCCTCGCTCCACGCACCGGTTTCGACCTATTCGGCTTCACCTCCACCCCCACCTCCGCCCTCGACTGGGCGGTCATGGAGCGCATCATGGTGCTGTACGGCGCCAAAGACGTGTTCATTGCAGCCGCTATCTTCGCTTCGACGTGGTTCGGCACGCGGAAGAGCGCCGGGTGCATTTTAGTGGCAGCGGCGGCGTGTGCGGGTGTCGATGGGTACGTGGTTAAGAGTGAGGCGGGGACGGGTGAGTGGAATCATTGGGGGTACGGGGTTGTGATGGGGGGAGTCGGGCTGGTGATGGCTGGGTTGTTGGGGTGAGGCGGTTGAGGCGGATGAGCTACTTGTAGTTTATTGCATTGATGGGGAATTGCTAGCTTAGCTGCTTCCTATAGTCTGCTCCGGAATGAGCGCGTATGGCCCAGTCGGGAATAAAACCAATAGCCTTTCTCAAACCGTCAGGGTCGATGCTGTGGATGCATGAGTGCGGCTCAACGTCCGTCCTTATAGACTGGCTCCTGTGCGACGAAGCCGCGCAATACCTCGTCGACCTCTGCGAGATTCGAGGTGCGCATGTCCATTCGCCAATCGGGGTTGGTCCTGGGCTTAACGGGCTTGTTGGCGTCGTCGGCATCGTAGCTGTACAATTCTAATCGAGGTCCAAAAAAAAGCATGCCATGACCCCTCTGCAGTCCTCCGAGGACACCAGACAGGTCGCTGAGCACGTCACCACGGTGGTTGAGGTTTTCTCGAGACCAGCGAGGGAAAGTCGTCAGATCGTCCAGAATGATGACTAGGTGGGTGTGCGCGCGCCACACGAGGGTCTGCACACCTTCGACCACCTCCGCGGTGCCCTTCCTGACAACAAAGGCCGCAAGGTTCTCGGGATCGATGGTGTGCCAGACAGGGTCAGCATACATAGCCTTCTTCTTCCTTTGAGCAGTCTTTTGCTTCGTGGATCGAGGGAGGTCGGTGTCAGAATCAGGCTCGTGGTCGTCCTTCAGCATGAAATTGACGCCGTACTTGGCGATTGATCCCAGGGCACATGTTTCGACTCGATACTGCTGAGAGGTAGGGTAGTGACGCTGGAGGAGGGAGGCAGCCAGGTCGCTGGCGTGCTGCATGTGTGCCGAGTGGGTCGAAATGGGGAACGCATAGCTGGTGCGGTACTTGTCGTACAGAGCTTGCAGACGGCCGTCGATCGGAAGTGTGTGCTGATGTTCATCAAGCATATTCATGGCGTTGCCAGATGCTTGATGGTCACTCTCTTGCGCCGTCACGGCTTCGAACGGTCCGTTCATGTCTATTGGAGAGTACTGTACTTCAAGTTCGGGAGGGAGATCATGGAGATGAATCTCCGATGTGTCGGTCAGGCTATGTACGGCCATCATAGTGAGCTGCGTGTTTGTGGTCGAGTTGATTGTTGATGGACAAGCTGCCAGGTGAGACAGCGTCTTTGGAGCTCATAATATTGACGGTCACAAACGGGCCTTCCGCAGCTCGCAGACAGCAAGTGAAGGTAGCTTCAAGCCGTGAAGAGCTTCCACCTCTGCTGCTGCCTGACTGTGTACGTCGGAATGGCGATTATTCATGATGGTTGCAATGGTCGCTAAACCTGTAGCGAGTACAGGGCTCAACCCTCCATGACCACATCCTCTTGGGTCTCTAGTGGCTGCGCTGCACCATCAGTTGCTTCACCCTCAGCCTTCTTGGCCTGCGCCTTGGCCTTCTTCTTGACCTTCTTCTCCCTGTTCCTCCGAGTCCGCTTCTCGCGTTCAGCCTCCTCCTTCTCTGCAGCGAGCCTGGCCCTCTCTTCCTGCTTGTCCTTGTTTGCAGCCTTCTTCTTTCTGAGCGCAATGCGCGCCTTTTTCCCCTTACGTGTGCGCTTGTGCTCTTTCTCCTCTACAATAGCCAGCATTGGCGGGTGACCAATGAGCACCGCCTTTTTGATGCCATCTTTGGTGATCTTGGTGACCTTCCACGGCATTGCACAGGCCGGCCACGGCTGCCGCGACAGCTCCAGCACAGTGCTTCCATCGATTGCAGCCTCGCGCAGTGCCAGTTCCTCGTCGCTTGTCGGCTCATCGGCAAAGTAGTAGCTCTGTGGCTTTTTCACCAGGAACCCTGATCCATCTCCTGTGTCTAGGCCTGGCGATGAGAGTCGCACTTTCAGGGTGGCGGGCGCAGCGTTGGCTGGTGCTGCGAACAGACGCAGCTCTGCCTCGTCCTCGTCGCTCTGCGCTGCGTCCTGCCCATCGCCGCTGTCCTGCTCCGTGGTCGTGAACGCGAATTCGGTGGCTACCCGCTGGCGCAGAAGTTCTTCGATGTCGCGATCTGGCGTCGATCGCGGGGATTGGTCTGGCGATCGGAGCTCATCGCGGCGCACCCTTGCACGCACATTAGCAGTGGGAATAAAGCCGTGGACGTTGCCTATTACCGCTTTGCGCTGGGCAGGTCGAACATGGAAGACATGGCTGCGTGCGGCGGCGCGGGTCTGAGTCGTGAGCTGCGTCTTGCTGTCGAAGACTTTGTCGAGCGCAGGTCTCGCGTGGGCGCGCCCGCGCAATGCACGCGAGAGCACGGCTAATGTCAGAATCGTTAGCAGCACGGCTGGAGCCGCCGAGCATCAGCGAGCCATGGGTGCCACTGGGACTGGCCGGCTATCCTGCCCGGATTACACCAGAAGACAATCTTGGAATTTTCTTCCACGCAACCGCACGCCGGCACCAAATTACCGCGGCTCCATGCGTCTTGCAGGCCCAGGAAGAAGTCCCGGGACCCTGCGTGAGTGCGATTCATCGGAGGACACGGATGAGGTCTGCGGCGCACGACGGTGGTCCTTCTGGCGTCGAGTTAGAATTCATTAGGGTGCGCGCTTTGCCGGAAACAGGCGCGTCTTGGCTGCGCTCTAGGGGCGAACCGGCCTGGTCTGTGTTATTGGCACAGGGAACGGCCGTTGACGAGCCTCGTCCAGACCATCGTCGATGCCGAGGGATCGCATTTTGACTGGCCTCCACAATGAGTCCACAACACCATGCGCCTGTTAACGGAGTGCTAAGCGACGAGGTCTTGTCCAATACCGGATCGTGCGCCGTTGCTCCTGAAAACAGTTAAACGCGACACGCCCACGCAGGTGCTGCCCTTCGTTGGTACATCGCTCCGCGGATATCAGGAACACACCGCACGATTGCGGGCGCGTGGTTTGACCGAGTAATCTTTGTACCCTGATTCTGCCGCCCTGGTGTCGAGTGCTCCCCCCGTGCGTGCACAGCTGTAGATAATGCCACGGTGAAGACGACCAGACTCGACGATGCCCTGCACACTGAGTTGGCCCGAGGCAGCGCGAGAGCGCGACCTCCAAAGGTGGGTTTACTAGTGGCTGACTGGCGTGCTGTCACTGCGAACGGCGCACTGAGAACTGCGAACTGCGATCTGGATGCTAACGAGTGCCCTACAGATACTACCGTCCATGGCTCGACGCGCAGAGCCTCGTCGACAGCAGTGTAGGCATAGGAGAGAAGGGCCTCAACACCGTGGGCTACAAGCCCGAGGCCTCGCGCGACAAGAGCTTGACGGCCTTCGCCCAGCTCGCCGCCCTCCGCCTCAATGTGCGCCGCTGCATGGTCTCTCTGATCGACTCGAACCGCCAGTACATCCTCGCCGAAGCCACCAAGACCGTCTCGCTGTTCGAGGCAGAGGCCGAGGTCCCGGAAGACGAGGTCTGGCTGGGCAACACTATCCTAAACAAGACCGATGCTGTGTGCTACCATACCTTCTCGTCGACGTATACCGCCAAGACAGAGAAGGGCGACACAGTCACCGCCGAGTGCATGGTCATTCCCGACTGCCGACTGGACCCTCGGTTCGCAGATAGGGACTATGTCAAGAGTGAGCCTGGAGTGCGCTTCTACGCCGGTGTGCCCATCATCACCAAGGCGGGGCACCGTATTGGTGGTACGTAAGGAAGTGGCTGTAGAAAGCTTGCCCAGCTGACCGTGATATAGTGTACGCCGTCTCGGACGAGAGCCCCCGCGAAGGCCTCAGCGCCGCCGATATGCGCTTCATGCAGGACGTGGCCGCAGCCGTCATGGAGCACCTTGAGCTCGCCAAGGACAGTGACGATCGCGTAAAGGGTGAGCGCATGGTCCGCGGTCTGCAGCAGTTCATTGAACGATCTTCGGTCGCCGATATGCGAGACGAGGCCGGGCCCCGCATGTCCACCATGGAGCGCCAGACGGAGAATGCCCGCTTGCAGACCCTCGAGGAGGACGGAGCCTCTGGCGCCATGACTCCATCGACCGCCGTCAAGCACGCCCAGCGCAAGGCGCACGCCGAGTCTGACACTGCTCGCGTCTTCCACAGAGCGGCGCGCATTATGCGCCAGTCGACCATGGCGGACGGCGTCGTGTTTTTTGACACATCAGCTGCTGGTATCAAGGGCGGTCTCTACGACGATGGGGCCTCGAATGCGAGCAGTGACGAAAGCGTCACCAACAACACCACCGACTTTGATACCGCTGATTCAGCCGCAACGACCAGGCGCCGCAGGAGGCAAAAGGTGACATTCGCTGGCGACGCTGCATCAGACCACAGAAATTCTTCTGACGCTGACAGCAAAGCGTGCCCGGTCGTTGGTCTGTCGCTGCGTCAAGGAGCAGCCGCTATTGCCCACAAGGACTTTGCCTTGAACGAGGCGGCTATGGAACGCTACATCCAGCGCTACCCATTCGGAAAGTTCTTCAACTACAATGAGGAAGGCGTTGGGATCAATTCGAGCGATGAGAAATCAGAGCGCTCGGAAACTGACCAGTCAGACCGCACCGCAACCTCGCCAACCGGACAGCCAAGAAGAAGGAAGCGAAGGGAAAGGTTCATCCCAACTGAGTTCCTGAAAGTGCTGCCTAACGTTCGAACGCTCATCTTCTTACCATTGTGGGATCCATCGTCAGAGCGCTGGGTCGCAGGAGGCTTCATCTGGACAACCCAAGCTGGAAGGCTGATGAGCCCTGAGAACGAGCTCCCTTACCTTCAGGCCTTCGGCAACAGTATCACGAGCGAAGTTGCACGCCTGAGTGCCCAAAAAGCGGATCGAGCCAAGACGACATTTATCGCCTCCATCTCCCACGAGCTTCGGTCCCCCCTCCATGGAATCCTTGGATCAGTCGAATTCCTTCGCGATACAGTTGCTTCGGCATATCAGGAGTCATTGGTATCTTCCATCGAAACATGTGGTAAAACACTGTTAGACACTATCGATCACGTCCTCGATCACGCTAAGATCAACAAGCTGCGCAACACAGGAGCGCGCAAGAACAAGCGTGGCGCTGAAGGGCGAGCGAAGAGGTTGCCATCCGATAATTCGATCCTAGGTGTCACGGCCGACTTTGATCTGGCCCAGCTGGTCGAGGAAGTTTGTGACACGGTTTGCGCCGGACATACCTTCCGCAAGAACCACAGTGTCAACACAGTCTCGACGGACGTTGACACCGAACATGTGGGTGTAAGTGGAGCGACAGGGGAGGATTCGACCACAGCGAACGGCGGCAAGATCGTTGTCGGCAGAGACAACCAGTCTGTCATCGTTTCGCTGATCGTCGCGCCGAACGTCAGTTGGGCCGTCCGCTCACAGCCAGGTGCACTTCGAAGAATAGTCATGAATCTTCTTGGTAACGCCCTGAAGTACACCGATACCGGCTTCGTTGCGCTGAACCTGGTCCAATCTGGAAACACACCGCAACACATCAACCTGAACTTGACCGTTGAAGATTCTGGTCGTGGAATGTCTGCGGACTTTCAGAAGACGAAGCTCTTCTCGCCGTTTAGCCAAGAAGACCCATTTGCGTCTGGTACTGGATTGGGTCTCAGTATCGTCAAGCAGATTGTAGAGTCTCTTAGGGGTGACATCCACGTCAAGAGTACTGTGGGCGTCGGCACTCAAATCAGTGTTACGCTACAGTTGCCTGTCAGCTCGAGTGAGGCTACGAAGGCCAGCCGCAACTTATTGGACGCACCGGAGTCCCTCAAAGGAGCGTTTGTTAGCATTCTCTGCGAATGCGATTCCATTGGTGGCCAGCGCGGTATGAAGGTCAAGGAGTCTATGCACAATGCCTGTCAGGGCTTCAACATGGACATACTTGATATCTACGATCCTAACTTATCGAACAAGAAGGTGGACTTCCTCTTGACTGATTCACCGTCCCTTGACCGATTGCTGCAAGAGTCCAGCTCGAGCTGGGTCAATGAGACACCGCTGACCGTGGTCTGTGTATGCACAGACACAGCCGAGAAAACGGACCTTGAAAAGCGACTAGGCAGGCAAATTGAGGCTTTGGGCTGGACGGTGGAGGTCCTCACTCAACCGTAAGTTGCCTCGCATAACCATCATGGTATTGTCAAAGCTAATAAGACTAAAGATGCGGACCTCGTAAACTTGCCCGTACGCTTCTCCAATGCCAGAAGCGCGCAATCAAGACTGCGCACGATCGCCAAATCACTCGCTCCATGACCGCTCTCGGTCTGCACGAACATCAGACCCTCGCTCCACCTGGTGCCCTGACCGAAGAACAGCGCAGCATAAGCGACAGCGTTGCCCTCTCGCCACCGCCCGAGGACTCTTCAGTAACGGTCTTCGGCGCCCCGTCACCCCCTCCCGTCCTCCCCTTCTCCTCGACGATCACCCCGCCGCAGTCGATCACTCCAGGATCTCCTGCACTGACAGAAGGAAGCGAGTACTTCAACCCGCGCGTCCTGCTCGTCGACGACAACGCAATCAATCTCAAACTCCTCGTCGTATTCGCCAAGCGACAGAAGCTCCGATACTGCGAAGCCGTAAACGGGCTCGAAGCATTCGAGACGTACAAATCTGAAGCCATCTCGAGCACGCCAGCGACGCGGCCTTTCGACTTTATCCTCATGGACATCAGCATGCCTATCATGGATGGCCTGACGAGCACGCGCAGTATCCGCAAGTTCGAGAAGGAGAATGGGCTGCCCAGAAGCCACATCGTAGCACTTACAGGCCTTGCGAGTGCGCAGGATCAGCAGGATGCGCAGGATGCTGGCGTGGACATGTATCTTGTCAAGCCGGTAAAGTTTGCGGATATCAAAAGGATTTTCGGTGGAAGGTGAGGGTCTTGAGGTTTGGGTAAGGCGCGATTTTGACTTGAACGGCAGAGTATGGACTGGGCACATACGGGTGGAAAATTCGGGTTTTCTTTGGTCAGCATTTCTCGGGCGTCTTGCATTGTGTGTCGTGAGCATACGCATTGGAGTTGGTGGGTTCTATCTACATTTTTGGCGGTCGTATGGAGCAAAGGCCTGTAGATGTAGAAGCGCGTGCTCGAGCGCAACTCACACCTATTATTGTTTTATGTGCACTGTTGCCAGTCGACCGTCTCATGTTGTCTTATTGGCACGTTTGCAAGCTGACAAAGGCAGGCTGACTATTGCCTATGCCAACGCCCACGGCGACATCCAATCATGTTGTGCCAGAACCAGCTGACCCAAAGCCTCTAGATGAGGCGTAAAGATCACCGCCGTGCTGAAACCCAAACTGCCCGAACCGAGCCACACGCGGTTTCAGATGCACCATCCGCCGAGCCTCTTGAGCGTCTCCCGCTGAAACGGATTCGAACACGAACCAAGCCCACCGGCAAATGATTCGTCATGTGCGTCGTCTTTGCGACTCTAATTCTCCACTCGGACTTTGGCACCACGGCTTCGATACATCTTAACCCAGCCAAGGCTGCCAACCACAACGTGCAACCCCCTCCGACCTGCTGGTTTGTCTTGCGGTAACGTGAGCACCGAGAGAAAGATTCTTGCGGCCATCGGAATGCCGGTTGCAGTGGCGTTTCGGTGCGAAGGATGCTCTCCACTGCTGGTCGATGAGATTGGCGGCTGTGTGTATAAAGAGGGAGAAAGGGAGAGGGAAAGGACAGCATAAGGAGCGCGCTGTCCGCCTACCTTCTGGATCCATGGCGGAGCGCTGTTCAATTTTCCAGTTTCCTCAAGGAACCTCTGCTCCACCACTTTCTACATATACAAAGGCGAACTGCCGCTACCACAGATTCTAGCGACTACTGATCCCACGAGGCGAGCCCTACGGTCAGATCCGGAGCGCTCTGAGGCTGATGTCTGAGTCCTCCGTGATTGCAGCGCGTGGATCTCGAAGACAGACGGTGCAAACATGCGTACTGTGCGCTACGATTGAGTCCAAGCGAGTGACGCCATTCGGAACAGGCGTCTGCAAAATTGGCTCTTTGATATGGATGCTAAATGAGCCAAGTAGAAAGGCCCTCGATGAGATACATGCTCCAGCACAGGTTCTTGACAGGCAACTGATTACATGATGTCATTACACTAGAGTGATCACATTAATGAGAGAATGGTTGCCCCATTTTGTAGCTTTAAGAAAATGGAATAGCCGTGAAACACCATGTTCCCCAAATCCACCATATTCGTACAAAGATCGTAGCCGCGCATGAACGCAGGCGGGGCGAAGCTCCCAGCGCTCAGTCATGACAAAAGAAAACTGCATGTTCATCATGACACTTCTCGATACATGCCAAGAGCACAAGATCCTATGCTGCGAAAGCTGCGACAGTAACCTATAAGTCTTGAAACTTGGCCTTGGCATCCAAGATGTCAACAATGCTAAGAAGCAGGGGGCGCTTAAGCGAATGCTCCTACAACGGCCATACTGCAGAGTGTTAGCGTGTGAAGCGGTTGGAAGTCTAGAAGTGGACTTACCCAGCAGCACCCATGAGCACGTAGATGAAGGCACGTGTCTTGTCCTTGCCGGTTAGATTGTGGTTGGCTTCCTCGGAAAGGAAGTCCTCGGCGAGCAGATCGACAAGCGCAGCGTAGATGAGCAGACCGGATGAGATGGCGTTGAAGACGCCAACGATGATGAGACCGAAGGCGCTGTTGGGATCGTACGAGCTGCGTGTGAAGAGACCGATGGCCTGGCCAATGGGAGCGGTGGTACCGAAAGCAACAACCAAAGCCCAAGGCTTCCAGCTTCCATTGGGGTAAGGCACAGCTGCGATACGGGAACCAAGACCAAGACCTTCGAACATCTGGTGGAAGACGATGGCGATGAGCAGAATGATGAAACCTTCTGCAGTGATGGAAACGGTCATACCAACGAAAACGGAGTGGAAGAGGATACCACCCTCGATAAGAGTGATTTGAAGAGACTGCTTCTTAAGAACCAAAGGATCGACGGGCTGGTTCTCGACATCCTCATCGAAGTAAGAAACCTGGGCATCAGGACCCTTCTCTTGAGGATAGCTTGGAAGGGCGGGCATTGCGCGGTTGACCATGTTGACCATCTCCTCACGCTGACGGACGTATTGCTCGTAGAAAACGATGAACCATGGCGGCATCTCAGATCGCGGCTCCATCTCATCATGGTCCTTGGGGAAGGAGAAGTTCTGGGTCGGATATGTGTTCTCGACCCAGCCCTTCTTGTCGTCGCGGATAGTGAGCATGGTCTTCTGTGAATCGTAGCTGTTCCTCCTCTGCATAGGGTTACGCATTGCAGCCTGAATGCCTGCGGGCGCGGCACCTCCATTGAACTCATCGCCAGTTGCACTTCCGTGAGAATGGCCACCAGTCTTTGCGTTCAGCCACATCTCGACCACAAATAGGATGAAAAGTGAACCCATCATGATGACACCGGGCAGTGCAGGGTACTTGTCGGTGAAAAGATCAGGAAGGCATGGATCGTTGAGAGACTGGAAAGCTGTGGGAAGGAGCTGCAAACATCAGGAAACGTCAATAGAACAGTACGCAGTACGTACATGAACAAAGGCAGTCGCAATCAGGACACCGGTACCAAAATGCTTGCAGAAGAAGAACACCTTCGGCGGAATCTTCATCCACTTGACCTTTTTTGCGACGACTGGGAACCCGCATCCTCCGATAGACGCGGCGAACACAATGACTACATGAAGGTTAGGTCAGGTCGTTGCGCCTCCATTTCGATAGTGTCACTTACACACTGCAGCAACGTGAAGAGGGAAGTCGTACGCAGCACCATCTGCCTCACTCCCGCATGTTGGCTTCTCCATGGTAGACATTGTGATTTTGAGTATTACGGGTTTTCAAATGCAAAGAAGGAATCACAGATTCTAAACTAGAACTGCCAGCAGCCTTGTCGCCAGCGACGGAAACGAAAGGAAGTGGGAAGGGAAATGACGAACGAGACTCTTCCGGAGAGTGTTGTTGAAAGGTCGAGCCCCAGGTTGAACGTATGGTAGAGGCTGGGCACGAGGAGCTCAAGGCTATATGTTCGCCATCAGGGTTCGACCTGTTACAGAACTACTAACCGCATTCTGACTGATCAACACGACTCTAGAACGAATCGAGCGGAAGAACTGATGATGCGGTGGTCCCTGCCACAGATCTCGTGTTAGGATAGGTGCTTCACATATGAGCGCGGAGGTTCAGACGTTGCCAGGAAGTGTCAGCGAGGCTTGTTCCAGTAACGCGTGGGCCACCAAGATAACAGTGATATGAGGCTGCAAGGCTGCAAGTGGATATCGCTGCTCGCTGTGATATCCAAGATTATTGGCAAGCGGCTGACGTGCTAGGCAAGTTGGGGAGGCGGCTGGGCACGCCCGAAGAAGATCTGGGGAAGGACCCGCAATCATGCGGCTTGCATTGTTGCGGCTCAAGTCTTGTTTTCGCCGAGTGGGACAGCTTGCGAAGAGTGGGAGCATTGACGCGTCGACAAGCCTTTCTGCGGCAATGCCAGTTCGAGGACCTCGGTGCACGAACTCGGCTAACCCAACAAACCGTTTCGAGATTGCCCTGACGTGACTGGCCAAGACCAGATGGTTTCGTAGTAAGTATGGCCGAGGAAGCTTGAAACCTAGATTGGCCTGATTTCGATTCGGGAGGATGCTGTTGTTTTCGTGTACGCGCCACAGGACCCCATCACAGATCAAGGCTTATACTAGCGCCTTGACATGATTGGTCAACGGTTAAAGGAAGGCAGAAGTAGCCAAAACTAACACCGTGCCCGTGCCAAGCTGTCGCACCTCATTGCCAACCTGCAACATGTCCACAGTTGTTGCTTTTTGATCCTCAGAAGTCGTGATCGGTGCCACCAGGCTTTCGCGCCACCCGCACTCCAAGATGACAACAGCCTCGATGCTTTTGGAAGCGGGCGCTATCCCCGCTCCCTCCGCTCCTGCAGCCCGCCAAGCTCGTTGGAGTATCAAGATAAGGCTAAGCATGCCTTAGAATTACCATTTGTAGTTATACGATTTGCTTGAACAGGCCTGCTCGATGCTTAGCGAGTTTCACAGTGCGGTTGCTCCTGCCTTTGCTGTGCAGAACTACACAGAATCTTAGAACCTCACAGCCTCGAAGCGAAGCCGCCACAGGACATGACTATCAGGCTCGAACACAAGCCTCCTCAGCGCGGAGTGGCGGACCGTGGTACGCTCTGCGACTGTTTATTACTTCGCTGTCCCATGATCGTGATAGATGCCTTCCTTTTATCCCACCACCTATCCACCGATCGACACTCAAGTCTAGCAAAAGGTATCACACCATAGCCCGGGAAACATGTCTTCCGATCCTCAGAGTAAGTCTCAGGCAGTTACCCAACATTTCTGCTCTGACAAGCCCTCAGCCTCTGCCAATGAGCAGCCTCAGAGCCAAGCGGCCGACCAAGCGACAGCGGCAGTTACCACCTCTTCGGCGCCAGCAGATACCATACAGCAGGTGTCACGCACAACAACGGCTTCCACACAAGTGGCCAAGGATAATGCTGCTGTCACTGTGAACAGTGCCGACCCTCTGGATCTTGGCAAGCACCGTCGATCAAACGTGACCCAGGCTCAGATGAAGGCGGACTATCCTCAGGCAAACAAGAAGCGCATGAAGGTATGCGATAATGATCATGCTAAGTGATCATCACTGACAAATATAGAAATTTTACACAAGACAGAACCAGCTCATCGATCAATTTCTCCAGAGTGGCGATGAGGAGCGGCTAGCTGCTCTCGACACTGTCGAGAACGGACCGAAGGTCAATTTCGCCGTCAATGCGTCCTTCGTCGTCAACTTCTGTTTATTTGTCATTCAGATGTATGCTGCGATCTCGACGGGCTCGCTGTCTCTCTTCGCTACTGCAGCAGATGCCTTCATGGACCTCGTGTCGTCATGTGTCATGCTCATCACCAGCCGGATGGCAGCACGGCCAAGCGTCTACAAGTACCCTGTCGGGCGTACAAGGATCGAAACGATTGGTATCATTATGTTCTGCTGCTTGATGACCACGGTTGCCATCCAGCTGATCATCGAGTCTGGTAGAGCGCTCGGTGCAGGCGCCAAGGAGGCTGAAGAGCTCCACATCATTCCAATTGCTTTCGTAGCAACAGCCAGTAAGCCATCGACACTCGCCCAGCACCATGTCATGTACTGACCACTATAGTCTTTGCGAAGGGCTCACTGTGCATTTACTGTTACATCTTCCGCCGCTACCCTTCGGTCCATGTTTTCTTCATCGACCACCGCAATGACATCGTTGTCAACGCCTTTGGTCTGGCCATGTCCATCGTCGGTAGTCGTGTCGTCTGGTATGTCGATCCTATCGGTGCGATTCTCATCGGTCTTTTGATCCTTGTGTCTTGGGCTGCGAACGCGTTCGACCATGTCTGGCTTCTCGTTGGCAAGTCAGCACCCAAAGAGTTCCTCTCCAAGCTTGCCTACCTCGTAGTCACGCACGATAACCGCATTGAGAAGGTCGATACAGTAAGTTCAATACCGATGTAGTCCCTGACCACCCGCTGACCAGAGCGCAGTGCCGCGCATACCACGCTGGCCAGAAGTACTACGTCGAAGTCGACATCGTCATGAACGAAGAGCTGCCGCTGAAGATTACTCACGATGTCAGCCAGACCCTGCAGCGCAAGCTCGAAGGTCTCGCAGATGTCGAGCGGGCTTACGTCCACGTCGACTATGAGAACGACCACGACATCAAGGAAGAGCACAAGCCCTTGTATGAGGTCACTCAGCAGCGATCCATCAAGGAGCGCGTTCAGGCATTGAGGTACATCTTCAAGAAGAGTAGCGCATCATAGAAGGATGGCTCAGCTCGCTTTCGAACCGGAGCGCGGTGTAGCACGAACGAAGCTCAGCAGGCAAGCCCTCGCTTCAAAAGTAATGTCTGCTTTTTAGTTATGTTTATAGCCCGCAGTGGCGCACGACCAGATACCCAGCGCAGCCCATGGCTTGCAGCTCAAAAGTACACGAATACAGATTTGATGCCGTCTCCACCCGTTCATGGGTTCTGCTTCCAATGGCAGATTGTATAACGTTCGCTACTACTTGCCTCCTCTCTTGCACTTGCACTGTCATTTCTTAGTCTGACCATCCGGACCCCCGCGCATCTGTAGCGTCCTCAGTCTCTTCCTTCACACGCTAAATCACGCTCTCGCTCGTGGTCTCAGTCTCAGTATCCCTGTCTCTTGTTCGCCCCTCTCAGCCTTGAGCTGCGCCTCAACGATCCTCCCGATGTTTCCACCATCCTGCATGACACCGCCCCTTAGCAATTCTCCCACTATCCGCCCCTTGACCACTGTCTCCTCGACCACCCCCTCGACCTGTTCTGGTCCCATTCTTCCATACCATATTCCGCTTCCTTTCAATGCATGCCCCTCCAAGTTCGGAGGCAGGTATATAATCACATTACCAGCATACTTGTGACCTCCAATATGGCTGATCTGCGCGACCTCCGCTTCGATCCCTCTGCGCTCGAGCTCTTCGCGGAAAGCCGACTGCAGTATGGGGCCGAGGATCCCGCACCTCTGATCACGGCCACCGTGTCCACAGATCAAGATCGTAGGCTTCGTTATGGGCTCCGGCGTGGGTACAAGAGCAGCTTTCGACGTATCACGTGTCAGCGCGGCTTTCTGGGCCGCAGACAGGCCGTCATGCATGGGGTGCAGTCTAGGCGCTTTGAGATACGCGGTCGCGAAGTTGCTGAAAGCTTCGGACGTATGCGGTATCGAGCGTATGCGCTGGAAGCTAGGGAAGAGGTACGCGGTCGTCGAGTTGGGGGTATCAGCCGCCGGGAGCGAGCTCGCGGTAATTAGGACGTTGGTGAATGGCTGCTGATGTTAGTGTACGTCGTGATCTCTGCGCGCACTACAGCTTCTCTGACTTGCAGGGGGCTTACAAACATCGAATGCCTCGCCTCCTTTGCCTATGATGCCCTTGAGCCCTTTTACGAAGTCTGCTGTCAAGCCCGAGTCGTCCTCGAGGTTGCTTGCCCAGTCTTCTTTGCCTGTGGCGAGAAGCACCTGCTCAGTGTATGGCGCCATGGTGTTCAACAACGGTGTCTTGCGATCGATATCGAGATCCGCGGGTGTGGCGGCGCATGCGCATGTTGGCGTAGGGCATGTTTCTGTGTATGGTATTGACTGTGGAGGTAATTGTAGGCGCGGGATCGTTGTCGAATATGCGCGGAAGCTACGTATACAGGGAGCTCGTGCTCGCGACAGGCGGAAGAAGGCGACAGACATGTTTGTTGTAGTCGAATGGAAGGCGCGTTGCGGGTCTGGGGAAATGATCAGATTGATGACGCGCGAGCTCGGAGATAGCGGAGAACTCGGCTCGGCATCCGGCGCAATTCACGAGCAAGCTGGAGAGATGTTGCGCTGACTCTGGCTATTCATTCGATGTTCAGAACTTGCTCTCCCTGGAGACTATATAGCATCGTCTAACCGGATATGATATCCACAAAATCAGACCGGCTCGTGGTCCACCGGCCCTGACGCAGGCTTCTCGGTATCTTCGAAGCCGCCAGGTCACGCTCAGAACATCTGTGACAGGACTGGCCCATAATCGGTCGAGGGCGCGATCCGAATCTTGCGTCGCATGATCTTGATGACTCTCGGGCGCAGTGCTTATCCAGCATAACGCCTTATCCAACCAGCTGCCAGGCAAGCGTACCGTTGGAATGCTGTGCCTCCACGATCTCTTCGCAGAGATGCCAACAAACATGCTACTCCTAGACGGACAATAGATGTCTTAGTTGACTGAACGAGCCCGGAAAGAATTGGGTTCGGCCTCAAAGCCTCGCTTGCGCCCTTGCGAGTCAGCGTCGATAGAGCAACACATGATGCGCAGTTATAGGCGACGGGCGGTCTTCTGGACGTCACGGAGGACACGCTTTCTGGTACTCGATCTTTCAAGCTTCGTACGAGTGACCAAGATGTTGCTGAAGGTTCCGCCCTAGGATGCGCGAGCATGCTGTCGAGGCGAACGGAGCGGTTTGGTGTCGTTGTGTGCAGTCAACGTCCGTGGTCTTCAAGCTGAGCTGTGTCATCCTGGGCAGATGGAAGGGAAAGAATCTGGAAATCTTGTTTCCAAATCACCCTCTCGGTTGCGCTCACATCCCCATGCCCAGGCCAAAAAGAACACCCGACACGACCACTGCGAAGACGATCTTGCCGATGGGTCGCTCGGCTGAGCCTGCTTCAGATGCCGCCTGCATTGGGAGATTTTCCGCGAAAGCATAGGATTGCACAGAATAAGGAGCTCCCAGTGGTCTCTGGGCTTGAGAGTTGTCCTGGTGAAATTCCTATCCTGTCAGCTACCTATGACGGGGCAAGATGCAGGTACGGACCTCTAATGCAAGAGTGGTATGCACCTCAGGGTCTGCTAGCGCAAGAGTGCATGCCGCGAGGAGCAATACAAGAATAGCGTACAGTCGCACAGAGAAACGCATCTTGGTCTGCACTTTAGAATCGTTTCCGGTGAGTGTTCAGGTCGCAAGTAGAGCTGCGATCACTGCCCGGGGTCTCAACCATCAAGTACCCCGGATCAGCACGGGCCCCTCCCTGCGTCAGCCTGCATCTGACAAGCGCTGACAGACTTGGTCTTTGTACGACGGGCGCGTGACAGGCACGCGTCAGAGTCGGTGAGGAACGCACATGACGTTGGGGCGTCCAATCGAATCACTAGCGCAAGTCGGACTCCACAGGGCGCTATTCGCTAACAGTTATACCACGACCATCCCTACGATATACTTTCGCTTTTTTCGATTTCCATCTTTCAAGAGCCCTGGCGAACTTTGACGCCTCGTTCAGCTCAAGCTTGCTGTTTTCAGTGTCAAATGCATACGTGGGAAGATAGGCCTCGCGCGGCTTCTGGGCTGTTGTAACTTGAATCGGGGTTTGTGGCTGCGGAGTGACCGTCTTCCCTAGCCAAGAGCCTCCGACGCCGCGCCAACAAATGACAGAGCGACCGTTGCCTTCGCCGTGGATCTCGAAGCCATCTTCAGAGGTGGGTTGATTGGAAGAGGTAACTGGATCGTCTCGCCATATCTCGATGCCGTCAAAAGCGTCCAGCTTTTGCGCGAGTTGGGCAACTCGAAGCGCTTGTTCCATGTCTGCAACTTCTAGAAGCACTATCTTTGCTTCCACTTCCTGTGCGATCTTCAAGAGGCGTGGGTAGAACATGTCCCCTTGCTGCGTATCGTCGAATTGCAATCTTGGTGGAGGTACAAGGGCCAGCTTTGGCTCGTACTTGCGGACCGAGCGCATCGTAGTCTTCCAGTAGGCCGAGGGCGATATGTAGGGTGGATTCGAGATGAATATGTCCCAGAATGGTGACCACCTGTTGTAGTTCAAAACGTTCCTCACTGGCAAAGGCGCTCCTGCAATCAGATCGCCATAGGGATCTGCAAGGACATCCGCCTTCGCGAAGTTCGTCATGCCGTTCTCTGCTTCGTTGCCAATCTCGTTCCTCCGCAGGTTGTGATGCGCAAGGCCCAGGCTCTCATCTGATATGTCCATACCAATGATGCGCAAGTCGACGTCCTTCCGTTGCGCAGCGAACTCGTGTCGGAAGAGTAGTGGAATGCAGCCGGTGCCCGTACAGAGGTCTAGGATCCGTACTTCGTTGGGTAGGTTTTGCGCATCTCGGACGAGCGTGGCCAGACGTGTGACTGAGGCTGCTGTGTCCGGTCTGTGTTTGCCGTGAGTCTTCGCGCCCTGTCGTACGCGGTTGAACATAGCTCACCTCGGTATGAGCACGCCAGGTTTGCATTTGATCTCTAAGTCTCCAAAATACTCTGAGCCGAGTATGTATTGTAGTGGTTTCCCCTTTGCTCTTTCTCGGACCAACTGGCCAAGCAAGGCGCCCTCAGCTAGCTTGTCCCCCTTGGCGCGCCGCACTTTCGCGACTTTCTCGACGTGTTGGCGGAGCCATCGCAGCTCATTCTGGGCGGTGTGTAGGTCGCGGCAGGGCGCAAGAAGCGCTGGGAGATGCGGGTCTAGCGTACGCGCTTTTCGCAGGAGCGCCGTTGGTATGCGTGGCATGTTCTTTCCTCGTTCATGATCGTGTTCGGGGAAGGACGTCACTAGCGTAGAGATGTGACCCACGCGCTCGGTTCGATCCGAGTGAACGGCTCCACACGAGGGAAGACACATGAGGGAAGATCTTCACACGATTTGAGAAGGGTGCAAACATCATGATTATGGGTTTGGTCAACAGCGCCTACGTCTAGTCATTGATTTGGGTTTACATTGTCCATAATTAGACCCAAATTTCGATCATCGCCCATGGTACACCGGCTGCCCTCGAGTCCAGCCTTTGGGACGGCAGAGGTGCCACTGCTCATGTTAGTGAACGCATGTCACGGAGCAATCGTTAGAATGAGACTCACCGTATCAGTCTCGGATGTGTTCTGGCTGCCTCCAGACGCGTTTTGATCAATGCTAGCATAGACCGTCCAGCCCTCTTCCTCCAATGCGCCCAGCATAGTGAGCAGCAACTCTCGGACTCGCATCGTCTCCTTCCCTCCCGCAGCCCACGGATAGCCATGGAACTTGATCTCCTGAATACCGGGGCTGTACTGGCTAACCTTGCTCACCCATTCTTGGCCGAGTCTGGCAGGCAGCGCCTGGCATACTTCGGACGATATGTCAATCAACCGAATCCTGTCGCTGCGCGAGAAGCTGATACTGCACCAGTCGCACGGTGCCGGTGCAGGAGACTGGTAACGGAAGAGGAGCGTGTCTTTGTCGTTGGGGCTCTTGCTCACGTCCGTGTTCAGCGTCAGGACCCAGCCCATGCTGTGCAGCGTGCCTAACAACGCAGCAATCAAACGTCGCGCGTCCATGGCATCAGATCCCATTGTAGCCCAGGGGTAGCCTGATAGCTTAAACTCTTGTGAGTTGCCGTACACACCTTCCTTCTGGATGCCGTCTCGCCAGACGCTCAAGACGGTGTTGCGGCATTGGTCCACGACCTGGGGTGGGAAGTGTAGGAAACGCAGGTCGTCTCCTGAGTGCATGGACATAGAGGCAAAGTGGGTCTGGAATGGCGGTGGTGCCTGATAGGACGATGCCGATGTGTATGTTGGCGCAGGTTGGGGTACTTGCTGCTGCTGGGAGCCATCAAAGGAGACCCTCTTCTCATCGCGGCCGTGAGCCTTTTCACGGAGTCTATCGAACATCGTGCTTAAGAACCGGGTTTATGCGTCGCGTGGTTGAGTGACGCTCTGCGTGATGGCTACGGAGGGCACCTCACGCCGGCGCTGGTGGCCTTATGTATTTATTGCACACCATCGTGTCGGCAACCGTTTCCGCACCGGCCTCGTCGAAGTGGATGTCTGCATTTGCTTGTCCGAGTAGGAACGATGGCCAAGAGTACATATCAGGAAGTCATGAGCAAGGCGCAGCTGCCCTAGCGCACTAGCGTCTGATGTCAGCTGCTGCGGCTGAGGTCCGTATCAATCGACGCAGAGTGTCAGAAGATGGCCAGTAGCTGAAGTGGAGCTGTGGATTCGTCTCTGAGGATCATTGGATACTGTGGATGAGATCTAGTACGGTCGCGCCGCCAACAAAACATTGGACCCCCCTTGAATGCCGGTTGCTTTGCAGTTGTTTCAACTAATTGGACGCAGGGCGCATTACAATGAGACATATACAAGACAACTCCCCGAATTAGGACAGTCCGATCAGCATCTGAGTACCCCAGTTTGACAAAGAGAAAAGCTTGGGAAGCCATCAACCACCATAGTCACCGGACGGCCACCTCTTCTTCACATGGCCTCTGAATTCGCCTTCAACGCAGATTGTCACTTGCTTGGTGCCGTCGTCCTTCTCCTTGTAGTCGTAGCGAATGTTCTTGTCCCTCAGCCTGGGGTGATTCTTGATCTCAGTGCCGGTCATTGCCATTCGGCCCGGCACGTCGTCGATGAATTCAAGGACGGGCCTGAGGAGCATGGCTACGCTGAAGTAGCTTGAATCTCGGACAATACTCTTGTTCGCGCGTATGAGCAAGTAGCACAACGCGCTAAACTGAATCGCTCCTATTGAACCCAGGATTATCCAAATGTACTTCCACCTTACCTCAAGCTTCTGACTGGTCCGATCGCAGGACCTGTTGTTAATGAAGATGTTGTATCGAAGGCCGTGATCGTCGAAGGCCGCGATCGCACCGATGCTGAAACGCATGATCATCTCCTCGACTTCCGTGGTGTTGAGCACGCGCGCAGGAGACCAGGGTGAGTCTTGTGTGTTCAAGCGATATTGACGATCCGTCCAATTGGACTCAGCATAGCCAGTCCAGGCGATTGCGCCTGCTGCCAACATAGCAAACCTATCCGTTCCATAGATGAATGTGTCTGAAGGTTTGATGCCAGGATGGCTTGCGCCTGCGCTGAATGTGGTAACCTGGTCGACTTGGCTGTCACAATCCCAAAAAGATGACTTGTTGACATTCTTTGCACTTCCATCTTTACCTCGAGCCTGGTAGACCAAGATTTGCGTACATCGTGCACCGCATGTGCTATTTCCATTTCGGCCGATCATGGCTTGCCATAGAATCATTCCGGAACCGCTTTTGGGTATAGAAACAAAGCGTGTTTCCTTTTTTGATACCCTCAAAGTGAGGCCTCCAGCGCCGCCGTCGTGAAGGATATCGTATTCTTTACAACGTGTCCTCGCTTTGATGTTTCGATTGCTCTGTAGGTAATCGCTCCATGGGCGGTCTGGGTTCCGATAAAAGAAGCGATACTCGAAGTATCCATCACCTTTGTATATAGGTGTTCCTGGAAGCTGTGATAGCTCGGGAGACGGTGCATCGGCGGAGAAGTTGCTCCAGGACTGCGCCTCTAAGCCAAACCTCCATGCTGCCTCTCTAGAGGAATAGATGTGGTCACCCTCTTCTTCTACATCCCATTTGGAGAGATCAGCTACTGCGACAGAGCCATACTTTGTGAGTGGACAGATGTAGGGCTCCGTGGGCCAGAACAAGCTGAGTGAGGCTACCAGGACTTGGCTGCCAATGTTGATGAGCAACCAGATAAGACAAACGATGGCAAAACGTTGTCTGTAACCTGGGTGAGAATTGCGCCAGGGTTGGGATCTGCCCAGGAGCCATTTATTGTCGAGTGCTGGTGTGGCTAAAACAAGAAGTTTTGTGACATTCGTGAGCTCGTCAATGCCCAGTATAAGGTCAAAGACTTCCACCGGTACCCAGTACTTCGTGAGTATCGCCCAACGCAAGAACACTGCGTATCTTTTGAGCGAAGTGAGGAGGTTGAGGCCCAAACAGATCGAGAGGGCAATAGTAAGGGCGTTGAAGATCCGGACTTCGTACTTGGAAAGTGGAATGGAGCCGTGGAACCCTTCCCAAGATCTCAGACAAAGACAGAGGGAGCCTCCGAAAAAAACGGTCATCAGGAACTTGATCGTCCCGACTTTGGCCAGTCGCACCCACGAGTCCATCTGTTCATAGTGCTTCGCGCTCTGGCGCCTGTGGCTGTGACCTGGGTTCAGAAGGGCCTCCTCATCTCCCCGGTCCATCTCTGCTCGGAAAGCCGGGGTCGTCGGTGTGGAAAAGGCTCCATCACGGTCATAGCTGAAGTTGCCATCTAGCGACGCGCTTGAAGGCACGAAAGTCGAGGAAATTATGGATCCATGACGGCGAAGCGTGACATCGGGACTCTGAGGTGAGCTTTGCAGAATCGGCGGGGAGAGGAGGAGCTGCGGTGAAGACAGAGGTCTCGATATTGGAGACGAAGACCGACTCATGCTGAAGAAGTGATTGCTGCAGCCGCGCACATTCAGGGTCGACCGGCGAGCGAAAGAAAGCTGTTCATTCAACAAGGCTACACCTAGATGTCAGGTCCTTATACCATCTTCGAATAAGGAGGTGTGTGATGTAGGCACAAGGCTGTGGCGCTGCGCTGACGAATTGGCCCCCAAAATCTGTGCAGAGCCTGGTGATTCAAGCCACTACGGACATGGGTAGCATGTAATTGGAAGATAAGGGGATATATCCATCGATAACGAATCTCACAGCGGTACCGAAAATGTGTACCTCGAGGAACGGATGGGACGACGAAGGAAGACCCTGCGACCCTTTCGATGCCTATTTCTCGTTGCTCGAAGTATAAGATGTAGCAATGACCAGTCAGCTTTCTTTTCGAGGACTTGTATCCGACCACAGTCCAGTTTCGAGATCTCGATTGCTCAAGTCGAAGCAGAGTTGCGATCAGGCTGAACGCCAAGACCTATTGGGGCTGGGAGTGAATGTAGGCCGTGTCCCAGTCTCAGCCTGATCACTGAACCGTATTCAATAGTCGCGATTCGTCTGAAAGTGGTGCGATCCGCCGTGATTGCGCGTTCCTCTTGGTTCCTTTGGGACAGACTGGGCTTTTCATCTACAACGAGAGCAGCGTGGTCTGGCTTCTGATCCGGGACGCATGAGTCTCATTGACAGCTGTGCTTAATTTTAACATCACCACTCGGATCGCTCGCTGATTGTCTGTAAGCCAATGAGCACAAAAGGCCAAAAAGAGCAGAAGCCGGCACATCACGTGGAAGATGCATTGGGGGTGGGAAGAGATGCCACAGATGCGAAACCTTGGCAACGGGGAGCTTCGCCTACCACTCAATGCAAGCGCGGCAGTTGTGGTCGTTCGCTAATAGACTGCACTCGATAACGAAAGCATGGTCGCCACAGTCAGTGTAGTGCAGATCTATTCTGGACTTAGACAAAAATAGGAGCGAACATACGCAGGCCGGCAATCAACAACCAAGAGCGTCAGATCGGAGCCTTGTTATCCTAGAATCAAGACAGAAGCACTGTCCAACCTTTGCTTACCTGTCTTTCAAGGGCGGACAAACCCGTGTATCCCGTATGTCATCCTGGGGCAAATCATTGGGACTGGATGTGATGCGAACGCTGTCCTTGTCGTAATGCGAGCATACTTTCCGAATGTAGTTCAAGTCGAGTCGGCGCTTCATAAAGTACTTGCGTAAACTGTGTAAAGGTAGAGATGTCTGGGAACAAATGCAGATCTCTGGTCGAAGGTGGTGATAGATTAGCGTGTGGAGCTTGGGCCACCACGAATTCAAGTTTCCCCAGGTCCGAGCATGCTGGCGTCATCTTCAAACACCTTCGCAGGCTCACTTTCCTAATTTCATCATGTCCTGGGTCAAGCGGCGGGCTGGTCCCCTGATCGTCCTCGGTACATCTGCAGCTGGCGGCGCCGCGTACCGCTTCTTTGGCCCTTCGAGACCGACCGACGAATCGCTCAACCCCCACACTTTCACGCCATACACACTTGTCGACAAGCAGCCCGTATCTTCGACCAGCGCCATATTCACATTACGAAATGCAAATGGCGCGCCAGATTCACAAAGTGTAAAGGAGGTGGAGAAGCGCAGCGTTTGGAGCATACAGATCAAGCAGCCGCAATTGCAAATCGCTCGTGCTTACACACCGCTGCCTCATACTACGGATGGCAAGAAGGACGAAAATGCGCCCCAGAACATACGGCTCTTGATACGGCAAGAGACTGGCGGGGAGGTGTCGACATATTTGCACCGGTTGCCTGAGCAAGCAACAATAGAGCTCCGCGGTCCCAATGCCGAGTTCGAGCTGCCTCGCAATGTCAAGGAAGTCATCTTTCTGGCAGGAGGCACTGGCATTGCACCGGCTATGCAAGTTGCGCAGGCTCTGAGCAGGAGGACTGGTAGTAAAATGCAGATTCTCTGGGCTAACCGCAAGCGAGAGGAATGCGTAGGCGGTGTCAGCGATGACCGTGAGGTTCCGAGCACTTCGCAAAACCGACTGGGATGGTGGAAGAGCATCCTCATTGGGTCAAGCGAGACTGCAACGTTAGTCGGCCTTTCGAAGGATGACCCCGTTGAGAGCGAAACACCGCAAGACAAAGGCCTCATTGTGAAAGAACTCGATGCGCTCAAGGCGAACAACACGATTGCAACACAAGGGCTGAAGGTCCAATACTACGTCGATGAGGAGAAGACCTTCATCCAACCAGAGGACGTGGCAAAGAGAATGGCTAGCACGTCCCAAGAGAAAGGCTCAAAACTGATTATCGTTTCTGGTCCTGATGGATTCATCGAGCATTGGGCCGGCAGGAAGGTCTGGGCCGATGGCCGAGAAACACAGGGCCCACTTGGCGGTGTATTGAGAGGAATGGACCTCGGAGACTGGAAGGTCTTCAAGCTGTAAAGTACGTGTACACTACCAGAATGATACCCACGATCGCACTCATTCATTTTGCGAGAGAGCTGTACGCAGTCTCTCAACCTCAGGGGTGAGAGGCTTTCTGCTACTTACTTGTGGAGGCTCAACAGGCTCGTAGTTGTATCCTGCTGCGACGTGAAAGACAAATTTCCACCAACAGCACCCTTACCGCTGCTCGGGCGTGAAACAGCCATTTATATGGAGCCGACCTGAGCCAAGCAATCCGGACAATGGGACACGGTCAACGCAAGAAAGAGAAATAGAAGGAAAATATCCAACTGTTTTGCAACTCAAAGCCGTGCCCAGTTGCGTACCGTCGCGAGACAATGCCATTTGCGAAGCGGTTGCCGGATCCGGTTAGCAGGGTTCACGGTGCGGAAGGAACGCCGCATCTTAGAAATCTGGACACCAAGCGACCGTGTGCACCTTCACTCTGCTTTGGAAACTTCACGTCGCGATGATTTTGCGCCGAGCCCTAAGCACGTTGTCATAGATTTGGATTACCCGACTCTTCCACCACCTCCGCCTCTACCTTTGCATTACCCAACCGCCCTGCTCTAAACATGGCGAATACGGATCCTGAGCTCGGCAGTCGTCCACCGTCACCAACCAGCGATCACGACGAGAAAGATCCCAATGCGCGACCAGCGTGCTTCAAGTCGACGCTCCAGGAATGTCTCTTTGTATTGTCAGTCACCATGGCAGTTGCCATGACGAGTGTTCTGACTGGCTCAATTACCGTTATGAGCTCTTTCGCGGCTAAAGACCTGAACATGACCAATGCGCAAATCACTTGGATGAACGCTGCATGTTCGTTGTCTGCCGGAGCATTACTGCTTTTCTTTGGCAGCATTGCAGATCTTCTTGGTCGCAAATCGCTGTTTATTGGATCCATGGCCCTCTTCTCCATCGTCTGTCTGGGCACTGGCTTCGCAAAGGATGGCATTACCATCGACGTTCTCTGTGGCGTCTTGGGTATCTTCTCCGCGTCTGTCGTTCCTCCTGCACAAGGTATGCTTGGTACGATCTATGACAGGCCAAGTCGTCGTAAGAACAGAGCATTCGGTTGTTTCAGTGCCGGGAATCCACTTGGCTTCGTCTTTGGCACCATCCTATCCGGCCTCTTCACGCAAGTGTTCAACTGGAGGGCCGGCTTCTACTTCATCGCGATCACATACTTCATCACCTCAATCGTCGCGTTCCTGACAGTACCCACGGACACAATGCCGAAGCAAGAGCTCGATGCGGAAACCTTGAAGAAGCTGGACCTACCCGGGACTGGCATGACCATCGCCGGCATCGGAATGTTTTGTGCAGCTCTCAGTCTCGCGGGTGACGCGCCGCACGGCTGGAAGACAGCATACGTGCTGGCTTTGTTGATTCTCGGCCTCCTCTTGATTGGCGCATTCATTGCGTGGGAGCTTAAGTACCCGTACGCCATCGTAGACATGAACGTGTTCAAGGACCGAGACTTCTCTCTGGTGAGTAGCCCTGGAAGACTTCAACTTGTGAGGATGTTCGCTGACTGGAGTAGCTCCTTCTCATCTTGTCGTTAGGCTTCCTCGGCTTCCCGGTGTTCTCGTTCTGGATCGCGCTTTACTTCCAAACCGAGCTTGGATACAATGCCCTCATGACGGGGGTGCATATGCTGCCCATGGTCGTAGTAGGGCTACTCGCAAACGCCATCGCCGCATTGATCCAGCACAAGGTCTCCAACAAGCGCATCATGGGCATCGGCGCGTGGGCATACGTCGTTGCCTTCATTCTTGCTGCGGTGCAGCGAAAGGGCGATTCGTACTGGGCGTTCTCGTTTCCTGCTTTGTGTTTGTGCGTCATTGGAGCGGACTTCGAGTTCATCGTCGCTAATGTAAGTACTCGTTAGAAGGTTCGGTACCTTCGCTAATGTCAGCAGATGTATGTTCTCTCTTCGATGCCTGCGAACAAGCAGTCAATAGCAGGCTCGTTGCTCCAGACTTTGACCCGCCTCTGTACTGCTGTGGGGTATGGTATCGCTACCGCTATTTTCGATGCTGTCGAAAGGAATCCTCCAACGTCCGGATATTATGCCAACAATGCAGTGGCGCCATTCGCCGCCGTATTCTGGTTTGCCCTCGGCGTCTGCTTCATCGCCGTTCTCTTCATTCCCTTCCTGCGTATCACAACCCAGGGCCACAAGGGAGACACAGGCCGAGTGAAGCAGGACATTATCGAGCCTCCGCTCGACAGTGCCCTAGGTCTCGATGACGGGCATGCCATTGCGGCGGCCGCCGCGAGCGAAAAGCAGAGACACGTCGACGTCCGACCGGCCCCAAAAGCATCTTGAGTTTAGCTACACCAGAAGCATCGTCAGCCAGATAAACACATACCCACCGTATATAGACTCAAAGCCTCTAGTCTCAGAGTGTGACAATGCAACTTATCATCGTGAACATGAGAACCTATGAGCCAACGCTCCACCATCATCACTACAGAGCAGTGCTCCGGCAGGGCATCGCATCAGCGTCTCCCTCCTCTCATCATCCTTTCCCCAGTTCCCACACATTCTCGCTCTCACTTGATCTCGCTAAGGCTGGCGATGTAGGAGGCTCTGCAAACCTTTCCTTGAAGATCGTGCAGGAGTTGCGTTCGAGCTACTGTGCATGCAGTCGATCGATTCAAGGAGAACTAGAAGATGGATGTAGGAAGCCTCAGCTGAAGATGCAGAAAGATGAATGGATAATAGATGGTTATTCTTTTTCAACATTCGAATCGTGCTAGTGGACGCAGTACCATGGATCGAGTCTGAGTCGACAGCCAAGGCCGCCAGGCAGCAGCGGTTAAATTGTGCTACGAGACTGTTGATCTACGAAAATAGTCTTCACATTCTTGGCTCCTGCAGACGCCATTGCTCCTTCAAGCCTTTTCGTTATGCACCCTGTTGTCCTTGTCGAAGATGCCCGGGCCCGCGCCGGTGACAGAGCTCCTCCTCCTCTCGATGTCCCTTGCTTCCTCGGTATCGTTGTAGTCAATGAGGAGGTTGCCACGCTTGTCGAAGCGGTGAGGCAATTCCTTCGCAATCTTGACACAGTTGAATGGGTTGGTGGTCTTGTGGAAGATCTCGTCCATCTCTTCCAGCGAGCGTCCGGCAGTCTCAGGGAAGAAGAAGTACACGCTCGGCGCCATGGCGGCGTTGATGACAGCGAAGATGATGTAGGTCCTCCAAGCGATGTTTGCAAAGGCGACAGGTGTGACCATTACGACCATGAAATTGAAGGCCCAGTTCGCTGTAGTCGCGATCGCGTTTGCCGGGGCACGAATCGAGAGGGGTGTGATCTCAGCGGGGTACAGCCAGGTCATGCCCAGCCATCCGACGGCGAAGAAGGAGTTGAAGACGAAGAGCATGACGGTTGCGATCAAAGCACACGCCTTGTTCTCGACGTTGCTGGTGGTTCCTGCGAGGATGGCCATGGTCGCGCTCATGCCGACAGCGCCGAAAATCATCAGCTTGCGACGTCCGAATCTCTCGATGGTGAAGATGGCAATCCAGGAGGCAATCCAGTACTCGGTTCCGTTACAAGCAGCTAAAAGACGACTCAAGAAGGGCGAAAGGCCGAGGGAGCCTTCGAAGATGGTCGCCGCATAGTATGTAACCCTGAACGGTCAGTATGGGTTCAGCTTGCACGACTCTGTTCACTTACAAGTTGATACCAGAAATCTGCTGGAACATCTGGTTGACGTATGCAAGAACGGTACGGTGGAAATTCCTGTTGCGGTTGGTCTTGAAGCACTCGCGGAAGCCGCCCCGGGACATCTCGAAGACGACGTCCTTGACTGCCTGTAGTTCGGTGACAATCTTTTTGTCCTCCTTCGGCAGGTCACTCAGCGCGGCTAGGACCTCCCACGCCTCATCATCTCGCCCCTTGAGTACGAGCCAACGTGGTGACTCAGGCAGCCCAGGAATCAGTACGAGAATGACGATGGCGAGGATAATCTGGAAACCGATGGGGAACCGCCAGGCGATCGAGCTGGGCTCGAGGAACGAAAATCCAAGATCAATCCAGTAACTCAGCATGACACCGAAGACGATGAGCGAGCCCTCGATCATGACCATTTGTCCTCTTCTGTGCGGTTTCGACGTTTCGGACTGCCAGGTAGGAACCGTGCTGGTGTTCATGCCGTTGCCAAAACCGGTGATCCAACGTCCAACAATGAGCTGAGCGAGGCTGAACGATGCTGTCTGAATAGTCGCGCCGACGATCATGATAACACTTCCAACGAAGATGGTCTTCTTTCGTCCGAGCATGTTTCCAAGCCAGATGGTCGCTACAGCGCCAAAGAAGCATCCGAGAGTGTACGCCCCAACCGTGATGGCTTGAATCGTCGCTGTGTGGCTGGCATCGCCATTGGGCGGCCGCAAAGTGTTGATCTCGGGGAAATAACGGACAAAAGACTCCAAGGTGAGCAGACCGCCCATAACACCCTGATCTGGAGGATGTTGTTAGCACAAGCAGTGAATACAGTAAGGCGAACATACCATATCCGAAAAGCGCAAAATCGGTTCCTGCAACAATCGCGATGGCGATGTTGAGCTTGGTGCCCGTAAGCCCGTAGAACTTTTTGCCCATAGTGATATCGTTGCGCGCTCAGCGCTTGCACAAGACCTAAGACAAATTACAAGTGACGATCAGTTCCCAACAAGCCTTGCAAGCAGAGGCAGGTGTGACAAGAGAGACGGAAGGCGCGCTGCCCGCTTTTTGAACCAGCACCCGTCACCCTCCCGAGTCCGTCCTCATCACATCCAATTCCACTAGCGCGCAATAGTCGTGCGGCACCCCGTAAGCCACGGGCATCATCCTTTAGGCTGTGGGGAGCGATGACGTCTGTCGTTGAGCCGCGTTGCGGAGGCGGGGATCAGCGCATCATTTGGGGTTTGGTGCAGAAGCGGAGATCGAGAATGCTGCAGGGCAAGATCCGTGATTCGCTCCTCCACAACGGCCGTGCTGCACGTTGGCAAGGCAGTTCAGGGCGGATTGCCGCATTGAGCAGTCCCGAAGTCGTGTGAGGTTGATGAAGCGTCGGCTCTTTCTTGAGTCGCATCGTGTCGAGGCGGAGCCACGCTCGATTCAAGCCTGTGCCGAGTTAGATCAAGCCGCAGAAGGTCCGCCGGCGTATGAGAGGTTTGCTTGTGTGTTCCTTGGTTTTCGCGGGCATGTCTACCGAAATTTGCATCACCAAAGAACGATCAACCCAGAGATCATCGATGTCAAGCCATGGCACTGGGTGACAGCGAGCGCCGTTGAAGCCATGCTCCCAAGGGCGTGGGACTCTCCACGACCTACACGAGGCTCTGCCAACGTCGCGCAACAAGCATGGAGAGTGGAGCTCTGGAGGCATGCTTCCGAGCCTCAAGAACTTGGACAAAAGCGGGTACGCGCTTATCCGAACACCACTCTCAACACGACTTTTCCCGCCTCACGTGTTGATACGTTCACCGCACTGCAGGCCCTTCTGCGCGAATTACCGAAAGCGGAGATGCCGCTCCACACACGCTCCCTTGCATACTCTGGGGTGTCTGTCACAGCCAAGAGAGGCTGAAGACTAAAGAAGCGTTCGACGCGGCTTCGAGAACAAGATATCTGGATACCTCTTTGGGCATCCCTCAACAACAAGAGGCCCAAGCCACCGTCTGCAAGACTCGTGCGGATGGCATACTAATCAATATCGCGTCAGAACTAATTTTACGACATCTACTGAGCGAGCCCTTCTAATTTTTGCTAAGTTTGACCAACTATAGGCCGTGCGGTTCGGCATTGACCTTCAACAGTAGGACGGGGTCCCCGCGTTCACAGTGCTTACTCCACGCTACCAGGATTCATTAACGCAGCTGGCGGAGAATACAGCCATGCATGTTCGGCTGATTAGCCTAGCTGCAGCGACCAGCCTTTCCCCGCGTTGGGGACTACCTGGGCCACGCAATGTTGACTCAACGTGCACCAAAGGTCTAGAAACAAGCTCGAGAACGCTTCTCCTGACCTCATTTGCGTTGCTCGTCAGAAGAAGCTAGCAAGGTCAAACGGAAACGAGACCAACGAGCTCGAGCTTCGAGAAGTTGAGTGTCGTCCATTCCACTGCGACTTGCCGCTGCACGTAAATTCTCGGGTCTCGGATGTTTCAGAGGCAATACCATAATTGAGAACATGCATCACGAGATCGTGTGGACCTGTTCTCAGAGCTTCTTTTGCAGGCGCCGTGTACAAAGCACCGTACAGTAAGCGGAGAGACTATCATTGTACGTTTGTGCTATGCATCTTGCAACCACCCTGAGGTACATTAGGCAACTGATCTCAGTCCATGTACGCATCTTATTACGCTGTAGCAATACTCAGCCATTTCGTATCGGCAAATATACCGATCAAAAGACCAGGATGGTAGTATGCTGAAGCGAGAGTCGGCGTGCGAGTCTGTAGTCGCTCACGCAGCTACCCAGGTACATGGACTCGGCATGCTTGCACCGACTTACCCCTTACCCCTTACCCCTTACCCCATACTCCGTACCCCAAGGCCCACGAGGTCTGGAATTCCAGCCGGCATCTGCTGCCCAAGAGCCTGTATACCTCATCGGGCATCCCTAAACATGTCCAAGATTCGGTCGAATCTGCACGGGTCCAACGACGAGCTAGGCATGACCACCATGTTCCTCTTCTCCGGGTTCACGAGCTCGCAAGCCGCCCAGGCCGATATGCCTTCACGCCAACAAGTGCTCTCCATCGACTGCCCGGGCATCAGATAGGATGGGCAGAACATCCATGACACAGAGACTCAAACTCTGCATGGCTGATCGACTTGGTGGACATCTCGCATAGAAAGCACTGCGAGTGCGCCCTTGTCAGCAGGTACGTTGTGGCATTCCCATCACCGTCGCCATTGTTGTCATCCAACCCACGCAGCAGACTTTGGTTCACAGCAGCTCGGTGAGATGCCCAACGCCCGTCCCCCAACAGAGTCTGGGCAGTTACGATGCTTCATCTACAGGCAAGTACATCACAGATCGACTCCAACCGAAGGCAATCTCACTGCCTCAGATCGCCTCGACAAGCCTGCTTCACCCGCCTCAGCTGCATCACACCCATCCGCCGACTCGTTGCTCGCTCCTTCTCATCTCCATCCACGCCCAGTACAGACCTCTTTGCACATATTCCCCTCTCCACCGAACAGCACTCGAACATCATCCGGCGTGACTATCATCCAAATCCCACGTCTCTCCTCACTTCCGCCTCCGTGACGCACAATCCAGCCTCCAGAGTTCCCGTACGCTGCAACCACTCCCCGCGCTGCTTTGCTCGACTGCGAAGCGCATTCTTTGATCAGAAGGCGAGGTCGAGAGCTCTGCGGTCTTGCACGAAAAGTCGGCGCGCTCGTGCACGTTAGTAGCAGGGCGTTGCTGCATGGTTGCATCTGGAAGGTGTCGAGGTGTCGTTGAAGTGGAAAATCAGGATAGGGCTTTGTGCACCTCGACGTACACTGGTCACACTGAGACATCGCTGCAGACATGGTGCGCATATATCATCGCCCGGTCCGTACGGGCGTTTCTAGCTGATGATGCTTTAGAAGAGTAGGGATCACGTTCAAAATAGAGGATATGGATGTGTAACCATCTTGATTAATACCAAAGACGGAGGCGGCTTTCGAGGGCTATGTATGGTGCTACCACTGCTCACTGATACAGATAGTCCCACTCCCTCTTGAGCCGGCCGAACCCAATCCTCGGCTGGTAATCCTCCACTTTGCTCGCGCCGAAATCGAAGACGGTGTAATACCGCTGAAGGAACGTCGCGCCGATCAAAGCAAAACTGTTCTGCCCGCTATTATCAATCGGCGGCATGCACTGCGCCCCGGGCTCTGTGAACTCATCGCCGCGGATGCTGAAACTCACGTCATCGGCCTCAGCACCCTCGCCCAGCGTGAACGTCAGCGCCCAGGAAGCGTTGAGGTGCACACACTCCATCCTCTCCTCGCCGTTCATGAGCTTGGTCACGTTCCACCCGAGGTTGAAGTACACGGCGTCGATGATCTCGTCGGGCACGGACACGCGGCCGGCGCCCGTGTCGAACACGGCCTCGCCGGCGCCGTACATGGGCCATGTGGTGTTGGCGTGCGGCCAGACGCCGTCGGCGTCTGTTGTGTCTGGCAGATGGCCGGTGTTGAGGACGACAGTTGCGTTGGGCTCGCCGGCGACGAGGACGTTGACGCTCCTCAGGGGTGCTCGCCAGAGCTGATACTCGTCCTCTTTCCTCAGCGGCGCGAAGACGACGGAGCCGTCGACATACTTGTCCTCGGCGCTGCTGCCGATAGTCAGAACGCCGTTCTGCTCTCCTTGGTCAGCGAGGTTGGTGCCGTAGAACAGTCCGAAACGAGGAGAATCGAGCTGCCCATCCCAGAGCAGCGTTTCGACAAGCGATGAAGTGTTGGTTTCGGCGATGCTGCTGAATCCCAGCCCCAGGAAGCCGTCGGCGGTGATCCAGCGCCATGAACTCTCGTTCGCGGCGAGGAAAGTCTGGTTCCATTCGAAGCTGCCGTCGCGCGTGGAGAAGACATCGAGGGTTGCGGCGCCTGCGACACCATCGCCGTCGATGTAGGGGATGCGGGAGAAGGCGTGCAGATCTGTGGATGTGGAAGAGGCGTTGGCGGAGTAGAGAGTCCGGTTGTAGGGCCGTGGATTGGGACAGGAGGTCTCTGTGCAGGCTGTCGATGTGAACCAGGTGGTCGAAGAGCCGGTGTCGAAGAGCAGGCGATAGGGTCTGGGAGGTGTGCCGGCAGCCAGCTCTACAGAGGCCTTGGGAGGTCAGCTAAGGTGAGTGAATATGGGTGGGGACAGACGTACATAGCTGCCATCAATGCGAACCGGCAATTCAATGACAGAAGCTGTCGCTGCTGTAGCGGCAGCTAGGAAGGAGACGGTCTTCAACATAGCAAGCGAGTGGATGTGAAGGCAGTGATGGTCCAAGAAGCCCGGTTCTGCCGGCAAAGGGGATTTATATGTGCTTGAACGTCATTGCTGTTGAAATGAGGGTATCGTATGCACAGAGGCTCGAAATAGAAATAGTGGTACCTGCAGGGAAGTTCGGCGCTGTTTGCTCGGCAAAATGCCTGTTTGGATGATCGACCGACGCAGGGTCCATAAATTTGGTGTTTCAAAACCACGTGGTATTCAACGACGCAGGACTGAAGCTGGACAACGTAACATGATTGAAGCCTTCCGGCATGTAGATTGTAATAGTCGTAGCAACACGCAGCCGCAGGATATGATGCTGCGCAACTTTTCCGTACCTCTCTAAGATGCTCAAACTCCGTGCCAAACGCGAACGCCGATGCTGTGAAGATGAAGTGCAGGGTATTAATTGCGCAGCGTCTCTCTCGCGGCGGGCTCCCTCTCGATTTCGTACTCGATCTCGCGCTTTGCGCCCTTGGGATCTCTCGACGGCTTCTTCTTCGGCTTCGAGGGAGGCGCAGCGGGGCGTTTCCTCTTGAGGTTCGCAAGGGCCTTCTTGAGAGCCTCGTTGTCGTCGCCGTCCGACTCTTCCTCGTCCTCACTCGCACTCTCGCTGTCGTCGCTGTCGTCTCCAGAGGCCTCGTCTGGGCTCTGTCCGCCGACCCAGTCCTCGAAGTCTTCCATCTCATCGTCCGACTCGCCCTCGATGTCGCTCACGTACTCGACCTCGCCGACGCCGTTCTCGTACTCGTACTCGTTCTCCTCTTCGTCGTTGTACTGCTCGCCGTCGTCGAGATCCTCGTCGCGCTCGAGCTGGCCCTCCTTCTCCAGGCCCTTCATGACTCGCTTCCAGACGTTGGGCTCGACGTTGAGCGGGCGGTCGCCGTAGGCACCAGAGCGGAGGCGGTCGATGAGGACGCGCTCGATGGAGCGCTCGACCTTTGCGGCGGCCAGGGCCTTCCTCTCCCTCGCGTCTTCCCGCCTCCTGACCTTGGGGGCCAGGCGGGGCACCAGGCGCTCGCCCAGACGCTCCTCCTCCTTGGCCAGCTTGCGGATGCGGATGTTGACTTGGGTCAGCCGCGTCAGGCGCTGCTTGTTCTTGTGGACGAGGAACTTGGGGAAGTATTGCAGGTGCGAGTCGACCATCTCGAGGGCCTTTGTGTAGTTCTTGGGCAGCTTGATGCGCTCCCACCACTTGCTGGGCAGGTGCGCGCGCTCGATGGCCTTGATGTACAGGTACAGCTCGCCGGTCTTGGGGTCGGAGCGGATGGTGGCATAGCGCGAGTTGGCGAGCGGACAGGACTGCTTGCTGCAGAAGCCCGAGACATTGTGCTCATTGCGGCAGAAGGTCTGGTCCTTGGTTGTCTTCAGCTTGTAGCTGCAGAAGTCGGTGCCGATGATGGACCACACGATTTCGTCTGCGGATGTCAGTGCCAGTCTGCAAGTCGCGATCCGCCCGAAACATACCGGAAGCCATGTTGCGCGGTGTCGGGTCGCTGCTGCTGCTGCTGTTGTTGGTGAGGGCTGGCGGCGGCGGCGCTCGAAAACATTTTGGCGGGCCTCAAAAGTTCAGTCGCGGTGGGTCCCAGCGGCGCCGGGGCCACTTTTGCGGAGGAGGAGCGAACCACGACGCCTGGAAATGCCCACCCATGCGCGCGTGCAGAAACATATCATGAGAACGTCCAACTTCGCGCTCTCGGCATGAGAGCTGTCATTGCATCGCTCCGAAGCAGCTGCACATGTCCATGTCTGCATCATAGTGCCCGACTCGCGACCTGTGCAGGCCTCCGGCGCCCGAGTGTGCACGCTGCTGGCCATGACGTCTCCCGACCGTTGCGCCGGCCCTTGAGCCTCCTCGCGCAGCATCGCCAGTTCCATTCCGCTCTGGGCGAGCCGACCATCTACGCGCTCTCCACCGCGTCGGGGAAGGCCGCGATAGCTGTCGTCCGCATCTCGGGCCCAGCATGTAGGCAGGTGCGATAGAGACAGCAGCCTGCGCCATCCGCCATGCCATGTACTCACGCGCACCAGATATACGCAGCGCTCTGTCCCTCGACCGCGTTTCCAAAGCCTCGCTATGCCGCCCTCCGCAAGCTGTACAGCCCGCACCAGCCGCCGTCGCCCGCGACTCTGCTCGACTCGGGCGCGCTCGTCCTCTACTTCCCGAGCCCGCACACCGTCACGGGTGAAGACGTGCTCGAGCTGCATGTCCACGGCGGTCCTGCTGTCGTGCGCGCAGTGCTGGCTGCCATCCCCCAGGCTGCGGCCCCAAGCGACGGCTCTGCAGCGCACGCAATTCGATATGCCGAGCCGGGAGAGTTCACGCGCCGCGCCTTTGCCAACAATCGCATGGACCTGCCCCAGATCGAGTCGCTTGGAGAGACGCTGTCGGCCTCGACCGAGCAGCAGCGCCAGATATCGGTCCGCGGCACAACATCTTCCCTGGCCGGGCGCTACGAGCAGTGGCGCATGCTGTTGCTGGCAGCCAGAGGAGAGCTGGAGGCGCTGATCGATTTCTCCGAAGACCAGCATTTCGACGAGTCGCCGGCCCAGCTCTGCGCATCCGTCGCGGACCAGATCCGAGTCCTGCGCGCGCAGATGGAGGCACACGTCGCCAACGCGGTGCGCGGCGAGCTGCTCCGCAACGGCATCAGCATGGCCCTCCTCGGCGCGCCTAACGCGGGCAAGAGCAGCCTGCTCAACCGCATCGTCGGACGAGAGGCTGCTATCGTCTCACAAGAGGCTGGCACCACACGCGACATTGTCGAGGTCAGCGTCGATTTGGGCGGCTGGCTGGTCAAGATCGGCGACATGGCTGGCCTGCGCAGAGCTGGTCTGGTCGGAGCAGACGCGGTCGGCGCAGTCGAGCAGGAGGGCATCAAGCGCGCCAAACAGCGAGCTCTGGAGTCCGACGTCCTGATTGTCGTCCAAGACGCAACTGCAGACATGGATCCCGAAGTCACAGAGACGGCGAAGCGGTGTGTCGAGTCCGGCATCAACGTGGTCGTCGCAGTGAACAAAATCGACCAACTCTCGTCCACACCCGGCGCAGAGGATGCGTGGAAAGCAAAGATACACACCGCTCTCGGCCTTCACACAACACACATCTCCTTCATCTCCTGCGTCTGTGCCTCCACCCCGGTTCCCACAACACCTCACACCACAGATCCAGGAAATATACAGTCCTTCCTCACCACCTTGACCAATACCTTCCGCGACATGACCGCCGCCCTAGTCCCCGACTCCGACCCCTCGCCGTCCATCTGGCAAGAATCCCTCGGCGCAACAGAGCGGCAGCGCACCCTCCTCTGCGAATGCCTCACCCACCTTGACGCTTTCCTCGCCGCCGTGACCCCTGAGCTCACCGAAGGGCATTCCGCGTACGGCATCGAGCCGGACGCAGCAGACGACATCGACATCGTGCTTGCGGCCGAGAGCCTGCGCAGCGCTGCCGATGCGCTGGCGAGGATTACGGGAAAAGGAGAGGGAGGTGATGTGGAGGAGGTGCTGGGTGTGGTGTTTGAAAAGTAAGTGTTTCTTTCTTTAGTCACTGGGTGAAAATAGCCGACTCGACGACGCATGGGCGAGTATTGGAGTGATTGCAGGCTGATGGGCGAGGTTGTCGTTGGGTTTTGGCCCCCGCCCGCCTTACGGCAGCCTTACGCCTTGCCGCCCACGCTCGCTGCGGCCCCAACACTGCCGTGTAGCGAGACAACTATAGCGTGGCGTCTGACGGCTGCGGGTCAGGCTCTAAAACAGTGCCATAGCGTTTGTGGGGAATCTTGGTCTTGACAGCGGTCGTGACAATCTCCATCTTGCCTGTCTTACTGACTCGTTCTCAGGTTCTGCGTAGGCAAGTAGACATCGGCGCAGGTTGTATGCCCAGATCCGGCGCAAGTTGCATGCAAGGAGCATCACCGGGTGAAGGATATGATGGAGAATTGTATCAATTGATGTTAAGGCTTAGACCGCCAGGGCCGTGGTTGAGCAGAAACCCGCCTAGTCTAAGAACACAGGATCGCAATACGGAATAATCAGCAGTCAACGCCCCAATACTCCCAATAACACCGCCTAATGCCATTGCTCAGTGAAGAGCCCGCGCTCCGTAAAGAGCTTATGCCTCCTTCTAGGGATCATGTGTGCTTCAAAGCACAGGAATACAGGACGCCATCGCTCGCTCAAATGCTCGACAGTGGATTGCTTAGAACAGAACGCTGGGAAGAACGCTGGGAAGAACGCTGGAAGAACGCTGCAGAACGCTGCAGAACGCTGCAGAACGCTGGGAAGAACGCTGAAAAGAACGCTGCAAAACGCTGGGAAGAACGCTGGAAAGCATGACACGCGCAGTGGACAACGCGATCCAAGTTACAAATACATAGCCGAAGCCGGGGAATCGTAGGAAAGTTCAGCAGCGGTGCACATCAGGCTCGCCAGCGCTCGGTGCGTCGCTTACGGAGCGCTTTGAGTGTTGCTCTGTGGCATGAAGCCATCTTGCTGATGTAGTGATGGGGAGTGAGGATTCGGTCGTGGTGGTGAAGAGCGGATGTTGGTGTAAGCCGGGCGGGACTAGTTGTAGCCGCCGCGTCCGGACATGGTGGAGGGTTTGTGTGGTGTTGTGAAGTTTGACTCTGATGCCAGAGGTGTGCAGTTGGTGAAGGCTAGTTGTATCCTCCGCGGCCAGCCCTTTTGAAGGTAGAGTTCTTGGGTCTTTTGAGTCGCTGAAGACGTCTCTTGATTGAGTCGATGATCGAACGAGTGGTTCGTGATGGCTCGTTGTAAGCTTTGAAAGCTTTAGTTGTATCCGTCTCGGCCCATGGTTTCGATAGGATGAACATGTATTGTGGTATCGTCAATGTAGTGCGTGCTTAGTTGTAGCCGCCACGACCCATTGATATGACTTTGAAGTCTTGAGTTGAGAAAGAGACGAAGCTGGTGAAGACTCGCTGAAGAGGCAGATGAAGATGAGATGAAATGACGCCCGAAACGCAACAGACTTATAAAAAAAGGACTGCGGAATGAAAGGCCTCTCGAAAGTGTGTACTGGTGACTTGATGATGTCCTTACCTTTTGCCTAGGCCAGGCATCTTTATACACTACCCACGCGTTCCACCTTACCTGCCACCAATCTAGCGGCCGCGTTCGTGGCTTGCCCTCACTAGCCTCCGGCATTGCATCAAGGCATCTAGTCAGAGTGTGCAAAACCGCTGCGCTACTCGTCGTTCGTCGGAGCATTACAAGCTGCGGCGCTGCGCCGTTGGTGAGACTAAAATGGGAAGTGTGCTCTGCCACATTTCCGGAAGGGACGTGCGCATGCGGCTGATGACATGAGGGCACTCGGACCCTGGACTCTGCTGTGCTGATTAGGAAAGACTTGTGCAGACAGATCAGAGGATGCCGGCGGTACTGCGGTTGCAATGAAGACAACAGGAGGTCACAACGTTATTGGTGCTGCGGTGAAGTTCGCCGATATTCGTGTGCGGCCTCAAACATCGAGTGCTGCCTGCACCTGCCTCTGCGCAGAGCGCGCTTGACGATGCATGTCCTCACGAACACGCGTTCCATCTCTTCTTCCAAATTCCCCCAGGCACACAATCTCTGACAAGCTTACTGCGTGATATCATTGGCTCTGTCGATACAGTCATACAGCATTACCCTGCCGAGCACCTACTCACCAGCCCGCGAATAGGACGTCCGTTTCATGTCTGCAACACACGTTCCTATCCTCGTGCGGGTGTTGCGCCCTTTGACTCCCAGCGGCGCGGCGATGCGGCGTGGGCTGCGCCGTGATTAACGAACGAGAGCCGCGAACCGGAGCCCAAGAACCGCTGCTTTGAGACTCTGCTGCTGTATCACCGGTACTGTGCATCCGATTGTTTCGTTGTTTATGGGTCATACGCTTCAAACATTGACTGGCTGCGTCTGCGATGACGAACGCTGTGCCCGCCTGAGGCCATGTGCAGACGTATTCACCTGGACGACGTTACAATCTTGCCGACCAGATTCCAGAGGCCGCCCCGAGGCTGGGGTTTCCAATCGACAAATCACTGCAATCATCGCCATGTTCTCAGTTGAGGGAATACAGCACATGGCGGTGCACTGAGCGTCCTCTCTCCAGCATTCGACGGACAGCGATGCGTGGACCCTGTCTCTGACCCAACGGCTCTCCAACATCTGCTCACAGGCACACGCTGCGTCGCTGCCTGGCACCCTGGAATCCCGGAGACGAAACACGCTATAGTAGCATCGCATATGCAACCAAGGCGACTCGTGCTGCAATAGTGTACGATTCGTCGGTGAGGTTCAGCGCACTCTGTTCAGCTGTGCCTCAGGTACCCGCCATCGCCAGTCACAGCGCATCCAGATTGGGATGGCGGCCGCTGCCAAACGCAAGCTTGGACCGGAGGCTGCGCCGCAGTTGTAGACTGGGTTCAGCAGGTCTGGCTGAACTTGATGATGCAAACATCGAGTTTCATGAGTCGAAGCTCACCGGCGCACCTTTCGAGTCATTTGTGAGCAGATTCAACATTGCCGTGCTTGCATATGCAACTATGATGGTTCAAATGACTATTGCCGTCACCAAATCCGGCCAATCGACATCTTTGCAGGCCTGTCACTGTCTGCCCTCAGCAGCGCCTCGTAGATCGGGAAGCAGCTACAAAGACCAATGAGACCGTATTTGAGACCACCGTTCAGCCTTACCAAGCGGATTCGTCAACAATGACTTCGCAACGTCGTCCAACCGTGCCGAAGCGTCCCGGGACAGCTTAGGGTTCCTCCACTACCCAAACTCGACATGATACTGCCAGACACCACGCGCCCAGGACGACCACAGATATATTGACGAGGCAATCATTCAGGCACAGCATGCGCAAAGCCTCTGCATCGCATTATATTTAGTCTTTTAATTCTATCCTGGTGGTACAAACCTCACATCTCGACACCCCTCGGGGCCACAACATCGCAAACACAAGGCTGGTCGTCGACACAAATTCCATAATTACAAATGCACTTTGTCATTTCTCGACACGGCCCCCAAAAATAGGCACCACATTTCCTCAAGATCCGATCTTACACCCGCGACAAGCGCGGCCGCTAGCATGGTAAGTGCGTAGGGCTGACGCCGCGGAGCTAAGTCGCTCAGCCTTTTGCCCGATACGGTTAGAAGAGAGAGGTGCTCAGCTGAACGAGCTGATTGGCAGGCTAGATGTGGTACTAATGCTATATTTGCTTTCTGTCAGCTCGAATGGGTGTTTTTAGTGGTCTTTTCGATAGTGGTAAGTTGCGGCGATTTTGGGATGTTTTGCGTTAGCTGATGACCTCCCACGCACCTGCTCATGCTCAGCAGTGTTGACCGTTTTCACGGCAATATGGAAGGTTTTGTATCTGACGGATTTCGGAAAACGTATCACCTCTGTAGCAAAGCCGTACGATTGCAAATAGATGGTAATAGGTGGATGGTCAAAGCTCAGTAAGTTCTTCTAACGGGTAGCACTCTTAGCTCGATGCAGTTCATCCGCTGGACTCGACTTCTTGCGCACAAAAGCGTCTTCTTTCTTCCCGCGGCGGCCACGCTCGTCTTCTTCGATGAAGAGACGTTCACCATGATTGCTGCGAAGGCGCCGAGTGTGCTCGAACAAGACGTCTGTTTCCTTCTGATTCATTTCCCTTAGTACGATGATGCAGTTCGGATCCACGTCGAACTCATACGGGATATCGTAGTAGTGGAGGGTTTCGACGTCGAGGTACTCTCTCCGGATCTTTGTGTAGGTCGGTTGTGGAGCTATCCGAAGTGGATTGTGAGGCGTCAAACCAACCTGCCGCTGCTTTTCAGGCCCCTTTTGTTTTCCCGGCTGACCCATGGCCTCAATCTGATCCTCTGAGAAGCCGAACTGTGAAAGACGCCCACTCATAGTGTCGTCCAGAGCCCTGTCCTCTTCGGCCCTCTGGGCTAGTTCTTCTGCTGTCGGATCGGGGTTCGCCCTCTCATGGGCTTCCATCTTTGCTTGAGCTTCCCGCACAATTCGTTCCACTTCTTGTCCTGCAGCCTTAGCTTGGTCTTCACGGCGACGCTGCTCCTCGTCAAACTCTGCTTTCTGTTCTTCACTCAAGCGGTCACGCTTCTGTTTCCTCTTCTGAGCTTCTTCCTCTGCCTCTGTCAGCTCTCTTTCATGCTCGGCATGGATCTCTTCGCGCTCTTGTCTCCTCAGCTCGCGCACTTGCTCTTCATCCTTGCGCTTCAAGTCTGAGGAAACACTGGCTTCGTCAACAGCAACCTTGTTCTCCAGGGTAACGCTTAGTGCGTCGCCTTCAGCGGTTGGGTCATCCCTTGCAACGTCAGTATGTCTCCGCTGCCTAGAACGTGTACTTACTCGTCGCCCGATCTTTCCTTCAACAATGCGCCGGGTATCCTGCCATCATCAAGTGCATTTACCCCTAGCAACTTACGGCAATCCGGACAATACCACTTGTCAAGAGATTGAATGCTGCTGCGAGCAAGGTTGACACAACCCGCATGAAACCATTGCTTTTCACACTGATTATCGTTAGCATATGCATGGCCCTCATTCGAGAGGTATGTCACCTTGTTCTCGCACTCTATCATCATGCCATGTTCAACACCGTTGCAAATACAGAATCTCGTCCTCTCCGCGGGCTGATCTTCTTCCTCGGAGACGTCGCTGGTGTCAGTCGCTTGTCCACCGTCTTCTTCAGTGGTATCATGTTCTGGTAATGAGCCTCGTTCTTCCTCTTCCTCTTCCTCCTCTTCCTCTTCTTCTTCCTCTTCTTCTTCTTCTTCTTCTTCTTCTTCTTCTTCTTCTTCTTCTTCTTCTTCTTCTTCTTCTTCTTCTTCTTCTTCTTCTTCTTCTTCTTCTTCTTCCTCACCGTCTTCTGTCTCATCTAGATTGGATGGAAGCGCAAACAGAGCAAGCTGCTCTTGGTGATGACCAAGGTGTTTTTGTAGTGCGCGGAGCGTCATGCGCTTGTCACACAAACCGCACACTGCCATATCCGTTAGGCCAGAGCCAACAGATGATGTTCTCTTTAGCACGGAGAACATGCCCGGTGCCGCAAGTTCCTCATGTTTGGAGCTGACGTGTGCTTCAAATCCCGCTACAGTATCAAACACCTTCATGCAGCCCTCGATGCATTGGAAGGTTGAGTGATGAGCCTCAAGTTCGTGCGCAAACCAGGCATGTCGGGAGTCGTACAGTCTATCAGCAGTAGCGCATGCTTCGTAGGTACAACAATATGGATGGAGATCTTGATACACGTGCCGTCTCCCTGCGTCAGTCAAGGACTCCAGGATTGGGGAAGCACACTCACTTCCAAGTAGCTTTCGTATGTATGGCCACCAAACTGTAACACAATGGACAATTGTAGTGCTCCTTCTCTCGAGCTTCTTTTGGCAGACCGGGGGCTCTCAAAGTGGCGTTGACCGATGTCGCATAAGACGTCATGGACGCAGTGTCGTCTCCGTCATCCATGATATTGAGAATGTCAGTCCGTTGTAGCTCGGTAGCCTCTGTTGAATTGGTCGTGAACTCGGTTTTGGCTGCCTCTATGCCTAGTTTGTCAACGTCTTTCGAAAGCTTATGATGGTGCTGCTCTCGATACGTGAGATACTGTCTCCGACTCGATATGGCTCTGCCTAGCCTTTCTGCGAGGTACTGCGGCGCAGAAGGAAATTTGGCTTGGACGTGAAGCACATCGTGCTGTTCGAAGTGAGACTTGTCGATGCACCTTGCCTGCCTGTTTGGAGCTGGTTCCTGGATTGCCATAGATAGACGCATGAGAGAAGTGATTACTGACTTCATACTAGCATATAGCTGGATTAGCTCCGTTTTGCCCTGCAGATCAATACTGTTGCCGTCATCGGAGTCAGAGTCCGAATCAGAGTACGTCTCTTCGTCCCATGGAATGCGTTTCTCTTCCACAATGGCTAGCGCTATAACAATCAGCACCTACGAGTACCTCGGTGTGCCTGAACAGCCTCTGACTCACAATTGTTCAGCGCATTCATTAGCGATGCAAGGAGAGCAGAAGTCTCGGCTTTTAGTTGAGCGGCATCTCGGAGGCGATACTCCAGAGACCGGCGACCTGTAGCAAGATGCATTAGCACCGCGTTGGCAATGGGTGATATCTCTTGAGTTATCTAAGAATAGAAGCCTGAAGTCAATCACCCAGGAGATTGCAGTCTTCTGCGAACGCGTCGATCTTCAAAGGATGTACAAGTCGTCACTGAAGCACCCTCGTCATTCTGGGGGGTCTTGAGCGTTACGTTCAACTTTGCTGCGACCTAACGACCTATATCCCAGACATGCACTGACCTTTTCTATGAGCCGCAATGTTACCCGCCCTACGCCCGTTAGAAACCACTGCATAGCAGCGAGTTTGCCGCTTACCATAGTTTGAAGCGGTCGAATTCATCCACAATGGCGTCAGTCGCTATCTGCCCAGCGAACCGGGTTGGCTGGCGAAGAATCTTCGCAAGGCTGAGGAAAGCCCGCGCGCAGCCATCCACCGCTGCAGATATAGGCGTGGTGGTTGCTGTAGAATTCATAATTGACCAATCGTTGGCTTATGGATAGTATATGCACCAATAGCATAGCTCTTATCAGAAAAGCCAAAGTGACGCCCAGTTGATAGCACGAAAGTGTCATTGTCAAAGACACCTAGGCGCACGTGCATTAGGTGTCAGCTGTGGGGGCCAAAGACCCCGCTTCGCACCGGCCTTTCGCTTCTCTCCTGCCTTTATAGATGAAGCGCTTCCGTCGTTTCTTTCAAGATAGGCCAACATTTTTCATGACAGCCTACCAATGATGCATCAAAACGCCGCCTAGTATTCGCAACACTGATCGATGCCCCGGCCGTCATTCCACGCGACATACTCAATAGACGCAGGAACAAAGTTTCCTCAGCACCATGTCTGGCATCGAAGTCGCTGGTCTGGTCCTCGGCGCTTTGCCTCTGCTCCTTGCTGGTCTGGAATTCTACGCCGAGGGAATCGCCGTGACGAAGCGGTACTGGAAGTATCGTGAGGAGGTCAACAGCCTTCTAGACGACCTGAGAGCGGAAAATGCTGTCTATCAAAACAGCATCGAGTCATTGTTGTTGGGGGTTGTAGATGCCAAAGACGTGACAGAGTTCCTTGCCAACCCTGGTGGAGAGCTGTGGAAGACGCCGGGTTTCGAGCGTAGGCTGAGAAAGCGCCTCGGTACAAGCTACGACCCTTACCTGTCCACTGTCCTTAAACTACGAACTACAGCCGAGAAATTCAAAGAAAAACTGAAGCTGGGCGATTCCGGCCAGGTATGTGATAGCCCCTCAGGTAGTGGAAATAGTTGGCTGTAACAGCAGGACGCTCGTAACCTTCAGAAGGTTATAAGGGCTGCGAGACACACGCAATTCATCGCTGGCTTCTCCCGATATTTAAGCATCCTACAGCCGGCAGCCGACTTTTCTGCTCCCCGAAACATATCTTCGGGAGCTCCAGGGACGATGCTAAAGTTTTGCAGCCCCAATTCTCTCAGCCGCAAGCCTTCAAAGAACACTACAAGCGCCTCAGATTCAGCCTGAGCAAAGCGGAATATGCTGACCTGATCACGACTATCCGGCATGCAAACACCGTACTGCATCGACTGACGTTCCAGAGACAAAACATCGAGAATCAGCAACGTGGTCAAAGGACATCGATCCCAAATTTCCAAAGCATCAACGAACGAGCGCAAGGTTTCTACTCGATCTTAAGCTCGGGATGGACATGTCCTTGTCAATCAAGCCATGCTGTCAGCTTGCGACTAGAACCTCGAATAGACGATCCGTCGAGTGATGATGACGATGCGAACATGCGCGATCCGTTCCATGTCCTCTTCCAGTATGGACAACAAGAAACCGCAGCATCAGCGATCACAGTGAGTCCATGGTACTGGGACGAGGCCGACATCCATGTCACGCGAGAACACCCAGTGCCGACAGTCGCATGTCAAGTCCGCAGCGGGAAAGGTGTTCGCTTTGCATTGCAAGCCAAGAAAGCGGTCAAGGCAGCGTTAGAACCGGATCCAGATCTTGAACCAATCAAGGATTTATGTTCAGCTATTCGGACACTCCAGAAGCCTCAGCGAAGAGTCTGTTGGACGCTACTTGAGAAAGAGATAGCCAAACAAAACTATGAGCTGAGGATCTATCCAACAAAGATATTGCCCCAGGACACCGAACAATGGTCAGTGTCAACGTTGCGAAAGACTTTGCGACGTGGACGGAAGTTTCCGAAGCGTGACCGCGTCCGGTTAGCCGTCACTCTCGCGTCAAGCGTCTTGCAGCTACACGAGACACCTTGGCTCGACGACGACTGGGGAATAGATAACATCCATTTCGTGGAGCGGCCTGGATGCATAGCATATGACCAGCCATTCGTCTCGTGTGGACTTGACAAAAGCTCACCTCTTTCACAGTTGACTATACCGAAGCGACTTGGGCGCATGATACGAAACCAGCCTTTGTTTGCATTAGGAGTCGCTTTGATTGAGTTGTGGTATGGCGAATCACTCTCCGAACTCCATGAAGACGAGGATGGGTCGCTAGATCCATCAGACCTGCAGGGCAGTCTACTGACCATGTTCAATACAGCCGACAGATTGGCGGATGAACTCGCAGACGACGCTGGTACGAAGTATAGCGACGCTGTCAGGAGGTGCATCCGGTGTGATTTCAGCCTGCGGGTGAACAGTCTCGAGGATGTACATTTCCAGAAGGCGGTCTTCCAGGGTGTGGTATTCAAATTGAAGGAATCGTACGATTTCATGGGCTAGATCGACGTCCCTTGTAGAACGGTACATTTGGGTCGCGTTCGTGCAATGGTGGTAGTTGCGGCGATTTTGGTGTGTTCGTGCGCGCTGGTGACTGCCCGCTCCTTCACAGATATTGCGGTCCCTCACAACATTGCATATCTGCTGCCAACAAGTGACAGGGTCAAAGTTGCCTTGTTTAGAGTTTATGTCAGCAGTTAACCCGAGCCAAGTTGAACCTTCCTTCGCTGCTCGTCTTCCGTGATCCTCGCTGCCGTTCCCTGCATACAACCGCAGTCGCTCAGTGAAGCCCTTGCCGTACCACCACCTTGCGCTTGCGAGGGACCAGACACCCATCGCCGAGACTCGGAGGATGTTAGTGAAGCCTTGGAACACCAAGCTCTGATACGTGCGCTGAGATGTGGTGCTTCGACGAGGCATGTATATTCTGGTGTTGCGATGCACTTGCCTCAAGACATCTGTAGGAAGTGACGTTGTTTGGACCCTGAGATGCACAGGGTCTGTCGGGCGCTCATTGGCTCAGTTGGCGAGTGGTGACCTTCCTTCGCTGATGCTGAAGCAGACGTCCCTCTTCAGTCTACACATCATGGACTCGCAACCCACTATAGCACGGAAAACTTCCAAAACCCGCTATCCGCGTATCAGTTTCGTACCAGACGCAGTAATCCAGTACCTAATTGCATACGAGGCACGCCATGCAGTCCGTCCGTCATTAGGCCTCATGCAGTCAGAGCAGTCGAACCAGGAGAATTAGAACCAGGGGCCCGGTCCTCTCAGGAACCAGCCCCTGAAAGATGCAGTCGTCACATCTGCACAGCAGCCAGTGCCATCATGGCGGTCATTTGCGGCGCGTCTCCCGCCCACAGCTCCGCGGACAGTCGTCCGTGATCCGCTGAGGCCGCTACAGCCCCAGTAAGCGCCTGGTCGGCCAGTTCGAGGGCGGCAGGTGCAAACATCACGCCAGCGGTCGGAGCAAGAGCAGCCGTCAGAGCAAGTGCCAACACCACCACTCCTGCCGCCGATATGGCAGCAGCCAGATTCAAGGGAGCCAGTTCTGCAGCACCCAGATCTGTTGCCTTGACCGCCCTCGGCACTCAGACCACCGGCGTCGTTGAAGAGGAAGCAGGGATCCGAGCAGACTCAGGAACAACCAGTTGTATTGAATCGAGACAGCGAGCCTGCGGCCCAGGAAGACGATGACGCGAGCTCCTTAGAGTTGTATCCGGAAATCAAGGCAATCATCGAAGCAGATATGCGGCGGCTCGAGACCCTTAACAAGGAGCTTGATTCTCCGCCGATGAAGCTGGTCAAGCCGAGTCCGATCATGGAAAGTCTCTTGTAGGAACCTGCATCGTCTTCACCACCAACATCCAGGCCGACCTCATCAGATGATCGGAAATTTGACGATTTCATCGCACAAGTGGGCGATCTTGGAGTCTCTCCTGCAATCCAGCGCTTGATCGACGATCCACCTGAGTTCATCGCCCCAGGCACTGCTGAAAGGATCGCCGCGGAGTGGGAAGCCCGTCGAAAGCAGTCGAGACAGGATGCTAATACTTCTCCCATGCTTGTGAGGAAAGCACCCCACTTGCCAGACAACGACGAGCCCCTCAAGCGGATGCTGTCGTACCTGGAAGGCCAGAACAAAAGGCGCAAAGTCGACCGCAGCCGCCCCGAACCTGCCTTCATTCTGACGCAACTAAGCTACAGACCGGTCTGTTCTTTCCAGCAGACGTTCGACTTGAATGCAGACCAGTACGGGTGTCGACTTCCTGCTGCCGGACGTGGCAGGGATTATGCTGGATTCGAGCGGTCGCCCTCGTCCGCGCCATCCCCAGGGCCATCTACAGTCGCCGACCGGTTTGACCAGGACGTTGATCCACATTCTGGAAGGACTCTGTTTCCTGTCGAGCGAGATCGAATGCGGACATTTCGGGTCCCAGAGGAAGAGCAAGAGCTGAGCGAGGACGAGGATGAAGACGAAACACCCGGCAGCTTCGATCCCGCTCAGAACCTTGGCGGTCGGATTTTATACGTGGAGCAGTCCGAAATCCCGAACGGCGGCGATGAAGAGGCTGATACGGCTGTTGACGGGTCTCCTGCGCCTCGAGTGACCAGCAACATAACGGCACGTCGTAGCAGACCAGCTCACACTGCTCTAGAGACTGCCAAACCTGAACGAGAAGACCAAGCAAAGCTAGCACCCTCCGTCATACCGCTGCCACTCTTCCTTTATGACAGCAGTCGATCGAAGCCAATACCCGACCTTCCTACCGCCACGAAAGAGTGTTTGAAGACTGCTCCGAACAGGATCCTCAATCAGAACCTTAAGAGCGCTGCCACCGTGACTAAACCAGCAAACTCAGGAACTTAGCTGGACACCGGGATCTGTATTTGGACATTGGTGATCAGAGCAAAACGAGAGCCGCAGAGTCCACCTACCGTTTCGTGTTCATCATGCACCAATATACCAGGCGCAGAAGACCGCTCTTGCGTTCGAATGGAGACTTTCAACGGCGAGACCGTCTTGGTGTTCTACCCTCGACCTGCAGACCGCCGATCGCAGGGTGCTTCTTGGACTCAGCCGCGGTTCTGGCTTGGACGCGGAGCGTGATGTCCTAGAAGATCCCTCCTAGTGTCTGTGGAGATGCCATCTCTTTGCCTATTAAGGCATCATCGTCGTTGCCCCATGCGTCTGTCAAGACGTCAATTCATGCTCTCGTCTGTCCAGACGTCTCTTCAACTGTCATGCTATCGTCTGTCAAGACGTCACTTTACCTTTTATGCTCGTCTGTCAAGACGTCACTTCCATTTTGTAATTTCCTCGTCTGTAAAGACGTCACCGCTACTCATCTGTGAAGATAGCACCCTCATTTGCATCGCCACCCGCGAAGGTGTTGCTTGGCATCTGTCAAGATGTCACCATTTCCATATCCGGTGGCGCAAGATGTGGGGCTTCTGGGTTGACAGGTAGGGTCGTTACCCAAGAAGGTTGCGGCTGCAAGGTGGACGCTGCTGCGGGTGAAAAGATCTCGAGTAGGTCAAATGTGAGCGAGAGTAGGTATAATAGCATTGAGATTGATCCTGGCCTTCCTCTCCGCTCTCCCAATTTGCTAAACTTTCACGTTGAAGGCCACTGTGACTAGACTGACCAAACATCCCCGCCTCTCAGCTCCGCTTGCATTCACATGCATCTTTGGGGAAAGGCCAGTAGCTGGGATCTCCTTTCGGTGCTCTTTGTCCATCGTCTGCTCAAGACGTCATCACCTCACCTGTCAAGGCGTCACCATTTCTTTGTATCTCTATACCCAGTCTGCGCTTGCTTGAAGGCGTCACCTCTTCTCTGTACAACACGCCACCTGTCTAGCTGTCAACGTTCTCACCTGTCAAGGTGTCACTTGCTTCTTAGATAGTCTGTCTTGGTGAGCTGCCTGAAACCATCTGCTCCGGCTGCTGGTGTTCGCTGAAAAAAGTTTCACTCCAAACGCATATCCTAGGACTACCATGTCCTTCGCACAGCTTCTCCCAAGCTTCGAATAGAAAGAACGGCAGAAATTATCCTTAGCAAGTTGACTAAGTGTTTGCATGCATTTGCGCGTACTAACACTCAAGACTTCTATACCATAGAATATGTGCATGTGAGTGAATGTTGCATTTTCTGTGGGATTTGTGAGAGACGGTGAGGGGACAAGCGGGGCCAGCTAGTTGGGTGACAGCTGGAGGATGCCGGCCCGACGTTACGTAAGATGAAAATTTTGCGCACATGAGCCAGCGACCTGAAATAGCTCGCACACAATGCTGGTCAACGTTTCTCTCCACTAATAGTAGGATATATATTGTTGTGGGAGATGGGTTCTTATCAATTAGTAAGCAACTGATTGGCCTAATGGCCCAATGGCAAGGCGCTTGACTACGATCACTCAGTAATCAAGAGATTCCAGGTTGTAAGTATTCACTCAATCGTGCCCAGCGTTCGAGTTCTAACGAGTTCTCAGCGACCCCTGGTTAGGTCATAAAGACACTTTTTTTGCGTGTGCAGTAGTCATGATTGTGACCTCCAGCGTGATCCATAGCGTTAGTTTTGCGTAGATCCTCGCGTTTAGATGACTGCAGACGGTCAAGTACGCATGCTACAGCGAGATTCCAGGTTCGACCCCTGGTTAGGTCACTTTTTGCTCCACAAACGTCTCTTTGGTCTCCAAGTGTCTTCACTGCTTCACCATGTGTTGATAAAGCGATGTTGTCATTGTGGGACTATGTCTAGTTCACCACGGGTGCGACGGGCGGGCTCTTGAGTCCTTGCTCCCGCCTCTCCAGCTGCGATCTTTGAGACTGCAATCAGCGGCCTCAAAAAACGGTTCTAAGTTCAAGGTCACTCAACCAGGTTTCTAAAGAGACAGCCATAACGGGTCTACTCCGAGATTCTGCTGGCGCACACTCTGAGTGTGCCCTGACTTTGGAAGATCTGCGCGGTCTTGCTCGCAAACAATTCGCAGACAGACCTGACTACCCACCAATATCAATCAGGAGCAACCGTCTTCCTGTTGATAAGGTACACACATGTGTCCCTGCAGATTGCCACAAGCACAGAAGCAAGAAATGCGTGTAAGTGTTTCATTATCGGCTCATTGCGGCCACAAGCCCGGTAAATACATGGAAGCGCTGTTATGCAAGCTATCATGAAAGCGAGCGTAAGAAAAATATTGGCCCAGCCGGGCCCCGTTGAACGCCAGAAATCGCAAAACCCAATTCACATTTACCACTTGAACCTGTCAAAAACGTTGCTGCTCCTGATATCCCTCTTCCTCGAACCACCAGGCAGGGCAGATGTGCAGTCGATCAGACCTTTCTGATCAACACCTATCATGCTCATCTTCTGCATGGCGCTGACGAAGGCCATATCCCACGCGCCCTTGCTCAGGGCAAACGTGTTGAAAGGAATCATGGTGAGCGGGTTCTGAGCAACGCTCTTGTCTGAGGGCAGCGTGAAAGGTGCCTTGCCACTCCTGGTCTCGGAGTAGTACCTGTTGTCCCATTGTCCAACGGTAGAGTCGAGTTCTTGTGGCGAGTCTGGAGAAGTGAAACGCTGCTTTGCAGCGGTGTGGGCACCGAGGAGCGCGGCAAGGTCGACGGGAGAGAAACCTTTAGATGCTGGGGCCTGTTAGTATGGGCATGAGAATACAAGGATCGAGTGGACTTACCAAAAAGCTTGATGAGATCACCGCTCTGAGCACGCCCGGACGGAAGCACGCCAAGAGCATTTGCTTCGCTCGAATCCTTGCGGCCGACCTTGACGGGGACTGTGGGCCCCCCGGGACATGTCTTGACGCCGTGCGCAGCGGCGAACTGAATGAGATCAGCCATACCGACACCGGTGTTGGCCTGGACGTTCTTGAGGTTTCCGCATAGACGCTCGAGACCCCTGTTCTCCACGTTCGAGCACTCGTCGGCGAGGATCAGAGAGCCATCGCACGCGCCGTTGAAGCAATCATGGAAAGATGAACGGATGGCAGCGCGGGCGGCGTCGGTGCATTGGCCGTCTGCCAGAAATTGTTCGGTGAGTTGTGCGGAGATCTGGGTCCATACAGCAGGGCACTCTGCTGATTGCTTGTTGATTCCCAAAAATCCATTGAGCATGCCAAAGATATTTCCGAACGCGCGCTTGGAGACTTCTCCGGCCTTATGTGCTTCGTCTCGTACGTTAAAAGCTTGTGCAGTACTGGTGGCCGCCAGGGCAGTGACGAAGATGTTCGAGATATACATTATGCAAGGTAGATGATGATGACCAGATCAACTTTAATGAAGGTAGGGATGGGGTATCGAAAGGTACTGGAGAAGCGAACGACTGCGAACTGATGGTGGTGCTTCGAGGGGAACAAGCTCCGATCTTTATATCTCCAGGCACTTCAACGGGTGCTCAGGTACAGCGACCAAAATTGGAAGTTTATGGTGGAGCCATGGCAGCAGCATTGGTTCACGAGCTAGGCACCATGCCAGATGTGTCAAGATGTGCTGAAATAGATCTGCGAGCCGCTAGTATGGTGTAGCAGATGGTGAGGGTACTGGCTCGAGCTATTCGTTGTTGTGGAGCACGGAGTAGCGCCAAGCGCAGTTGTAGCATGTGTAGTCTGACAGGCAGGCAAACACGCCAGCGCTGCGGTGCGATAGAGTGACAACAGCCTCGTGATCTGGATGGAGCAGCGCGTCAGTCGATAGCGATACCTAGCAGACATTATGCTCTTTTCGACTCCTACATTTGCAGTAGGCATGGCTGTTGCCGTGAAGTTGGGACGACATGATCTCGCGCACCCAATAAAGTTCAGCCTGATAGTGTAACGGAGGGGTCTGTTTGGTTCCCGACAGATCACATTGGCTCCGAAAGCGACTGTCTGGTACCTGAGCGCCACCGGCTCGAAACATCTGCTTCTAAAGAAAGGGTAGAAGATCTTGTTTCGAAGATTGTTATGTTTGGTGAGCGCGGAGGATGAGCTCAAACGACGATCGTTACGCCCCCGCAAAGGAAGTCCCCTGCACCAACCGCCTTAGGCGAGGATGAACCCTTCGCTAGGCTTGCGTTAAGCCGTTTGGAGTTTAGCCAAGCCGGACGACCAGGATTGTAGCCGGTCGACAACTTCAGAGTCAGAAATGGATGCAGCAAACCCAAGGTGGATTGAGGTTGCGCAAACATAGTCAGGACAGCCTGATCCCGAGTTGATTCTTCCCCAGAATCTGATCACTCTATCTCGTGGAGCTGATGATCTTGGGCTTGCTGCGCGCGGGTCCTTGTCGTTGTTTCTTAAGAGTGACTTCTCAGGGACCTACGAACGCTACCATTTACTGACAGAAGTTACAAGGCTGCTCAGGGTTTGCTTCCAATAAACCTGTGGGTATTCAATGGTGCAAGTCGCTAGCTGAAGCAATAGTATGTTGGTGTCATGGAGTTCGAGGGGACCCGAGGCGTGGGAGCGTGGAGCTGGGATGAGAGGCGCACGCGGCCGCTTAGCGAGAGCTTGCCTGTCGAATGAAACACCCATTATTGTTTGTTGTTTCCTCCACGAGCCTCACCCGGGCCTTGTCAGGACACGGCAAAACGAGTGCGTTCGCGTGCACGCCTGAAGATACGACCCGGAAGATGAAGTTCGAGTCAGTACGCGACACCGCTTTCTCGAGGACATGGTGTTCGCGACGAACAGCAACCCAACAACGTGGTGTAGCACTGCAGAGCTGACCGGCTTCCATCGCCCCCGTACATCGGACCACAGTATTCGAGCCTGCTTGCGATGCCACGAGTGCTCCTTGCAACCAAACCGCGACTGGACACCACGCGCTCACAGTGGTACGACACGCTATAGCATCGCACCACGTGTGCGGCTGTGAGAAGAACGGAACGTCCTCAATCAGACCACGATGATGAGCCGCAAGCCCATAACGCAAGGGCACACGGATGGAGCGATCCTCGTTGCATTGATTTGAGCCTGGATTCTGGCCGAACAATCAGTGCACGCGCAGTCAACGTAGATCTTCAGGCACATGGGTGTTTGTGGCTCATGCGCCCGACATCTGTCGTGAATATGCCGCCAGGCATTGATGCTGCCGAGAAGCGATCTGGACTCCTTGTCGCGTGATGCAACAAGAAAGTCTTTGCTGACTGCATCTTGCGCGCCGAGTCGAACGTTGCGCGTGTGTTTCGTTGTGAGGCCGTTTTGTTTGGTGTGCCAGCGGACTGCGAATGCACTGGCCTGGAGAATGAAGTCGAAGACTGAGTACCGTTGATACCCTTTGTCGGAAAGCCAGTTTGTGGGCGAAAGTGGCGTTGTATTGTACTGAGGTTCATTGTCTAGTGTGCTGCTTTGTTCAACAAGCAAAGTGAAGACGAAGACAAATGGTAAAGTCTTGTCCTAACGACCAAGAATAGTATCTGGTCGAAATGAGAGAGAAGAAGGATGAGAATCCCAAGGCGCCTTGCCTTGAGGTAGCGACTTGCCGGGGCTGACCTTCGCCATTGTTCGACTATGAGCATGTGAACGCGCAGCCGATCGATTACAACCCCAGGGCGCGGCTGCACAGAAATCATGCCTAATGCGTCATATGTCGCTATTGAGGTGCCGAAAGGTCGCCGTCTTCATGGGCGTGGGAAGCCATATCTGTGGCAACCTTGAGGCCTCTCCGCGGCGCTACTCGAGCCTCGTGCCTCGGAAGCTCTTCAAACGAAACGCTGACCAATCTGCTATGTGAAGCCTCATCTCAAGTCGTCGCCCTTCTCGCAGTGGCGATCAGCTCCCAAGCCTTGCCTCCCACTTGGTCAGCGCTCTTTGTCTGTATCTCCCAGCCACCTACAAAGCAGCCCTTGTAGTCATCCCAGTCGGCTTGTGGACCAATCCAGATGATTGTTTGAACCGCATCATCCCCGTAAGACGCCATGTACTCGTTGACCAGACCGACGCGCCGTGGGTAAACAAACAGCCACGCTTCGGCCTCTGCCGCCAGCGGCTCGTGGAAGCGCGATCCGTGTACGACACGGTGGTTCGCCCGCGGTAGGTACGTATTCGGACTCGGCGCGACCTCGACGCCTACGACGTTTGACGAGTAAGGCGCAACGAGGAGAAGTGCTTCGAGCAGGCCGAAGCCGCTTCCAATGGACAGCGTGAGGGCGGGCGCGGGCGGAAGGAGCGAGTGGAGGTGGGCGACGAGCGGCGTGCTGAGGGCGAGACAGCAGCCCGGGTAGGCGGTAGCCTTGTCTGTCAGTCGTGGAGGGGGAAGCAGATCGTCAATAATGGGAAAGCGCGAGTCTGTATCGACTTCTTCGTCGATGTCACTGCTGTCGTGTGGCATCGCGGCTGCCGTTCTCGCGGCTGGAGCCTCACAGACGCGTCACCACCTCCAATGATACTGCGTTGAACGATTGCACTGTCTGAGCATCGACGACATCCAGGGAATGCTGCGCGATCGATTTCGGCTGTCATTGACCGTGCGCGCCATCCCGCGAGCCTCATCACATCATCGTGCATGCATGGTGGCCAGAGCTTCTCGCGTTAGCCTTCACCCCGCAGCAGCAGCCATTCCAACCATCACGCGCCGCAAGCAGCCACCGAAAGTATATACCCCCAAGAAAGCTTGCGGAGCTCGAGCTGGTGTCGCTGCACCACCACAGGGCGGCATGGCTCGCTACAATCCATTCTCCTTCACTCCCGGGCCTGTCAACTTCTTCGCGACTCTCATCTACATAGCTCTGTTCGCGGCCTTGTTGGTCACCCATCTGCGAGTACCCAACTATCCTTCCAAGAGTCCGCAGGGGACCAATCTCACTGAAGCTTGGAACGATCTTCAGCATATCACTCGCCAATTCCACCCATACAACAGTCGCGCCAACGACCATGTACGCGACTTCCTCTTGGCGCGCGTCAAGCATGTGATCGAATCGAAGAAGCTCAGCAACAGGGAAGTTGAGATCATCGACGATGTGACCTCCAATGCTACCTTCTCGTCTGGCAACACCACAGTCTACTTCGAGGGAACCAACATCATCGTTGCCATTCGCGGATCCGAGGACGATGAGCCGTTCTTTTCCTCTGATCAGAGCGCATCAGCGCCATCTCGACGCCCGGATAACGGCGGTGTGCTTGTCAATGCCCACTATGACTCTGTGAGCAGCGGGTACGGTGCTACAGACGACGGTGTTGGTGTCATTACTGTGCTGCAGCTGCTGTCCTACTTCACTGAAGAGAAGAATTGGCCTAAGCGAACGATTGTTCTCTTACTGAACAACGGCGAAGAAGACTTCCTCAACGGAGCGAAGGCCTTCATGCGTCACCCGATCTCTCAAGTGCCACACACCTTCCTCAATCTTGAGGGAGCTGGCGCAGGCGGAAGAGCGACCTTGTTCCGCAGCACAGACACCGAAGTCACGAAGTACTACAGCGCAGCAAGGCATCCATTCGGTACCGTTGTCAGCGGAGACGGCTTCAAGAAAGGTCTCATTCGCAGCGAGACGGACTACAGGGTCTTCTATGGCGAGCTTGGTCTGCGTGGCTTGGACGTCGCCTTCATGGAGCCTCGGGCTCGATACCATACCGTCGAAGATTCAACACGCGAGACATCGCTCAAGTCAGTATGGCATATGCTTTCTGCATCTATTGCTACAGTGTCGGGATTGGCCTCGGATACCAGCGACAAATTCAGTGGCAGTGAAGACAAGCGAGAGGACGGCAAGGTGGATGCTGGCACAGGCACAGATGCAGTGTGGTTCGATCTGCTTGGCCAAGTTTTCGTTGTGTTTCGCCTGCACACGTTCTTCGCCCTTTGTGTGACTGTACTTGTTGTTGCGCCACTTACCCTCATTGGTCTGACAGTCGGTCTGAGCAAGGCTGACAAGAACTACCTCTTCGCACGAAAGGCATACGTCCACTCGTCAGATGATGACGAACCCGTCTACCTTTACGGCTGGCGGGGCTTCTTCCGCATGCCGATTGTGTTTGCTATTGCAACAGCCGCCGTCATCGGGCTTGCTTATCTTGTTGTGCGCGTCAATCCGCTGATCGTCTATAGCAGCCCGTATGCTGTCTGGAGGTATGTTGTCAATTCACCACATCTTGGCTTTTGAACAAGACTGATCTGAATGCAGCATGATGATTTCGACATGGATCTCGTTTGCTTGGTTCTTCTCGCGTGGAGCCAGCGCAATGCGTCCGTCCGCACTTCAGCGCATATACGGCTTGATCTGGCTGTTCATTGGAAGCTTTGTGCTTCTCGCATTCGCCACTGTGCTTGCAAATAATTACCAGCTGGCTGGCGGGTACTGGGCTTTGTTCTACTTCGCGGCGGTATTCGCTGCTCTTCTGTTGTCCTACCTCGAGCTGTTCTTTGCGCCAAAGAAGTCCGTCTACGCGCAGACCTTTGACCTTATCGATGAAGAAACTCAGCCTTCCAGCCGGCCACTCACTGGAAATAGTGCTGTCCGCTCCGAGGATCGCCCGGTCGCTGACGACGAAGCCACCGAGACCACCTCTCTTCTCCGCGGTGATCAACGGAGCTTCGCACGAGCGCGGCAAGGCAGCAGGCGAGGATCTTCCGCCGAAGAAGATGAGCCGCGGCCACTGGATTTTGGGCACCCATATCCCGGAGAACAGGAGTGGAGTGGAAAGTTGCCGAGTTGGATCTGGATCGTGCAGTTTCTGCTGCTGGTACCCATCACGGTCATTCTCGTCGGCCAAATTGCCTTGCTGTTGACATCAGCCCTCTATCAGACGCCATCAGATGGAAACTCGTCACTCTTCATTTACCTGTCCTTCGCCGCACTTACTACTTTGCTCATCGCGCCGGCCGGACCATTCGCTCATCGAATCACTTACCACATACCCACATTCTTGTTCCTGGTCTGCGTGGGGACTGTCATTTACAACCTCGTGGCATTCCCCTTCAGCAGGGAACATCGCTTGAAGGTGTACTTCGTCCAACAAGTCAACCTTGAAACGGGCGCTAACACGGTATCCCTGACAGGTGTGGATGGTTACGTCCAGCAGGTTATTGGGCAATTGCCGAGTGCGCAAGGAAAGTACGTGAATTGCTCCACTCCTGACGTGGCCACACGCAGAGAGCTCAAGAAGTGCGAGTGGGAAGGCCTCCCCGCCAAAGTGGTCACAGATACGTCTTCTCTCAGCAACAAGTCTCGTACAGACAGCTGGCTGGACTACACAGTCACGAAGAGCAATAAAACTGGCGAGGCCATGATTCGTGTTGTCGGGCAGAATACGCGAGCGTGTCGCGTGCTGTTTGACATGTCGATCCGGGATCTGACGGTTGCCGGGGGTGGCTCAGATCCCCGCTTCAAACGCACCGGCGAGCACGGCTCCCGCGAGGTGCGCCTTTGGCACCGAGAGTGGTCGCAACCCTGGAACGTAAGCGTTTCATGGGACGCTAAGGAGGAATCGAAGCTTTCTGGAAGAGTGGTCTGCCTTTGGTCGGACGCTAACACAGGCGACATCCCTGCATTCGACGAGGTAACACATTATCTGCCCATTTGGGCTATCCCATCCAAGATCAGCGACGGGCTGGTCGAAGGTTACAAGAATTTCGAGATATGAGGCCTGTTCAGAGCTTGGGCTTCAAGTCGCCGAAGCTGCCACTCATCCTTGTTGTCGCAAATTTTGTTTTGCTGCGATATCCCGACCGGATGCATTTCAGCATGGCGTTTCTGGTCATTTGCTTGTTCAAGCGTGATTTGGTGCTTCATGCGCGTTTGTTGTGGCTTCAAATAATGCTTGTTCGCAGCCTTCCCTTGGTCCTGCATTGTCTCCTCTCCTTCGACGTTCGCAACTGCAGTCCGTCTCGTAAAGTATGGCATGTTCAACCTAATGGCAACGATTAACACGACTTGTCTTACTTACGCATGATGCCCGGAGTGCTCCACGATATCCAAGACTACGTACAAGAGCATCCCCTTATTGCCTACTCCATCGCGACCAGCTTGATCATCATCTTCTCAGGGATCCTTCTCCATTCTGGCGGACAACCCTTTGTGCATACCCCAGATTTCACGGGCCTTTTCTCCCTCAGGTACTACCACCCACCGTCGGGTGACCATCGTGCAACTGCTTTCGATATCTGGCAGCCGTTCGTGCAACAACCTCAAATCCAGGTTCGCAATTTGGAAGATCACGCTGCGAAAACATTCCTTCATATCGGCGAGCGGACACGCGAGGTCAGGCCTCTGTTTATCGCACTTGCAGACCGCCTCGCAAACAGAGCGGGCCAATTGCTAGACCATCCCTGGGTAGCGCGGATACCAATATTTCAGGTCCTCACCGTACTTGCACTCGCAGCATTTTCGCTTCTCATCCGCGGATTTTCAGGGTCTTGGATTGCAAGACATCGAGTTGCGACGGCAAACTCGCTGCACTTTGCTGCATTTGCCAGTTTCGTAGGTCAGGGGTTCACCTCGGGTGATTGGCTGGTGGCTGCGCTAGTCATGGTCAGCTTCGACGTGTTCCAGCGCGCTTTGGACGGGGACGCTACCACCAATGACGAATCACAACACCATAACAATGCACCATTGTCGGTAGTTGAAACCCTCCTGGAGCAGACGCATACCCTTCTGACCGAATCGCAAATTGTTGATCTGCCTAGGCGATCACTTTCCCAGTCTCAAAAAGGAGTCCCCACTTCTATTATAGGGCCCGACGACTCGAAGGACCGCGAGATCGTGCGACTACGATGGTCCCTCACCGACTTGCAGACCGCAATCAAAGCCAAGGATGTGGAGTTGGGCATCGCCCGGCAAGAGCTTCTTAACGTGAAGAATGCGCTTACAAAATCATTTTCAGACATCTCGACGCTGCAAAATGATATGAAGACCATGAAACAAACCCTCGGAAAGGACCATCAAGCCATTGTTTACCGCAAAGACATCGAACTTTTCGCTCTGCGCAAAGGCAACGAACAGAAGGAGAGATACATGCAGGAGAAGGACACACAATTCAGCGAGACATTCAAACAGCAACGCGCCACACTGGAATTGAAGGAAGCTCAGCTGAACGTGCTCAAGGAGCGACTCGCTGCCATGGAGCGTCAGGCCAGTCCCAGATTCAGCCACGATGCCATGTTCGATCCGAATGGCAATGGCGACCACGCACTAGAGGTCCGTCTGCTGCGCGTCAAAAAGGGGCGACGATCACTGTCTGGCACGTCCGGCGCAGAGGAGGACAAGGACGCTATTATCGAGCAACTGAGGCGCGAACTTAGTACCGCCACCAAGGCCGCCGATGACGTCGTCAACCAACAAGCAGAGCTGCAAAGAGCGTGGGATATCAGCAAAAAGATTCAGCAAGCGCTCAAGGAAGAGCGAGAGCGTCATGACCAAACCAAAGCATGCCTGCAGGAAGCCAGCGCTGAGCTTGAAGAGGCTCAACAGGGCAGGAGGAGGAGCAGGAGTGACCCGTCACCTGGTCGTCTCCCCACGATCGAAGAGAATGATCAAAATGAGCTCGAGGCTATGTTTGACACAGCCCAGCAGGAAAACTTGCGACTGCACATGGAGGTCGAGGCTCTTGACAAGCGGGTTCGCGACGCCAATAACCGTGTCTTTCTGGCGGACCAAGAAATAGAGGCCCTTCGCGAGCAACTGCGGTTGGAACACGCCATCAACGAAGACATGGAGACTGCTAGGCCTAGCGTCGTCCATCGTGTTCACTTTCAACGCATGGAAGGCCAGCTGAAGGAGAGCAGGGACGACCTGGCCAAGAAGGAGACGGAACTACAAAATCTGAGACTGACTTTGGCCGGGAAGGATCGCCAGCTCGAAGCACTCCGAGCAGATGTGCAAGCAGCTGTGAAGAGCAGCGAGTCCGCTCACTATGAGATTGAGAATCTCAGGCAATCCGTTGCAGACCTAGAGGCCGCGAGGGAGAGACTCATGCAGAACCATGAACGTCCTGCGGCGCAGCGGCCCACGCAACGTGTATCGTCAGCCGAATTCACCTCAGCACGAGAAAGTGGTGCGACGCTCGTCAACGAACATAGCCCGCCACCACGGCTGACGTCGCTAGATGATGCTCCACCAGTACCAACCGCACCCCTGCTGGGCAGTCCCGTCTTGGGTAGCGTACAGCGAAGAGAAACTATACGCGGCCATCGAAGGCATCAGAGCGATTCTCAAAGACATAGTCTGGTCAGCAACGCCTCTGTGGCCGATATGCGCAACGCAAAGAGGAGAAGCGGTTTGGGTCTGCGAGACATGGTGAAACGCATGGTCAAGAAGGATACCAGCATCGATAGCGTTCTCCGGAGCCCAACCATCCCGGAAGACGATTGGGACAATAGACCCGCTACTGCATTGAACACTACCGCACCGAAGCCTGTTCCGCCGCCCATGCGCGAACGCCGACTCTCCCTTACTTCGCACCCGCCGGAGCAGAAGAAGGAAGTCGATCTCATGGCGCGCCCGATCCCTCGACCCATCTCAGGTCCACCAAATGTAGGGAATCGCCCGCGAACAAGCACAGCGCCCACTGCCTCTATGCCACGCCGCTTTCCTAGTAGAAAAGAGCTCGATGAGCAGCACCTGCGACGACCACGAACAGCAACACAGCCTATCATTGGCACAGAAGCAGCTGCTCTGCCAAAAGCCGTGCGCCCGCTAAACCCAAGGCGAAGCTCGCAACCAAGATACTACACCAGCCCAACCGCCGTCGCAATCAACAGCACAGAGGATCTGAAGATGAAAGACGCGAGACCGAGGACTGCTGCCCCGGCGCCGTCGGCAAGTGTAGTCAAGGGTCTGGACAAGCAAGCTAAGCATGACTCGGGCGTTGGTGCCATCACGGAAGGCGAGAAAAGCAAGCTGAGCAGGTTGAGCTGGGGAAATACAGCGTAAGTCGATACAAGGCAATCGTCGTCCAGAACGCATGCTAACTCACAGCAGAAACAAGTTGAAGCGACGATCACTTTACTAGAGTATGTTAATGACGGACGATATAATACGAATCAGCTGTTGCATGGAGAAGATTTCGGACCTATTGGGCATTGAAAACATTTAGACCATAGTTGCATTGACAAATGCAATAGCATTGCATATATACCATACATTTAAGCATATAGACTTAGCCGGGCCTGCTTGTAGCGGTCCACCCCACCTTTTCCTTCCCTGAGTATCAGGTGGAATCTCTGCGTTCGCTCCAACTCTTTTCTTCCTGTCCCGGTGCCGTATTCAGCCGCGTCTGTCAGTGAGGCGTTTGGCAACCGCGTGCCGCCTTCCGCAAACTTTTTGTCCGGGCAGCCACACACACACAAATCACACGAGCATGGTGCTTCCAGGAGCTCATTATATCGTCACGGGTCGTTTTCTTTACGAAGGAAGAGGTTTTGTGGGAATGCTTCAGCCGTGCGTCTTGCCAATGTACCGGAGAAACCCCAGCGTCGAAGTAGGACATCGACAATCTAAGGATCCAAACATTATTGGCCCTCAATTTTTCATCTCATCGCAGTCGCCCACGTATCCACTAGGAATTGGCGCCATGCTGGTCGCTTTCGCATTGATGGCGGTCACCGGAATCATATACCATGCATTGTGTATTTTTGAGAACCAGCGTAGGGACAGACTGCATGGCTTTGCGAAGGACGATGCGACTGTTGGGCTGCAGGCAGAGAGGGACGACTTGACGGATCGACAAAACTTCAGCTTTAGATACATCTACTGAGGCCCTCATATCGCAGAAGGCTCGGCTATAACGCACAAATGATTGTAGCATCCAGAGCTGTCATCTTCTCGCAAACGGTGCACAGATGAAATCTGTCTACCTCCCGTATTTTTGAGAAAGTCCTCGTACGACTGGCTTTCTTTGCAAATTACCATCGTACGCAGCTGCTTCGATTACCCAGGACAACTCTGCACCGACTTTTTGGCGATTACTGTCGTCGGTTCAGTAAGCGCCTTCGCGCTTCTCCCACCCCGTCATTGGTGCGAGCGCAATCTCACTATACCCAGACTGCACAGCCATACCGGCGACAAGCTCGATACTCTTCGGTGCGGCGCCACCTTCTTCCAATGCCCAGATACTGATCGCTACCGTATTGTCACCTCGATAGTTAAAGATGCCTTCCGGCACTGGGAACCTCCTCTGCGGCCCAATCCCATTTGCGAATTTGCCGAAGTGATATCCATTGACCCAGAGCTGTGCACGCCAGCCTCGGCCTTGACCCGTAAACTCATCTCCATTGAACACGAACGACAGCGGCACATCCCATCCTTTTGGAATATCAAGCGTAAATGTCGTCTGGTAGAATCTTACACCCGGCTCGCTAAGTCCGGACGCCGGGCCAAGATCACTGGTCCAAGTCTCCGTTGGCGATGAAGGAAGGTGGAACCCGTTGCGCTCGGGATACAAAGCGCCTTCATTGAGAGGCCCTCGCGGGCCGCCGCGGTAGTCTTCACCGCCGAGATTTCCCGTAATCTTCCAACGGATGCCGTCCTCTGAGCGTGAGGGTTTCAATGATCTGGGTGTGTGGCTGGGGAAGTCGTAGCCTAAAATCCCGCGGGGTGTTTTCATCTCGTTGTAGCCTACGAACCTGATGCGTGTTATTTTGGGGCAGTGAGAGCTGGTGTACAGCAGACCTTACCAGTTTCCATTGTGGCCCATATGGTCGACGATAATAGTCAGAACGCAGTTGGACCCGCGCTGTAGTTTTGGAAGAGAGAGTGTCTGATTTGCAATTGCAGCCTCACCTGTGCCAGTCCAAGACGAGAGGAAGGTTGAGTTCACCCATGCCGAGAATGCGAACGCAGAGCCACCAGAGACATTGAGATGCAGCACGGTCTCATCTCCTGTGGCGGCAAAATGACCACGGAAGATTAGAGATCCAGTGTTGTACCCATACTCCGCGCCCCAAAGCACGGAAGGAGTAGTCAGATTCCAGTATGTGTTGTTTGTCTCCGTATGATCTGCGTCAATCCAAGCAGAGTCGTCGTAGTCGCGCTGCAGCTCGGGAAGCGCGTCAATGGATTTCCATGTCAGCGCCTTCAGATCTGGAATTTCTATCTTCGGTGCCGAGAATGAGACTTTACCGCTCAGGAAACCATTGCGATCAAGTTTCGTGTTCAAATCTTTGCCGTTCCAGGTCAATGTATTAATGTCCTTGTGCGCGCCGCCAATGACCTCGATGGTGGTAGTCGCATTGATGTCGCCCACAAGGTCGATCTGACCGTTCGAGATGGAAGCGTGTCGGACCAAGTAACCGGCATGCACGATGAGATCGGACGATGACGTGTAGTTGTGTGAGTACGTGTTGCCTGCCGATAGAGTACTGACAGTCCAGTAGTTGTATGCTTCGTTGCGTGAGACAATGACGATGTAGAGGTCAGAGCTGACCCGTACAACGCGACGCTTCGATCCAGTCTGCCAGTTGAGGATAGTGCTGCCATTTCGGTTGGCAAACTTCACTCCTGAGCCCTCAACAGCCGTTGCGCCGCTTGTCTTGGATACAGCAAGCTCATGCTGCTCGTTTGGACCTCCATAGACCACGACAACACTTCGGCTTCCGTACTTCTTCCATGTGAAGATCTCCGCTGTCGAGTACAACAGATTGAAGCCGCCAACATCATAGTCGGTCACATGGATCTTGCTGTCACGTCCATTGATGGAGAGCTGTCCGCCAAGTTGTGGAAGTGTAAGGTTGCCTGCGCTTGTCTGGACCTTGAGTCTGTATGGAGCCGATGCCATACTATTGTACTTGGTCTGACGCGTGACATAGAACTTGGTCTTGTTGCCAAAGAGCGGAGTCGTGGTGATGTCCTTGCTGTCAGTGTATAGTCCACTGCTATTGGAGCCCGGTACTGCACTGGCCAGAGCTGGCGACGCGTGCACGAAGTTTGCAATCAGCTTGGCTTCGCTGTACTTCTCGCGGTGGACTTGGCGCTCTTCGGTGATGGCTGCACCATAATCGTACCTGTTCATCGTTAGCCTCCAGTTGTTATATAGTCTAGGAACGCACGAAGTGTAACCGCCTGCATGGCCGAGATTGCCCCAGTTTGTACCGCCGAATGTCTGCCAATGTCAGCGACCATTAGTCAATATTGAATAGCACGATCGAATCGCTTACCATATATACGTTGAATATCGTCGCACCTGCGGCAATGTTGTTCTTGTAAAACACTCGCTCGAATTCATGGTTGGTGAACTCCGCGCACTTCTCAAAGCCATCACCGCCCCATGGCTGATAGGCTCCACCCTGGTACTCGACGAGCTGAGAGATTTGAAGCAGATTCTACACCACATTTTGCTATTTACTCACCATGTAGGGCGTACTTGGGCTCTGCTCAAGATGCGTCTCACGCCAGTTGGTTGGCCTGAAGAGTGTCAGCTACGTGCAATCGACACAAAGGCAACAATCTAGTACAGAGCATCATCGATCCAGAATGTGGGGTCAGTACAATTCATGCCCAACGGGTACGAATCGTGACCATAGATGTCGACTGCCGCCTCTGTACCGGGGGCGTTGATACCGCTTGGCCTGGAGCGTGTCAGCTATATGCAAGCAAGATACAGGCATCTGATTCAATACCAGGCCACATTGTTGATAAGGGGCACGTTGATGCCTAAATCTCTAAACTGCTTCATCAGATGATTCATGTAGTCGGCGTCTGGAAAGGTGACGTTATTGGCACCTGCACTGTACTCATTCTCTGGCTGGAAGAGGATGACTGGCCCACCTATGCGGAGCCATCAGTAAAGCTGTATTAAATCTCGTCCTTGGGGACATACCATTTGTGATCTGTGCCTTTGCTATGATCGGCGTGATATGCTCGATGTAGTTTTTCGAGGCTTGTTGATAGTCGGCGTCCGGAGTCCTTAAGTTTCCAGAGATTCGCTGGAGCCAGCCAGGGAAACCACCACCTGTGAGGCATGAATACGGCTTTCTTCCTGTTCGTCAGCTTTACCCACCTGATACTTCAGCATTGATGTAAGGGCCAGGTCGCTACAAGGTCAGTCGTTGCATCTCAACCACTTGTGCTGGACGTACCGCCACGAGGTAGACACCCGCTGCTTTCGCTGCCTCGAAGAAGGGTCCGTAATCGAAGATGCCTTCAGCTTGGAAAGAACCTGGCTTGGGCTCATGGAGGACCCAAGGCGTGTAGATCGAAACTCCGTTGTATCCAAGAGCCTTGATCTTTTGAAAGATGTCTAACCAGAGGCTCGGGACCGGAAGTCTGTTGGGCGTCAAAAGATGAAAGCCTGTCTCTTGGGTAGCATAAAGAGTCAGCTGCCACAGTAAGACCATTGTAGCCTTCGGAGGTAGAATCAGGTTGCAAGAGACCCGCAGAGACCCGTTGACTACCTCCCGAGATGCTGGAAGCTGTGGGATACAGCTGACTTTTCCTGCTACTTGAGAGCCTTTTAGGGTGAAGTACGAACCTGAAGGGATGAACCTCCCCTCCCCAGAAGATAATGCGCTTACCATGCACAAACAGCGAATGTTCGTCCCAAGTGACAATATTCTGGAGTGATGCACGTTCTGCAATGATGAAGTCACTGGGTTTGCCACCCAAAGCGCGCGCAATAGCTTGCGCAGGCAGCAGCCCCATTCCAATTCCGCAGAGGGCTTGAACGATCTTCATGATTGCCGTGTAGTAATGCAGACGTACAATTCATTGTAGGCAACATCGTCCAGAACCATTTTGTACTCAAACCCATGTGGATCACAGACTACCGTCATGTTACACTTTGTAAGCCCGAATTGATTGAATTGATGCTCCTCCGTACCCAGAGTGTATTAGAGCGCTGTTCTCACGCACCATTGCACCACTGCTGTGGTGATTTCCATGGGTATTTTGGTGGACACGGAAGAATACCCCACCGATGCGGTGCGGGGTGTGCATCTCTCCCGGAAAGCAAACCCACGGGGACGGGCCGTCAGACCGCAAGGCGGGTGACGAGGCTTGATTCGGAAGCGCTTCCTAAAGATCTACCCTCCGACTACCATTTGGCGGGAAACGCGAAAAGAGCAAGACTATAAAGCCAAGCAATGCAACAGCAGCGTTGCAAACAAAGACCAGTGGGATCTTGCCCACTTCTGCGAGGGCCGCAAAGACTAAACCGAAGACCGCTGTGGTGGAGAGACGTGCAATGTTTTCGACAAGAGTGATCCCGCTCAGTGCGTCTACGCGCTGGCCCTCTGGAAGCATCTGCAGAATCGTGCCTTTTGAGGCAGCTGCAGTCCCAGCCGCCGCTGGGAGGAGGGCTGCTACAATGTAAAGCTGGTAGCCTTGAGAAACGAACACGGCGAGTCCTGTCAAAACGCCATCAAGGAGAAGCGAAAATCTTGCGTACATAAGGTCGAATGCGAATGTTTGCTTGTCTTTAGGATCCGGTGGTCCAGTGGGCTCCACATCGTTGTCCATGGGATCAATGGGCCCGATCTCGTTAGGGCTTGTGGGAAGACGCGATCCATTGAGCAGCGATTCGTCTTCTGCAGACTCTTTGACCGATGCGCTGTCTAGTTCGAGCCACCTTCTACCAGCAGCGATGATGCGGGGGAAAACAAAAGAAAGGAAACCACCTCGCAGAAGCGAGTACATGAAGATGAGCCACCCGTTGGCTTTAGTGCCGAACTCGAATACGTCTGTGGCGTACATCTGAAGTAGTGTTGGAATGTAGCCAGTAGCGAGAATGCCCAGAAACACACCGAGGCCGAGGGCCAGGGCTCCGAACTGTGTGCTTTTGCGACCGTCTTTGAGAGTCCACTTCTGAGGAGCGAATATACGCAGAGGGCCGAAGAAACGACCAAGACCAGTTGCAGGCTGATCCAGCTGACTCACTTCTTTCTCGTGTGGTGGTGTGGAGGGAAGGCATGCTGCAACGTAAGTGCAGGAGAGGAGGAACAGAATAGCGGTGACGCGAAACGGCACAGCAATTCCAAAAGCTTCACCAATCAGTCCGCCTATCAAGAAGCCTACAGCAGCTCCAAAATACATGCATCCTTGAAGTCGACCCAGCGCGCCTGTCCGGGCCTCATGCTCCACCACGTCCGCCACAAACGAATTCAGAGCAAGGACGTAGCCATTGGGACCACCGATAACAGTGATGATCTGGCTAGCCTGCATAATCAGGACGCCCGCGCTGGAGCCCTTCGAGATGCCGATGTTTTGCACAAGGAGCCTTACAGCAGGCCAGAAGATCTGGATGATAAGAGCCCTCTTGACCCCCAGGCGCTTGATCGTCCAGCCCGTCACCAGGAGATTGACAAGGCCGAACAAGGTGGTTGAAGCTGCAAGGAAAGCGACATTTCGCGCGGTGCTGGCCTCGATCTCGTGCTTGGCGCACGCGTCTTTCGCGGTGGGATCGCGTACATGGTGAGGGTCCTCGTAGTATGCGTCGCAGGTCATAAGTCTGAAGACAAACAACATCGGTACTTGGGTGATGCCAAACGATAGAGACACCAAAAAGGCGCAAAACATGAGGCGCCATTGTACGGAAATGCCCCGCGATTCAGCTCTTGCCTCGGACTTCGCGCGCGACAACAACAGCGTTGTCTCCCGTGCGTCTGACGCCCTGTCCGACTCTTGTAGTGCCGCCATGATCGACTCGGACGCAATTGTCGTTCACTGCGAAGTGTCGTGCGCAAGTGATCGAGGATAAAAAGAAGCGGGAGCCGGCAGCCGGCTGTTGCACGCCAAGCTTCTTTGGGCAGGAGCTTGTCGCAAGCCCTCCGCGGAAGCACGCAAGCAGGATAACGACACCAACCGCACCCACGCGAGACTGAGGCACAAGATAGAGGGCCTGGCCGAATTTCATTTTTATGAGCTGGCAGCAAGTTAAAAAGATGTGAAGAGTCGGGGGACCCATTTGTGTGAGTCCAGGCCCAAAAGAATTGTCAAAGAAGTATGTACAAGAAGTAAAAGCCCGTCATTCAGCACCAACAGGATCTTCAACTAATAATCGTACTTGTAGCAAAGCGTAGGGCCCCTGGTGTTGAGAATGTCGCCGATGCGGACGTCTGGGCGGAAGCCATAGACGTTCACCTTGGTGTCGAGTGTCAAGGCATGGCCAGCCGCGTCGGTACCGTCGATCGAGCTGATTCTGGCATTGCCTCCGTTGTTCTGCCAGATACGGAAGTTGCGATCAATGAAACCGTGGTGAAGGAAAAAGACGGGATCAGATGGAGAAGCGTAAACGTCCGACATAACAGCTCCGATTCCGTTGTGTCCCCATGCGTGAGCACCACCTTCAGCGCTGAGGCGTTGTCAGTGAAATTGCTTGAACGGCCTTGTAAATGAACTTACCATGCAGCCATGTCAGCGTAGTCAGAACGACTGTTGCAAGCATCGACGATGGCGTTGCCAGTGTTTATGGTCTTGGAGTCATCGTTGTTGCGGGCCAAGCAGTGAGGTGTATTACTGCTTCCTGGTCCGTACACGAGGGCCAAGTTAGCGAATTGCTGATTTGCGGTCAGCACACTGTTCAGACGTCGACAACGGCATGGTAACTACTCACTCCATCCGTTACACAGTTACCACCAAGATTGATACTTCCGAACCACTGGGAGCTGAAGATTGATGAAGCCGCGTAGTTGCCGGCGTAGCGAGTTTCGTCGAACCAGAGCAGGGGGCCTTGCAGACCACACTGGTCACGAAGGAGCGACTCGAACGTCCAGGTGTAGTACCTGTGCCAGAGCAAGAACTTGGCATTGCCGTGCACATTTGGCGTCAAAGTCTGATGGAGGCCAACGAGATCGTCGTATCGTGATTTAGAAGCAGAGAATTGCCCTGACGGAGGTGAGTTCATCAGACATTTGATAGCGTTAATGTATCCTTGTCGGTCGTTGTCGGATGCATGGTCCCATTCGACGCGAGTGCGGACATTCGAGCAAGTACTTTGTCTCTTGGCGAACTTGTTCAAGACATCATCCAGGTTCTGGGTGATGTTTGCCAGAGTTCCGTTGACGGGGATGACAAGTGTAGGCACTTTATCTTTGGCAGCCTGCATATCCTCGGGCTTGATGGTGGTGACTGAGGCATTCTGACCCGAAAGCGCCTCCTCGAGCGTCAATGGTCGCGCAAACTTTGGTGTATTGAAGTGCTCCAGGGGAAGAGCGGGAAGGCTTGGGTCGACGGCTCGTGTGATCCATGAGGGCAGAGCGAAAGCGCTGCAGGAGGCCGCAAGCGCAGTGGAGGTGAGTAGAAGGCGCATTGTCAACGAGTGCAAGGAAAGTTGAAGGAGCGAACAAGAGTCGGTTAAGAGCTGGACCTACAAAGTGTGCTGCGCGGCAAGTAGCTTAAAAGAACAAGCTTCTATGCCAAGCTAACGTACTGGTGCTATTGATCTATCGACCCGCGTCCACGATACGAGTTCGAACGGGCCATCGGCATGCCTGGTCTGGGACCATCGGCTGCCTGACTGCGCAGGCCTTGTCGGTGGTTGTTATTCCCGAGCACATGACTGGCGAGCAGACAGCAGCTGAGGGGTTTTACCAATGACTTCAGGAGTGCTTTCACGAGGTCGCGCTATCGATATTTATTTTTGTAATGGCTCCCGAGAAGTCATTCCCGTTCAAGTAAAGATGATGTTGGGTGCCGGCACTTAATTCGATGATCGCAAGGTTCCGCTGACACTGCCACCAGCCAAACGCTTAGTCACAGCGCTAGAAAGCTTAGCGAAGCTTAGCATGTCGTGCCTTGACCGAGTGCGGCTTCCGGCCTACGCGCAGTTAGGTGTCGATGGGACCAGGCGCGTCATTGAGCCAGCCAACCTTTCGAACGAGGCTCGTACGTTGTCTAGTCAGCTCTGCGCTGAATGCCGAAGTGCGCCTCTTCGTTCCTCGTAAAACATCGACATCTGCTGCGTCCATACTCGTTCCTTAGACAACATTGCGACGAACAAGATGTCGCTGGCCACCAATGACGCGCGTTTCGCGCCACAGCTGATTCAGATACGAGGCTGCATTACGTCCGGCCCTCGGCAACGCTTAAGGAACTACGCTCAGGGGCTTAAGCTCTCCACATGCATGCCAAAGGTGTCTCTACAACTCCAATAGCACCACTACGTATTCTGTTGATCTTAATCTCGACATGCAACACGTCAGGTTTTGGAGACTAGTACGCTCTTGAACCCCTGCATCTCGAGGAGGCGAGTGACAAACAAAAGACTTGCTTCAGTCTCGACAGACTACCACATGCGGCCACCCAGTCGTCATTTCTGAATACGATCACAATGTATAGGGAACATGATGGGTGATCAACGTGCTGATGTTGAGGTGGGACAGCAATATCTGGTGAGGCGTTGATAGCAGAGTACTAGTAGCCCCAGAAGACTTTCAGGTTGCAGGATGCCCGCAGAAATTCTTGAATATCTCATTCGCCTTGAATAAGGGCTTGTCTAGAGCCGAGTTCGAAGCTACATGGCAGCGAATGTTCATTGAAGTCAGACAAGTTCAAGAGCGTGCATTATCGAATAGTGGAGCGTCGTCAGCAGATATCGCTGCCCTTGCAGTAGAACTCGACAGAACTCTGGAGGCTGGAACATTTAGAGCGGCAGGGTATCTATAGTGTGCAGCGCCTCGCATGCACGTGAATCAGGTGCGTAGGAACCGAAAGGTTCGGCTCGCTTTGAGCGTATGGACGATTTCACGTCAAAGTCAACAGCGAATACTCTGGATAAGCGTTTTGCTTTTCTGGTGGAAGGGACCATTGCCGCATATATATGTGCTCTTCATGACTTGCGTTCCTTCTCTTCCCGGTCTCCCGCAACAGACACGACGAAGCCGTGGCCGAATTCTCAATGTCAGTGTGACATTGCAAATTTTGACTCCAAGCCCTCGTTACGTTTCCGAGATTAAGCAGCATTGAGTTAATTTTGGTTGTCTTGGTGCCCCAGACATTAAGGGGCTGCCAGTGTTGTAGGAAAAAACAGACCTCTAGATGTAATGACAGTACAGAGTCCGATTGCCGGTAGAAAATGCGTTCGCTTTTAACCTCGTGCAAAATGCCATGGCGTCAAATAGTCGAACTTTTTGTGGCCAGCGGAGATGTCAGCTGCTCTGAAACTATGCAGTGATCCACGATGTTTACCTCCCAGTTTTCTGGAACTCAGTAACTTCCGGCTCTTTTCCCATGTGATATGAGAGCTACCACAGAAAACCCATGCGCCAACGTGGATGTGCCAGCGCCAGTCCTGCCTTTCTATGAGCCGCTGCAGAAAATCACTATTAGCAAGAGTCTGAACGTATGGCTATGCCTTCGAGCCGTTTGGTACTGGCGCTGCCCGGGCAGATAGAAGGCCGTATGAATTCCGTTCTCGGAAAAAAATGAAGAGACATATACTCGCTTCTCGCAGGTCATTCTCAGAGCCACAGGTAATTCCAATGCGCAAAAGCGAAAAACAATGGGTCTATCTCCTGGCAGCGTTCAGAAAGAAGCATTGTGATACGTGCTAGTATTTCGATAGATTGCGGGGTCTCAAAGGAAGCGACGGAAGGTAGAATTTCAGAGGCAGACGTAGCTTTGTACTCAGAGCAAGAGCGTTATTTGGCCGGACACAACACCGGCACTGGAACTATGACTTGACGTCGTGAAGCTCTCTCGGCAGAGACGGGATAGATGAGGCTTTTGACGGGACAGACATCATTTGACATTCTGTTGGTTTTGAACGATCATGACAAGGATGGAGACGCGTGTAAGATCATTGGCAGATGAAGTCCTTATACTGTGGTTCAACACGACACTCTTCGCACGATGCCTTTTAAGAGACGCTGTGCATCTCGCAACCTCTTGTAAAAATGCTTCCAAGTCCACTGAACACCCACACATGCATGCATACGAGCTCGCGGCACCATTTTGGTACCAAGGAACATGTAAGAAAAATGCTGCAGGTGTCTTCAGGTCGAAGCACAAGAAGTCGCAGACATATCAACACCGTTACCATGTTCCTGAGTGAAAAGACATGGTGCTGTGCTGGAGGTATTCTTCAGGAGTTGTTATGAGCACCTAGCAGAGAAAGCACAGCCATGGCTATTTTCCTATGGACTTTGTGCGGGGCAGAACTGTAATGACCATGTGGAAGCCTGCTTTATTGGTAGGACAGACATTGTCGCTTTCAGCCAAGATTATGGTACAAGACTGCCGCAGTCACTTCCCAGGCGTGATCATGGTGGGGCCGCTTTTGGTGCGACATACACAAACCTGTGTACCATTTGAGAACAAAAGATCTGGAGAAGCAGAGGGCATCCCAAGAATCTCGTAAGATGTTGGTGGATCAGACAGACATGGGCAGTCCCGAACGTGCGTGGAGCCGACTCTTTCCCGACGTCTGTCTTTGCGCTCGAGCCAAGAGTATCAAAGCATTTGATCAGACTGCGCAGTCTTGCTCATTTTATCACGGCGAGCGTATCGAGTTTCGGAAGTCGCAAAAAGAACAGAGATGTTGCATATTTACTCTTTGGAGAGCAGAAAGTATGTCTTAGAGGCCTCCTGGCTTTGGTGATACGGCCGGAGATTGTGAATAGAAGACAGACGGGGTCCACCACGGCCGATCCTTGTATATTGAAGATGAGGTTCAGGGCAAGCGAGGCACGCATGGGATCGTGGCATGAGTTTTGTGGAAGGCCGAACTGTGCTTGAGGGACCCAGATCGACACGTTGTACTCGATGTGTGCAGCTTTGAAGCCTCTGAGGACATTTGGGCCAGTGTAAGACGATTTTGAAGGAGCTCAGACATGTCTCCTTCTGGCTGTCGTTTCGGAGAACGGAAGAAAGCAAAGACAGGGGAGTACCAGATCGGATAGAGTCTTTATAGTTGCTGAACACGTGCGGCACTGGCTCGAATCTGACTTCGCACATGGCAACAACATCGTTCGCTCACGCCTTTGTTGAATCAAATCGTAACGCGTTGCAACGCCCATACAGCATTCTCCAGCTGTCCGTCTGCACCGAAACGCCATTCGAACGCTGCAAGTAAACCCTTCTTGGACACACAGCACCACTTCATACTCTCTGGTCGCGTCTAAACAACCCCCTCTATACCCATCGGCACCTGAAACCCATCCAACCCCTCTCCCGCACTCGTCAATCTAGCACAAAGCTGCAGGAAAACCACTGTCTCGGTGGCCGCCAGGTAATTCAGCGTATCCAGCAAGATCTTAAGATGGCGGGTGAAGCTGTCCTCGTACTTTGTGAGCATATCGAACATCTTGTCGAGTCTTTGCGGATCGAAGACGGCGTGGCGGTGTTGACTTCCACTCGCGGGGGATTGCTTTTCGATGGAGGCGTTGACCGAAGCGACGAGGTCGGGATCGCAGATGATCAGGTAGCGGGAGAGGGAGTAAGTGAAGGTGGCGAACATGTTGCAGGTGGACATGATTTTGTTGTTGATCTGGGTCGTTAGTAAAAGCCACTCGAAACACCAGTATGCAACAGCCTTGCAGCAGAAGGTCGGGCAACAGTGAGGGAGAAACGTACCTTCAGGAGCTTGCTGTTTGTAAGCATACACTCCTTCAAACAAGTCGCGAGGAAATCAACATGGTCCTGCATCAGCTCATCAACCGTCCGCTTGACCTTCTCGCCCGGTCCTTGTTCGGGCGCCATGCCCTCTTCTTTCAGCCGCGACATCAGGCTGACCCAGTTGGGCTCGATGACCTCCGCGGTGCAGTAGTATGTGAGCTGCTGCACAAACACCATCATGCGCGCGCGCAGTGTCCAGGCCCTGCGCTTCCATTGCTCGACCCGCGGATTCTTGGACCGGTGCTTCCACATCGAGTTCTTGCCTTGTTCGCCCCAGCACTTGCCCAGATCGGTCTCGAGGTGCTTGAGGCTGAGCAGGAAGCGGAAGAGGAGCTGGTAGCGGGTCAGTGTGACGCGACTGACGACCAGCGAGAGTGGGAAGGGCATGTTGTAGTCGAAGACGAGAGCTTGATAGCCGGTGATGTCTTTGTCGTTTGTGATGTTGTCGGCGTTCGCGGGGGTGTAGTTTGATATTGAGGTTGCGGCTTCTTGATCGAGACCTTGGACGTTGACAATCTTCATGAGCCAATTTGTGAGGCCCACGTCATTGATCTGGACCTTGATGTCTTCTTTGTAGGGGTCCTCGACGGCTACAGAACCAGCGTGGCGGGTTGCCAGGTCAAGGAGCGACTGCAGCTTGCCAACGTTGACGTGCTTGGCCGGTTTCTTGAGCTCCAGCTCGCCCATTTCAAGAAAGTAGGTGAAAAAGTCGGACCGGTCGAGGAAAAAGTAGTGCTTGAGCGAGCGCAGCCGTGCTGGTAATTGGTGTGTGGTGAGAAGGAGGTTGAGTAGTGAAGAGTTTGCCGAGGCGTATGCGGAGTTGACATTGTCCAGGAATCGAGAGTCATCGAAGCTCGTCGGCGCGTCTTCAACACGTTTGCTGACATCGACGCCACCGCATTCCCGCACGACGTTGAGGTACTTGCCAGCCAAGAGCACCTTGTCCTTGACTGCTTCCAGCTGTGGTGGCACTAGTGCATCTCGAATCGTATAGCGTTTCTCCCAGTACTCATCTGTGTAGTCCTGGTCTAGTCGTTCGCGCTTGATGCTTCGTTGTTCCTTGACCAGAAACTCAGCATGAGGGTCTTTGATGCCGCCGTGATGCAGCCACTCGTTCAGCATAGCCATGTACGGTCTACTGGCTTCTCGCAGGAGTGTTGTGAGCAGCGTCCGAGCCGCAGGGTCACCAGACATGGACGACAGCCGCTTCGTGATCAGACCAAGCACGCTTCCGCCCTTGCACATCTTCTTGATCGTGGCGCCGCCCTCGCGCAGCGACTCCAGGATGTTTTCGAAGTCGTTGGTGTCGTCGTCGGTCTCCTCGTCCTTCTCGTCTTCTAGTATCCCGTTCGCCTTGAGCAACTCGATCCCGGTTGTGTACAGCTGGAACAGCATGTGGCTCGTCTGCTTCATGTGCAGATTCAGAATATGAAGCGTGAACGAGTCGTTTGTGAGCGACTGGTGTTCCAGCTGCGCTATCAGCGTCAGGTAGTCTTTCAGCAGTCGCCGTATCGCAGCGCACAACGCGTGGTTGACAGCACCATACTGGTCCCTGCTGAGCACCTCCACGCACGTCTCGACGGCAATGTAGTGCGTCGCCGTCCTCAGCATTGCTTTGGTGAGGTCCTTCAGACTGGGATCCAGACCTGGCAAGATCTTGAACTGCGGGCCCAGCAGCCGCTCCTTCTCCTCGTGTGGGTTGTATGCATCGTTGAAGCGGATGTACTGTCCCTCGAAGCCCATGAACACGAACAGCAGATCCTCGATCACCGCTCTCTCCTGGGCGTCCAAGGAAAGCTGCGCAAGCGGCGCGGGCTGGAGCGTCGGCGGCGCGGTCGATGCAAGCGGGGGAATCGAAATGCGCGTCGCCAGCGGGGCAGTCGTGTGCGGTATCAAGCTGGCCTGGGGGTCCCATGGCGGCAGGGGCTGCTCGGAGGGCTGTCTCGACGTTGCGCTCCGCCTCTCCGTGTCTCGCGACGGCTTCTCAGCCCGGCTGCGGGCGTTGACGCGGCTCTCGGTCGAGTGCTTCAGAGGGCTTCTCGTGCGCCGAATCTCAGTCTCGCGCTCGCGCACCTCGCGCTTCTCGGTGCGCCGCTCCCTCAGCTCTGCCGCTGTACCCATGGCGCTTGAGCGGGTGCTCCGGTGCGTCGTCCTGCTGGAGTCGCGTCGCTCGTCCCCCTCGCGGGGTCGCGCGCTGGATGTGTAATTCACATTGGCTGCGCGGCGGTCGGCGGTCGCGGACGATGGCTTCATATTCGCGAGATTGATGGCGGCGGTCGGCGCTCCATAGAGGTGGCCCGCTGTGTTTGCGCGCACTGGCTATGTTTGTTTGTTGTTGCGGCTGCGTTCGATAAACTGCAGGCGACCAACGCGTCGAGGGTTCGCTAAAGTGGGGCCTATGATGCAGGAACGCCCAACGGGGTGGTGAAAGCTGATTGGGAGCCAGGAGTCGAAACTTGAGGCGGAGTGCATGTGATAAGGTAATTAAAGATATACATTGAAGTCATTGCTACGGAAGACGCTAAACAGCTCATCATTGATCATATCTCATTGCAGTGCAGTGCATATAAACACAGCATACCGCCCATATACACATCCTCCCTACGACATATCATGCCACCACCTGAGACCACATTAGCATCTAAGCTCCAACAACCGATTCGGTCCTTTGCGCAGCCTCTACCTTCTCTTCATACGACTCGAACGCATGCGTTCCCTCGAGCGCTTCCTCGCCGAACACGTCGACCTGAGTGCTCGCAAACTTGCGCGCAGGGACGCGCTTCTCGAACAGCAGATCCAGCTCCGCGAAACTGCGGCCCCTGGGCTCCGGCAGCCGGAAGAACACGTACACGATGCTGAGGAAGCAGGACCCGGCCCAGAAGAAACCGGCGTAATTGCCCCAGTTCCACTCTCCAGGGTTCAGCATGTACGGTGTCAGCACCGAGGTGAGTATGCCGATGACGTTGTACAGGTTGCGGCCGAGAACAACCGTCTTAATCGCAAGGCGGCGAGTGGAGAGCTCGGCGACAAGCGAGTAGCAGACAGTGCCGACGGTAAGTTGGTAGAACAAGGCCCAGACAAGCATCATGACGCCTGTGGCCATGGCGCCCTGTTGACGGTGCGAATCTGGTACAAGACCGAGGAAGCCCATGACGAAGAGCATGGTGCAAAGACCGCAGAGACCATAGAGGTAGAGAGATCGTCGTCCAACGCCGCACTTCATCAAAAACCAAGCACCGAAGACACCGGCCATGTTGATCCCGTACTGGCCCATTGCGAAATCGTATGAAGTGGACGGGTCAAGGCCAGCTTGCTGCAGGAAGTATGAAGAGTATCCAGAGAAAGCGTTGCCAGACAAGTTCTGGATAGCCCAGGCCATGCAGACGATTTCAGTGCGGCGCAGATCAACGCCCTTGAAGCAGTCGAGGTAGGTAGCTCCCTTGGTGATCTTCTCCTCGAGGGCGGTGGTGTGCACCATCATGGCCACTGCCTCGTCAGCATCGAAGTCGGTCTCTCGGTTCAAGCTGGTAAGACGAAGCATCGACGCTTTGGCGTCTGCGAGACGGCCCTTGCGGACAAGCCACCAGGGAGACTCAGGAGCCAGGAAGACACCGACCATGAGCGGTACAGGCCACATCCACTGCAGAGCATAGGGGATGCGGTAAGACCATTCGTCCTCGCGGTTGACCATGGAGCGAATCACGCCAATGCCAATGACCTGGCCAAGACCCCAGCAGAAGTTGACGTATGTCGTCACTGCAGACGTTAGCGCTTGTTCACGTCAAGCTTTGGAGTGCAACTTACAGTAACCGCGCAGCGCAACAGGGCAGACCTCGCTTGCGTAAGTGATGGTGAGTGTCTGGAAGACACCCCATGGGATACCGCAAAGAATCTCGGCAACCAAGAGATGCACCACCGTCTGGGCGGTGAAGAAGATGGTAGTAAAGCAGATGATCAGGAACAGACAACCCATGACAGTGTATCTGTACCCAATGGCCTCACTGATCCATCCGTTGAGGAATAGACCGATGATCTCACCAACAATGACACCATTGCTGAGACCAGCCTGCCACGGCGCAGGAATCTCCCAGTCACCGTTGGGCAGCTGCTCGCCGTACTTGCGCTTGAATTGCGGGAAACCGAAGAAGTTGTTCAGCAAGCAGACGTCGTAGCCCTCCATGACGATACAAGTACTGATCAGCACCGACCAGCCAATCGCCTTGGGGTAGAGCTTGATGCCCTGCCACAGCGTCATGTTGTGCTCCTTCTCGGTCGCGAGACGAGCGTCGTTGATGACCCTGTCCGCAGCGCCCTTGTGATGCTGCTCATCCTCGTAGAGCGGTTGTGGGTGGACGGCCGCGGTGGGCTGGATATCCTTTTCGTCCGCCATGCTGGGTGTGCGATTTGCCCCTCCTAACAAGCAAACGGCAACAGCGGCGGGGGTTGTACCGAGTGCGACACGAAGCCAAAGTGTTGGGAACGGGAAGTGTGGATCCTGAAGCTCCACCGATAGGCAGTGTCAAAGAGTTTGGAATCTGGGGAAGGTGTCACCTGGGCATAGGTGGACGTGAAAGTTTGCGGCGCTCTTCAACTTAAACAATTTTCGGTGGAGAAGCGTCGCATCTCAGAGCCCGGGTCAAAAGGTCGCGTGCAAGTCGATGAGCTAATTCTCCTGCGGCCTTCGGTGGGCTTTGATTGGGTCAAGAGGTGGAGCAGAAGCTTGAAGGAGTTAGTTGACAGCTGTCTGTCCAATGAGCATAGCCGAGGATAAGGCCGGAAACCCTAGACTGGCCTGGTCCGCTTAGGCGCATGTGACTCCTGAAGCCCGGCAGATTCATGAGATCTTTGCCATGAGGTCGGTTTCTGGGGTAAACATCGTGATTGGGGTTCGGCGACTGATGATTCGCCCTAGAAGGATGTGAAGCATGGTTAGTTGCATGCTTCTCCGCGTTTTAAACGCATGGCGCCCGCTAGAAATCTGGGGGAAGGAGGAGCCGCTGGCGGCTGATGGCGACACTGCCCCGATGCGGCTCTTGGGGCAGGAAAGCCCGCCCTTAGCGCGCGGGTAAACGTCTCAACGTGGAACGCAGGGAAATTTCCGCCGACGGCAGCGGCGTTTTTGGTATATAGGAAAGGCCGACCTTCACAAAGCGTGAAATGAAGGTAATTGAGGCGCTCAACAACCGTGTGAATCAAACTACGACTTTCAGCTGACCATATAGATCAAAAGCCGGGCTCACTCATGGGTCAAATCGCCTCAATCGTCCATCTCTAGGTCGGGCGGTCTGCATTCGCTTGGTTCATCGAGACTTTCGGACCGCCCTCCATCGCATCAAGATGCTGAACCTTCCCAGTGCACGCGTTCTGCGCGTCATGGTCAGCAAGTGCGAAGCGATTACCCTCGGTGCCTGACATCAAGGTCCTTCGTCCCATCCTTTGGATGGTCCCACTGCGCAATGGTCCGCTTGCAGACTCGTTGGCAAGCTCCAAGCTCGGCGTCTTCTTGTCGATTTGGACACCAAGTCGGCGATTGGGGCCCAGGAACAATGTTTGGAGGAAATAATTGCCATCTTCATGGACTCCAAGTTGCCAGCAGTGACCGGAGAACTCCCCTGTAGCCGCCATTTGGACGAGGCCCTTGCTGTTAATGCCGTCGACTTTGACAGCATCACGGCAATGCGTCGCTGGCTAGTGATACAACATTTAGGGATCGAACCCGTTGGCTGGCGATTGATCACCCTTCTTAACGGTGATGTCAAAGGTCGCGGTTGAAGATGTGAACGACATGTTCGCAACAGAAAAGCACATTTTGGCCCCTCCGTAAGATTTGCTGTTTGGGTTCGATAATGTGCTGAACTTGCGATTGCCAGTAAGCCCGGGGTAGCTGTTCCCATCATCACCTCTGTCGAAATTCTGCTTCAGTTGATCCAAATCATCCGCTTGCATGAGCTTGACCCAAGGATATTTCTCGTCGGCATTGGAACCCATCCGTTCGTCAATATGCGAGATGGAAAGACCTCTGCCAGGAAGGAGTTCATCACTTTTCAGTCAAGGCCAGTCCATACCGGATGCTGCGCAAGTCAGCCCAGTCGATGATCAGGAAGCTGGCTCCCTGATTACGGTCGTTGGCATAGTGCGTCATGTTCTCCTTGAGAGTGAACGATCCAAGGACGTCGCAAGTCAGTGTAACAGCATTGTCGGAGACCTCCGAGTAGCATTCTGTCGCAGACCCAGTGGATATCTCCTTTGGAGAACCACAAGTCCTGGTGGCGCTCAATGATCCCAGGTGGGCTCTTTACATCTTGGAACTCGACCACGACTGCGAATATCCTGATGCATTGAACACTGGACTTCCGCGCATGTCGCTTACGTACTTGCCTGATGGTGTTTCGCAACGACTCTCGTTCGAGCGCTGAAGCAGCCGCCTTCTTAATGGATGCATCAGGAGCAAAGAGGCTGGCTATACTACCTACACATCAAGCCGTGCTGATCAGGTAACGAATTGAAGTAATTAGGTCTCAATAAACGAGAAATTATAGTGAGCCACCTAAAGGAGAGCTCTACGGTGTTGCTGAAAATATCTGTGCAGTATTCAGGAGTGATTGCGGCAATGGTCGGTCAAAAGCCTGTGCGGCTGAGACCATGCAGTCAGGAAACAGGCATGATTGACGACAAGAACAATGATTTCTCGGCCGCGTCTGCAGAGATCGTACTGGTTGGTTTGTCCCCAGGGAACAGGTGGCACTATTCTCACAACCATGTCGCTGCTACAGCTGAACGAACATTGGCAAGTCTCATCGCTTGCCAGTAGTCGAGGATAGATTTCTGGGATACTGCAGTTTTCTGAATTCGTTATATAACACTCTTTTGACAGCCTGGATTATGATGAAGTATGCTGGTGTAAATGCTTGCCCGGCCTTTCGAGCGCAGTGTCAGCGCAAGCATCATCAAGCTACGAGACAAGTGCGCGCAGGGTAGTGCGCCCAGTAAATTATAAGGAGACGAGGAGCGGACTGACCATCAAATGCAAGTACTGGCAAGACATAAGGGAATGCGGAAGATGGTCGATATGACCGCGGAGTGGTGTTGTGGTGGAGGTGTGACGTAGCTGGGCAGCAGTGAGTGCGCGCAGGGCTGAAAGCCCGGGCAGAGCTTTTCGTTCCTTCCCTCTCCCGGAGCCAAGCTTCTCCCAAACACCACACGAGACAACACAAGCAAGACAAGCACGCGCGAAGCTCCCTGGGTATTACCGATCTTGCCTTTGGTCAATGCTTGCTGTCGACGGTCGAAATTCAAGCTAGGTCGACCGTCGCTGTGTACCGCACCGTAAGTCCACAAGGATCTGGGTTCATTGCCCGCTCGACGCGCCGATGCATCTTCCAACAAGCCGACCTTTCACGGCGCAGTGGAGGATCATCCCTTCATTCGGTTTTGTTCGCAGTATCTTGGTCTGCAAAGCTTGAGCAGATGGGTTCGCGGAAGATCTGGTTCTTGCGGCGACCGGCCTCGTGTTTCAGGACCACATTCACAAACTCAGAGTGCTACATAGATCCGGATCGCAGTCTATCCATATGCCGTGCGGACAGGAAGATTTCGCCCAGAACTATATAAATGAGTGACTGCCTGTAGGCTAATTATCACTGAAATAATCTAATCCCACCTTGTGCTGGTCACTCGTTAATCGTATTGTCTTCTTTTCTTCGCAGACCTCGAATCCAAGACGCCCTTTTTTCAATCCACCTAGTAATAATATTCAACGATGTACTCCTCAACAGTCCTTAGCATTGGCCTCTTCGCCACCACGGTCCTTGCTCACGGCAACATTACCAGCCCTCCAGCTCGTCTTCCCGGCCCAGCCATGGCCCAAGTCTGTGGCCAAGCCGCTGTCGCAGCCATCAACGCCGACGGCACCGCCCCCCTCGAAAACATTCCCAGCAACGGCTCGCCAAAATGCAACATCGGTCTGTGCAAGGGTGCCCAGTTCGCCGACAATCGGAAGAACGTCCAGCAATATGCACCAGGAGAGCAAGTCAACTTCTCTGCTGTCCTTCCCATACCGCATGAGGGCCCGTGCAATATTTCTGTTGTCGACACTGCCACCAACACGATCGTGGAGACAATGCTGGTGTTCGACTCTTACGCGGATGAGAACTTGGCGCAGCTGCCGCTGAACAATACGCAGTTCAGTGTGACAATGCCGACGGACCTGCCTGCCGGACAATGCACACAACCCGGAGAGTGCACGATGCAATGGTTCTGGTTCGGTACCAACGCACAGCAGACGTACGAGAATTGCGTCGACTTCGTCATGACGGCGTGAGCGATTGTCACTGTCGTGAAGCGATCATGGCGAGCGAGGCGGTGCTAACGGAGGGTGTTGGAATGGGCAGGTGCGTCCTTTCGCTGGTTCTCATTTGCTTTGGAATGTCTATTTGTAATGTCTGGATCCCAGTAAATAATCTGCGCACGATACCCATAAAGTCAGCGTACTTTCTATTTCCTAATGTCATTTCTACTACCAGCGGTTCGTCGTGTATGTGCAGCGCCATGAGCCTACTACAACCACTGACAGAAGAGCGCGTCGTGCGAGGATGCTAATAGCGTAGCAGTGCTCTGACCTGACTACGAGACGTCAGCTCTCTGCTCCTTCAAGCTGACTTGCGCAGAGCCGAAGGGCCTAGAAGAAGCTGCTGAAGCGCAGACTCTTCAGTCAAGCGTCCCAAAATTATATCCACTGTTCTGATGACAGAGGCCATCGAGCATGCAGAGCTTGCAGATGGACTGGGCAAGTGTACCTCGGTCTTCTACAACGTTGCCGCAGCGTGCAAGCTCAGTGGGTCACAATGTGCAAAGGCAATCGCTCGACCAAGAAATTGACCACCGGTTGAAAAGATAGGGTAACAAAGTCGAGGTTGCGTGGTGGAGAGTATCGCCGCAACGCCGTGTTGAAGTCCGAGATCTCGGTCTCACCCAATCGCGAAAATGACAGGGAGCAGCAAGTTGAGGTGCAAAGCAGCTGTTGAACACTTCGTTCGAGGGACACCTTACCTCGAGCACTGACAACGCTAAAAGCCGCCTCCCGCATTGCTTGTTTCTCGAGCCTCCGGTCCTCGTACCTTTTTGAGCGGAAAGCTTGGGCCTATGGATATCGGAAAGATTCGAGGCTGCGCGACTGGTGGAGTCCAATTTACCGGCAATTGTGGTTCATGAACATTCCCAGCCGAAGAGCCGCGCCCAGGGGAGCTTGTCGTTTCCAGACAATGCATTGAGTCGGTTCGACTAGTAGATGGATCCAGAAAGGCGGACCTTGTATCCGTTCACTCATTCAGTGTCGAGCAGATGGTATGAGGGAAGCATCTGGCGACAGTCCTTGTGAGAGAACACAGCTCACTGATGAAGACGTCAGGTGGGCTCGAGCACCAGCGTGCTGTCTGCGCCAGAGGGTCGATGCAGAGCTGGCATCGCCCTTCCAGGATCCGAAGATGTCAGAAACGTCGTGGAGGCGCGCGCTGTCTTCGACCCACTGTCTCGGGGCTGGTGAAACAAGCCAGGTGTGAGGCTTCTAAGCGAGCCACTGTGAACGCTGCCGCTGATAATACGTCAGCAATGCGGGCCCATTGAAACAGATAGATGAAGGCGCGACTAGCACTTCATGCATCTCTGCGGTTTCGATGAAGTTGCAGTAGTCTTGACAAGAGAGATGACGCAACGCATAGACTCTCATTGAATTGGCGACCCTCGGTTAGCTCACGCTAGCGCGTTCTGCATGACTTCTCCACATACGGTCTGTTCATCCTTGTTGCCTCATCAGAACGGTGTGCTCGGATTGATCCAACAGCACTATGGGCAACAGTTATTCGTAACGACCCACAGAGTAGCACGCATGGGCGTTCGATGTGCCTTCCTGCGTGGCTGAGCTACTCTTCGTGCAACACAATGCAGACTCCTCTCATCGAAGATAGATGTTTCGGCTTGGCAAGATGCCTGCGTCGATCAGGAACACTCGACCGAATCTGCTGTGCTTTGCCGCCCGTCCCATGTTCAGGAACATGAAACAATAATCAGAACGGACTTGGACCCAACGCACACCTTCTCCCCTGAACGCTTATTGCAATCAAGCTTTGGATGCCGGCCTTCATGCCTGTTCAGTAGCAGCACCCGGTCGGCTTGACAGTTGTACAGGTCTAGCAGTTACCCACAACGTTGCGTGGAAGCCATTTGCTTGATATAAAGATGGCTTCGCGCCCTCGAACATTGATTCCTCACCACACTCATTCAGTCATTTCGACAGTTCATTCTTTTCACATTCATTTACCCTTCATCGACTGAAGCGGATAACTTTCTCTTGCACCTTCGTTGATCTCGAAGCTTATCCTTGGACGCTCTTCTTCCCAACAAACCGATTTTCAATCACCCAAACCATTAACATGCCTTCCAAGATCCAGATCGCTGCCGTCCTCGGCGCTGTTGCTGCCTCCGTCAACGCTCACGGTCACCTCTCGGACATCAAGGTCGACGGCACTGACTTCACTGCCTACGACCCCTCGTTCCAGTACCAGACCCCCGCTCCCGAGGTCATTGAGTGGTCCTGCCCCGAGTGCCTCGATAACGGCTTCGTCGACCCAACCATGTACACCAATGTGGACAAGATTGCTTGCCACAAGGATGCCACCGCTGGTGCTAAGGTCGCCAAGGTCGCTGCTGGAGGAAAGGTTGATATCCAGTGGAACACCTGGCCTGAGTCTCACGTCGGGCCCGTCATCGACTACATGGCTAAGGTTGACGATGCTACCTCTGCGAAGGCTGCCGACTTGAAGTTCTTCAAGATTGACGCCGCTGGTTACGAGGATGGCCAGTGGGCTGCCACCAAGCTCATCAACAACAACCTGACCTGGTCCGTCACTGTCCCCAGCTCCATCGCACCTGGCCAGTACGTTCTCCGTCACGAGATTATCGCTCTCCACTCCGCCAACCAGGAGAATGGTGCCCAGAACTACCCTAAGTGCATTGTAAGTCCTACCTGACATCTAGCTAATCAAGACACTGAACTGACATACCATAGAACCTGGAGGTTACAGGCTCCGGCACTGAGAACCCCGAGGGTATCACCGCTGACAAGTTCTACACCCCCACCGACCCCGGTATCAAGGTCAACGTCTACGGCGACAACTCCAACTACCAGATGCCCGGTCCCGCTCTCTTCAGCGGTGCCAGCTCTGGCTCCAGCTCTGGCTCCAGCAACTCCTCTGCCGCTGCTCCTGCTAAGACCTCCGCTGCCGCCACCTCGGCTGCGCCCGCTGCCACTTCCTCCGCCGCTGTCCAGAACAACGCTGTTTCCACCCCCGTTGCTTCTGCCACCGCCACCGCTGTCGCCTCTGCTGCTCCTTCCTCCACTGGTAGCTCAGGTGCTCTTCCCGAGACCTTCACCCTTGAGACTTTCATCTCCTGGTTGGAGAAGGCTGCTGGCTCCACCAGCTCCAAGGCTCGCCGCCACGCCCGCGCTTTCCGCGGTTAGACCTGCAGTGTGTTGACAAACATGCTCTAGGCAGTCACCTGCATACCTCATATTGATGGATGATTGAAAAGAAGACGTTCTTCAGTTCTTGTACCTAGCCTTTATATAGTCGAAATGGCTCACGCTCTTTGCCCCCCAACACAACCCTGCACTTCACGCACAGAACCGATGTGATCGCAGTGAGCGGATCCTTCAGCGCAATGTGCAACCTCCGATGTGGGTCGTGCATGCTTCCTGGATTATGGTTCGTTCCTGCCCTATCTTGATTCTCTCACGTACCATCCTTCTGTCCTCAAGCCCTAATCGTGCCGACAACGCTCCTCGCGCCTCAGTGAATAGACCTACACCTCTCGAGTCATAGTCTCGGGCTTCTCGGTGCTGCTGGCCCGCGTAGCCTCAGCGATCTGATAGTGGCCCTCCACTCCATCGAAGGTGTACAACGGCTTGAGTGTAGCCGACTTATCGAACATGACCCAGCGCTTCCACCACCAGGGAAGAGCGACACGGAAGTTGTAGTTGATGAATTTCTTTGTGGGCACGCCGAAGATGTAGTCGAGTTCTTCGAGTGTCCGCTGCTTTGTTTCTGGGAGCCATAGGAAGATCATGCAGAAAGCAATCATGTTCAGACCGGCGTAGAAACAGATGGCTCCAGTCGGTCCCATGGCAGACAGCATAAGCGGGAAAGTTATGGAGAGAACGGCGGCCCAGAAGAGGCAGGTCGCAACCGCCCAACCCTGTCTTTGGATTAGCGAGACCGTTTTAAAGGCATAACCTAATGCACTTACCATTCCAACCTCACGATGAGTCAGAGGGAAGCATTCTGCACTGTATGTGAAAGGTACCGGGCCTTCTCCTGGGGAGTAGAACGCAGCGAAAATATAGATGAACAAAGCAATCAAGCCTAGATGAGCTGGGTTGCTCCGAGGGATCAGAAAGCATAGTCCAGTCGCGAGCAAAGACCAGGCCATCTGTGGGAAGGTAAAGAGGAGCAAGCTTCGTCGACCGAACGTATCGATAGTCCAAATGGCAGGCCAAGCAAACACAAAATTGACTAGCCCGAAGCCGAAAGAAGCGATGAGCGCTTCTCTCTCAGAGGCGTTTGCCTGTCTGAAGATTGTACTGGAATAGAAAGCGATGATGTTGACTGCTCATAGTCAGCGCAAGGTTTTCGGCAAAGAACTATGCGACGGCGCTTACTTCCACACATCTGTTGCGCAATCATGACAACGAATGAAGCCAGGGTGGCGCGGCGGACCCGAGGAATAGTGAAAAGCTCGATGCATCGCTGGAAGTAATTGGACCTGCCAATGATCTGTGCCTCGACTTGGAGTTGAGCGTGGATGTAATAGAGGTCCCGAGCTGCCTGCACAGGACTGAAACGAAGTCGCAGCAGTGATTGCCAGGCCTTGCGGTAGCGGTTTTTCTTGATGAGCCATCTGGGTGACTGCCACTGCGTTAGCAACGTTTCAGCCCGACTCAGCAGAAAAATACCTCGGGGCAGAAGTATATGCCCAGTGTCAAAGGCTGTAGCGGTCAGTATTCACTCCGGTAAGGGCACCCGAAGTTACTCACCACTGCCGGAATGAAAGCCGATCCAATCTGTAGGCGCCACGCAATCACGGGTACTTGGTATACAGCCAGGTTGGCACAGTAGCCCAAGAAGATACCGAAGGCGGTCCACATTTGCCTTGATGTATTATTGAAATATCCTTCTATGTGGTGAAGGGTATGCTTACCAGCTCATGACCAAAGCACCACGAATCTGGGCTGGGGAGTTTTCAGCAGCGAAAATGGGAACTGTCGAGCCTTTCAATCCCATGCCAATGCCCCTATGCACAGTCAGTCCGCGTTGAATAGTCACTCTGGTCATCCTTACATCAGAATGCGAGTGATGAGGAGCTGCTCCCATGTCTGTGTCAAAGCACCGCCGATAGGAGTGAGCACACAAAAGACAGCGGAGATGAAGATGGTGCCGCGACGTCCGAAGTAGTAGTTGCAGGGGTCGCTGACCCAGCAGCCGATGAAAGCGCTTCCAATGTATGGCCCGGCATTTACGAGACCGACAAGGAGGTTGTGAGTCCATCGGTTTGGGCTTCCTTCGGTGTCACCTTCGCCAATGCCAAACTCGACCGGGAAGGATAAGTTTGCTCCATTCGAACCGGTCTGGTCCCTACTCCACGTCAATACGAAACTTTCGTCAATCTTCCGGATCACTCACCAGCCTTGTACAGCGGCTCCGATAGAGCAAACGATGATTGTAATGTAAAGCTGAAGGGGATGTTTCCACTTGTGCTCCTTCTCGAAGCGGAGATGCTGTCTATCTTCCTCCACAAGCATTTCAATGTTGTCGAAGTCATTGGGACTTTGAGCAACCAGTGCGCCCTTCTTGAGGTGCTCAACAATATCTTCTAGGTCATGTTCGCGCGCAAAGTCCTCAACGTCAAGCATCAACGTATCGTGAGGAACGCCAATCAGAGGGTTTGACACCCTGCAAGTATTGTCAGGATGAACCTTTGTTTTTGCAGATACAGACGTACTTAGCATCAAGGTTCTTGTTCAGATTGACACTGGCGACTGAGGAACGTCGAGCGTCATTGATATCATTGTGGTGCTTCGCGTTCAGGCTGTCTTCTGGCTTGCCAACGCTTGGATCTGCCATGGTTTGAGGCTTCGAGCTTCAAGCTCACTCAAGGCCCACAGAAAGATGAGTAGAAATGGACGTGCCAGGAGCGCGCACATCAGTAGGCAGGTCGTCAACTAAATACTTGCAGTGATCTGCTGTACAGGGTGCATCAGGAGACACATCTGCGCCCGGCAGCCTGCTGTCACTCATATTGCAGCGCTAATCCCGCGAGCATCTTTTTCCATATAATCCAACGGCGACGCCGATTGCAGGCCAAGAAGATGCATCAGCGAATGTGACATCGGCGAGGGCGCGCTTGATTGCGCGCTGATCGAGAATCGGCGCAGAAATTCCCTCGTTGTACACGGCCTGCCAGAGCGGCCAAGAGGGTTCGCCGTCTTGTCCTAAGACTGCGCGTTGAGTTGACAAGAGTCGGCCAAGGCATGAAAGCCTGAACAGGATTGCACCGAGTAGTCAATGCCCATCTTGCATGCGTTGACTCTATGGGTGCCAGTCCGCGTCCGTGCTAGATGCATTGAACACGCTCTTCCAAATCTTTTGGCAGACTCTTTGAGCAGGACTGATCGCGTGGAGAGTTGAGCATGAAAGCAGCGGGCGAGGGATGATAGATGGGCAAGAGCAAGGGCGGAGTGGAGTCGGCCAAGGCAAGGCGGGCGGGGGTGGAGGTCAGGGTATCAAGCGCGGCGCGATTCTGCTTTCCCCCGCGCGCCTTCCCCAGCAATACACCAGCACCCCACGGCGTGCTAAGCCACGACCCGGATTGATCGATTTGAAGACTGCTTCCGAGCTAGCGACTTGGACCACAATTCTTAATTGCGATTGCAGTGTAACCTTGCAAAGACGAAGCCAGCGCAATTGGCCAGAGCTGGTTGGCAAGGTTCAGTGGGTGGCAGTAACTTCACAGAGATGAGTTGATCCGTCAACTCAGCTCTCAGAACATCAATGGCGTGACAGCAAGACAGCGAAAGTCAAAGCCTTCTCCCATCTCAACTCAACGACGGGCACGCGACCGAGCCACGGGATACTGCATCTGGCTTGAACAGATAGTCTCACCGCTTTAGTAACCCGGCCGGCGGACGCCATGCGCCTTGTCACTACATGCCAAGCGATTGGCCGTGTAACCTCCGTTCGGAGGCGCGTTACAACGCGTCGTAGACAGAGCTCGAAGCTTAGAGCGGCTCATTGATCAGCTCAGCATGCTCCTGTTTCGTATCAGCCTTGTACTCACTGCTATCTGACCAAGGCTGGACCTTCTTCTCAACACACGATGGGTTGACTATACTACCTGTCGATCTACACCTATCTGCAATTTTCTTGAGCCGCCTTGTTGCAGTGTTCCCTGCAAAGAGAACAATCTGCGGGAGTGGACAACCCGTCTAGACTTGGCAAGCGAACAGCCTTTTGGCACACAGCCTTGTCGGCAGGCTGCAAATTCGTACTGGCAGCGAGGTTCGTCAAGCCACGACACCAATACGCGCACGAAGATCTTCTGCGGATGTGCATCCCCACTGTCGTCGCGCGACAATGTCTGCAAACCTCCCGCAACTCTGGAAAAAGTGGTGAGAATAAGTGAGAACTAACAACTGGGAAGAGAGCCGCAGGACGCGAACTGGGGTTCCAGTGTTCTTTTTGTAGAACGGATCCGAAATGTGTAGTCGCGCTGTTTTAGCTAGTAACGGAAGGAAGCTGAGGCTGTGCAGAAATGCAAGCTTACACGAGTGGCTTGATACTGCTACAGGAAGGTCCCTCGTTTCAGAGTACGACAGGTACGAACAACAATTGCCTGATTGTCCACTTCCCAAGCCGGCAGTCGTGTTACGATCTCTACTTCGTTGTGTCGCACAGGACTCCGGGCCATGTTCGACGTTTGTTTCTTGCTGCCTGAAACTGGGCACCCGTCACAGCGTCAAATTAATGCACCGTCGTCCTTTATGTCCCGATGCATGCGCTAGCACCGAGGCTTGCCCAACCACAAGTCAGCCCTACCCACCATCTCGGGTCTTGCCATGCTAACGTTCTTGCAGCTGCCACGTGTGTGCCTGCCCTTTCTAACACTTTCGATCGCATAATATCGCGCTGAATCCATTTGTCCAAACGAACAGCAACGTGCTACGCAGCAAAAAGTGCATTGGTCTGTTAAACAATCGCTCCAGGCCGCCACTCGATCACTATCTAGCAAGAAACCTGCTGCGCCCTCAGCGCTGTTCGAGAGGGGAAGTTGGTTCGGCTCAGGCATCAACCCGGGCAAGATCCGGATCAGCAACATGATTCGCCTGTGGAGAACATTGAGAAACGCACTAGAAGACGGGAAATGAGAGTCTGCGTTCGAACCTCCTCTTTGCCGTGATGATAACGTGGATCAAATGCGGCACTGCCAGCAAGATCAGACACATCTATGGAGACCGTTTGTGGCGGCGCCGCATGCACGTTGGAGTATTTGATCAAGTCGGACAGCCAAGCATATCAGGCGTACTTGCGCCCTGACTGACGGCACTGGCATGCCTGCTGCATCGTAGAGAGTGGTGTGAGAGCGCTCGGTTCACATGGATAAGATGAGGACCCCGCTAGGGGACCTGCGTAACCATCATCATATCTCCGCCAAGCTTATCCTACCATCTCGTTGGACCTACCGTCTTCATGGTGTGAGGATTTGCCCGTACTGAACCCGCTGCGCGAGCCGTGAGCTCCTGTTGGAAGCTGCCTGATGTGTGGCTGAGTAGGGCAAACAGGCTCGCTTCACTGTCGTGTTCACAAGCAAGATTGAGAGTGGTAGCGAGCGGACCGGACCTGTGCGCAACGCTCACGGGAGATTATATAAAGACCCTGGCATGGATTGAAGGTTGCGTTGCTGTTTCGAAACTCTTACCTGACAGTTGCATCGTCACTTGAACGTCGTCAACTTAACCCTAGCCTTCCCCTTCTCAGTCGCTCCTTCCTTACTTCCTTCACGATTACCGCTGTTGATCAGCTCTTTCCTTTTCGTAATCGACTTTCGAGCCACCACCTGCTCTACTACACATCTCAGCAACATAACCCACAACCATGAAGGAATGCCCAACATGCCGCGGCCTTGGCACAGTCAAGTGCGATGAGTGCAACGGCACAGGCAAGAATTGCACAGGGTGCAAACGAGATGGCACATTGAAGTGTCATGTCTGCGAGGGATCAGGCGCTATTCACACCAACTGAAGCCGCACACTTCCGGATTCAGGCAAGCATTGTATGATGCATCTGCGACATGCGACCTGGGGGAATACGAGCGACTCGCGCAGGGGTCCCTAGGTACATGCCCCAATGCCAGCACCGCCACCTAATAATCTCGTCCGATGTCCAACGGTCGACTCGGCGGTTTGGGGATCAGCTATTCGAATACGCCTTGCGGCAGCGCTCTTGCGTTACTGCGCGTCGGCTGAGCAGCAAATCCCCGCAGACTTCAGCGCTGACACGTCGCAGAGTCATTTCGCCTTATCAAAAGCCGCAGTCGGTCTTGTCAGTGCGCAGGCGCACCATAAATACACAGCCATCGTGGAGGATGCACCGGCAGGATTGATGCTGTGCATACGATCCAAATTGGTCCCTTGCGCAATACCCAATTTCCGAAATATCCAATTTTGATTGGCGTTGGATGGGCTTCCTGTATTCATCATTGGCTGGCTTCTGCCTCATATTGGATTTGCTGGATTTCAGGTTTTGTCGGGGTCGGGGGTGTCGAGTTTGGGTTTGCAGAGAAGGGAGATGATCTGGTGGCTTGTGAGGTGTGGCACAGATTGTGCGGACATTCCCATGCACCAGACCATAGCCAAACCTTAAGTATATGGCAATTGCGGTATTTTCCAAAAATTTCGACCCCAAACATACTTCGATCAAGGCCCAGCCATCACGTCTCCTGGTGACTGGTCTTGAGTCTCGAGCACCGCTTGCGGGGCGTCGAACAGCTGGGGCAACGCACTCGTGTCGCACGATGGAGACGAACGTCTGCCTGCACAGGAAGCCAAAACGAAGCTCTGGCTCTGCGTGACAATGATGTTGTATGCATATGTACTCCACTAGATGGATGACACTCACCCCAAATGAACGAAATGCAAAAAGAAACAGTATTTCCGGTACCGGGAATCGAACCCGGGTCTTTCCGGTGCTTCAGATCCGAAGAAGTGAAAGCGGAATATCCTAGCCTCTGGACTATACCGGAGATAGTACTAATGATGAAGGTTTGAAAAGATATAAAATTTATGATTTCAAAATTGCATTTGCCTTTCATGACGCGCATCGGGTTCGTCACTTGTTAACTACCGGAAAGCGCAAACGAGTCTACCGGCATCGCTAGGGGTCCACCTTGCAGACCCGAATATGGAAACCTGGCTTTCGAGCTAATGTCTGCACCGGGGTTAGGCTACAACCGAAGCTGTAGGTTGAAGAAACAACCCTTATTTCTGGAACGTTCGAAACATTCGTCTTTCGTGGCGGATGGCATGTACACACGTAAGGAAGACTTCCTCGATATTCAACTCACCGCACTCCTTGTCCATGTCATGTCTGCGTCGATGCACACATCAGGTCGCCGGCGCCTGCCGAGGAAATGATAGTTTCATCCCCAACCTTGCCCACTTCTTCTGCCCTACATCAAACTGCATGCCCGGCGGATATACGGATTATTCACTGCGCTTATTCATTTGCCATGGGCTTTGCTCTGTGCGTGTTCGGCTTGTGAGAACGAGAAGCAGCACACTGCCAATGCTTGGATGCCAACTATGAACTGAGCCGACTTGTTGTCCGCTCTGTATTCGAACAGTGCTGAAAAGTGGTATGCTAGATTAGACAGCATGGGCTCGACCTTGACGAGTTGAGAGACCATGGTCTGGCGTCCGTAAAACTGAAGAGATGACGCATCATGAAAAGTAGTTCACGGTGGCTACGGTTTCCTCTCATTACCAGTGCGTGTTGACGCCTTGTTTCTCTCGGTTCCGCTGCTTGCCGTTTGATCTCTTTACATTTCACCAGGTTTGTACCACCTAGTAGGACTAAAGATGACCGCGGACCGTGATGACATTGTTGGCAACGTCCAAACTGGGAGTTGCTCAGAATAAGCCCTATAAGTCTTTAGTTCTTTAGTGCTTTCACAAAGAATCTCCGATGCTCTCAGAGGCCTCTCGAGTGATAGCTCGGTGTTGCTCTTCACTTGAGACATACTAACGCTATCCGTCGGCGCTGTTTCACTCGACAGGAGACGTCCGTGGTTCCAGCATCCTTGAAAATGAACATGCATTCATCCTATATCGCATTCTTGCTCAGCTCACACATCCTTCACCAACCTGCAACGAACTTCCTGTCTGGTACGTCTACCCAGCACTACAATCCACACCATGGACCGTATCTGGCAGATGCCGGTGCATCGAGAGCCTGTTCCGCTTGAGGTCATGATCCACGACTTTCTTGGTAGAACCCAGGAGTCTCTTAAACAGTTTGTCCACTCAATCTTCAATTCGAACGAAGCGCTCGCATACTAGTGGGACCTCCCCCACGGTCGGCCAATGTGTGTGTTCGCGATCCTATTCGGGGTCGTCATGATCTGGCTCGCTCACTCGAACATCGCAACCCGGAAAGTCTTGCGAGCTCAAGCGTCGTCGCAGCATGTCAAGATCATTGCTTGGTCTTCATCTTCGCGCAAGTGCAGCAGTACCATTGTGTCCCCACCGAAGACTCCCATGCAACTCAGGCTATCTGAAGTTCGCAATAGTAATAAAGGGAGCAGCTCCTCATCTACAAGTGGCAGACACAGCCCCTTCGGTGTCGGCAGGAATGTCGATGGGCGCAACGGCTGTGTCTCGACGCCAGGCTACCAGACTCCGTCCGTCAACAACGCTGGTCGACGGAACTTCTCCAGCCTCGCGAAGACTGCTCCTGTCAGTTACGGTACCCTTCAACACAACGGCTTACTCGATGCAATGAGCACGCCGACTAGGAAGTTCAGCCCATCTGCAAGCATTGGAAACAGTGTCACGACCTATGAGGAATATGTGCAAGTGTACGATAGCCCTACAAGGTCTTGGGGAAACGTTGAGCGGTTGAAGGTTGTGTCGAAGGAAGCCCCGCGTAAGGCTGAGGCTATTTGAGGCGCGTCCAGCCGACGAGTGAGGAGCTAGGAGTCTGGGAGAATGCTTGACTGAGAACGGAAAGTGGAATGCGCTGCAAGATCTTGGTACTGGCTGTATGATGTATGGATGGTTATCCGAGATCTAGCGCCGGAAACGTCATTGGAAACTTGGTACTTCGCGCAAAGCATACCGATATTGTAGAGTGGTTTGACGCGAAAGTGTTTGTTGTGTATGAATGCTGAGTATTTGCCGATTGAGACATTGTTTCGTACATAGTAAATATAATACTTTGAGCCATTCGTCAAGGGTGAACAAAATGCTCAAGATGTATAGCCCCTATTCCTTCACCGTCATGATTGCCGTAGCTCTGCCCAGATGCCGCCATCCAGCATCGAAGTTTTGCAAGCCTTTCAAGACGCAACCTTTTGGTAATCCTCGAGTGGTACCCGAAGCTATGACGACGCGTAGCTCTGGGCGGAAGGCATGCGGCGTGCCTGCCTATCTCACGCTGAGAGCAAACGCTCACCTGAGTCACCCGGACCAAAGCGCTTCCTCCTCACCTCGCCTGGCGAGTTTCTCTGGGACTTTGCTCCCGTCACTACTACACCCCACTCTGCGCGACAGCTGCTTGCTGCTTGTCCATCTCCTTCTGCACCAGCATGGGCGACATTGGCGAGCCCACAACGACTCTGGCGGAGGTCGCGTCGTCCAAAGGCACCTTGAAGGAAGACGCCGACCCCGTTGCACCTCCTGCCGATGTGGTAATAGCTGACGATCAGCTACCTCGCAATGACCCTCCAAATGTGAGCATTCTCACTCGCTTTGAATCATCAGCGGCACCTGCCAGCGAGGGTGAGGCCGCTTCACCACCAGCGGCTCGCCTGATCGACAGTGACCCAAGCAAGTTCCGCTCGTTGAAGCGAGTTATTGTCATCGGTCGTCCCGGCAGCGGTACTGATGGTAAGTGCGTACGTTTGGTGATCTCGGGTACGATTCTGATGATTTCCCCAGGAGTTGGTGATGCACTTACAAAGCTGGGATTCAAAGTCTACGATTTTCAGGCTGCCAGCACCCGTTATGAGCGCGACTTTCCGCTGTGGGTTGAAGCAGCATGGCTTCGTCAAGAAGGCCGCCCATACAAAAAATCGGATTATGACAAGCTCATTGGCGATCATGACGCCATTGTCGGCATGCCGGCATGCTTCTTTGACAAGGAAATCGTCAAGCTGTATCCCGGTGTCAAAGTCATTCTGGTGACAGGAAGCTGTGTCGTCAACACTGTTCTCGAGACGCCCACAGCAGACTTCTGGGCGCGCTTCAACCCTATCTACCACGGCAATATCGATCGTTTTGTCGGGCTCATTACGGGCTCGAGCAACTCTCCTTGTGTAAACAACGACCGAGCCATCCGCGAGGCCGTCCGAGAAAAGAACCTCCTCGAGATCCGCAACTCGATTGCATGGATCCCACTGTGCGAATTCCTCCACCTAAAGGTTCCTGATATACCAGCGCCTGAGCTCCACGACAACAGAACGAGGGCCGAGCTGGCTGCTCGCCCATGGCGCGCAGTGTCCGAGAAGGCCAATAGGGTCGGCTGGCGAATTGTCATGACCCTGGCATATGCCTTGACCTTGGCGTCAGTGGCCCTGGTCTCTGCTCTGGCAGCTGTCCTCGGAGGCGTGGCTCTTTACCAGCTGTCTTCTGCCGGCCTGCACCTCTTTCACTTCCTGGCAGCACGCTCTCAGGTTCGCGATACGACCCGCCTAGCCGCTGCGGGCCTGGCGCTGCTAACGTTCGTCTGCGGCATTGGCGCTGGGTACAGCATTGCACTCATGCGCATCCCCGAGCCTATCATTGTTGATCCACCTCCTCATGACCACAGGCGTAAGGGCAACAACGGCCACAGAAGGGCCGGGAAAGGTCGCGGCAGGCAAATCGAGAATGAAGAAAACAGGCGCCCTGAGCGTCTGATTCTGGACGAGTGGAGTGGCGTACAGGAGAACATCCGCAAAGACGATGCCAACATGATCAAGGAAGGCAGGGTCACGTTCGAGGAATGGCAAAACGGCAAGCATGTGACCTTCTACGTCACACACAAGCGCACCGAGGGCGACCGGCGTCTGTTCAGTGGGCCTCGTAAGGTTTTGTCTGTAACGGAAGAGACGGTCGAGTAGGCGTAGTAATAGACGCACAGCGATGGGACTCCGGGTGAGGTACATACACATAAGTCTATGAGCTACGTACGATCATGCGCACACGAAACGAGGCGCCAACCAGCTTTTGGAGAAGGAACATGTACAGTACGAGACTACGCAAAACGAACGCCGGCCCATGCAATGTATCTAAATGGGTATACACAGATCTTACAACGTTCAAACAGTGCCACCAATCTCCTTCCTGACCCAGTTTTCAAGGCCACCAAGAGCAATGATCTCTTGGACGTTGGGTGGCAGCTCGCCGACCTTGACGCTCCACTTGGCGCCGTTGGGACCCTCTTGGACATTGACACTGCTCCTGCGAACGTCCCACTCGAGAGTCCAGCCAGTCCTGCGAGTAAGCTGCTTAGCCTCAGCGGGCTGCGCAGTGGCAGCCGGCGGCGGCGAGTCTAGAGATTGACTGTTCATGCTGGGCTCCTTAACAGCCTGCTGGCCCGCCTCGACGTTCGTGCCCGAAAACACCTCCCTCAGCCTGTTCGCCAGCTTGGGCACCTCAACACCCATCAGCGCGTTATTGATGCTGTTCCTGCTGAAGATGTTGCCGAAGCTGCCGGCGACCACGAGCGGGATGCCCTTGGCCAGGATCGCAGTCGCGGCCTGCTCGCGGCTGCTGCCGCACCCGAAGTTGAAGCCAGTCACGAGGATGTCGCCTGCCTTTGCGGTCTGCCCGAACGACGGGTCGTAGTTCTCCATGCACACCTCTGCCATCTTCTCGCGCGAAACGTCGTCCTGGTACGTGTATTTGCCCGGGTAGATGCCGTCGGTGTTGATGTTGTCGGCGTCACAGAAGACGATCTCGCCCGCGATTTTCTCGGGGAAGCCGGGCAGGATCTCGGTGAGGCTCTCTGCGTCCGAGACGGGTGCGGGCTCAGCGATGGTTGGGTTCTCTGGCTCGCCGAACGAGGCGGCGGCTGCTTCGGCGTCTTTGATGGCTTTCTCGATCATGTCTTCGATGGTCATCATGCGCTCTTCTTCGGGGATGCCGTCGCCCTCGCCGCGGCGCACGCCTGTGTAGCCTTCGGGTGCTTCATACCATCCAGGGCCGGAGATCTTGCCGGAGAGCGCGCTGGCGGCGACAACCTCAGGGCTGGCGAGGTAGGCTTTGGCGTCCGGAGAGCCCATGCGGCCCTTGAAGTTGCGGTTGCTGGCGCTGATGCCGACCTCGCCTGGCTCGAGGAGACCTGTGCCGAGGCCGATGCAAGGACCGCATCCTGAGGGGAGAGGCTGGGCTCCGGCTTCCAGGAGAGTCTGCCAGTCGCCAGACTCCTCTGCAGCCTTCTGCTCTGGAATCGACGCAGCGGCGATGTAGAAGTTGACGTGTTCGGGAAGCTTGGGGATCTTGCCACCGTTGGCTTCAGCGGCCTCCTTGAAGACCTTGGCAGCAGCTGCGAGATCAGACGCGCGAGAGTTGGTGCAGGAGACGAGATAGGCCTTGTTGACCTTGATGTCCTGGTTCTGGAGCTCGACGAGGGGTGTGGCGATTTTGACCGAGTTAGGACCAGAGACGTAAGGCGACAGAGTGGACAGGTCAAGGAAGAGCTCCTTGGCATAGACAGCACCCTTGTCGGCAGCCAGAGCGGGCTTCCAGATGTGACCAAGCTGTTGACCAACGATACCGGTAGCTGTGAAGAGCTCGTCGATGCGCTCGTGGACGAACTGCTTCTGGTGGTGGTCCTTGACATCGCCCTCGCCCATGGCAGCCAGGGTAGCGCGAGCTCGCAGCCAGCCATGAAGCACGGAGTCGATGGGGAACAGACCAGTCAAAGCACCCCACTCGGTGGTCATGTTGGCGATAGTCAGGCGGTCGTCAACGGGGATTGTGCGTAGGGTGTCGTCAGATCCGGTGAACTCGATGGCGTGGTTGAGGACTTCGTCCTTGTTGAAGAGACCAGCAAGAGCAACGATGACGTCCTTTCCAGTGACACCCTTCGGCATGGTGCCTTGCAAGGTGACCTTTGCAACTGGAGGCACCTGCCACCAGGTCTTGCCGGTCGCCCAGATACTGGCAGCGTCTGTTCGGACCACTGGTGTGCCGAGACATCCAATACCGCCATACATGTTCGAGTGGCTGTCTGAAGCCACTGCAAGCGTTCCTGGCCATGCGTAGCCCTCTTCAACCATGATCTGGTGACCAATACCGCGGCCAGCACCGTAAAAGACGACATCGTTCTTTCCGGCGAACTCCTCAATCTGGCTGTACTTCTTCAGGTTCTTCTCGGTCTTGTTCTGGACATCGTGGTCGAGGGTCATGACGATCTGCTTGGGGTCGTTGATCTTGGTGGCGCCGATGGACATGAACTTGAGCGCAACGGGCCATGAGTTGTCGTGTGTCATGCACTTCGCAGGCTGGAGGGTCACGTAGTCGCCCGAGCGGATGACCTTGCCCTCTGCGACGCCGACGGCATGGCGCTGGACGATCTTCTCGGTGAGAGTCTGGGGTGTTTTGGGAGTCTCCTGGAAGGTGCCGAGGAAGTTTGCTGCTGGGCCCTCCTTCAGCGAGTGGAAGACCTCGGGGCCGTCGTAGCGGGTGGCTGTCGTGCTGAAAGCGCGAGGGGCGAGGTTGAGACGGGATGACTGCGTCGCGACGCGTGAAAGGCGGATGCTCGAAGGCAGCTGCAGACAGGTCAGCATTTGCAGTAGTCGAGGTGGGTACAGCAGAAACGCACGACAGCCGCTCGGCGACCCAGAAGGCGCGCAGCTCGCAGAGACATAGCCATTGCTCCCAAATTGATGCTCGGCACGAACGGTGTGTCGGTTCACGATGCGCACGCTTCCCCAGAAATTTGTCGGCCAAGAGGCATTCCCGGCCGCGCCGACTTCGGCACAAGGTCATCAGGGTCGCTCCGCGCTTGATTGGCTGCCGTGTGCACGCGGTTGAGCACTACTCTCAAGTCCACCAGTACAGCCTGCGGGCAGCTGTGAAGAACGGCTGAATGTGCTCATACGCGCATTGCTTCTGCATGTCTTGATTGAGCTGCATGTTTGTTTGGTGGCCTGCATCACCGAGACCGGACAGGAAACTCTTAAGGCTGCTGCATTGGAGTCATATTGGTATGACGCGAAGCTCAAGAATTTACACTCCGCAAACATAGCTCCCGGTCAATTGACAGTCTACTTTCTCCCCAGCTCCTCTGCCTTTACTCCTCCATCCCACCACTCTTGCTGATCACCATCACATCGCAGCCATGGTGCAGAGATCTGACGTCAACTACTTCGGTGCTGGCCCCGCGCCCCTCCCCACCGCCGTCCTCGAGAAGGCATCGCAAGCGCTGCTCAACTACCAGGACAAGGGCCTTGGCCTCTGCGAGATCTCCCACCGTTCGCCAGAAGCCAACGCCATCCTCGCCGAGACTAAGCAGGCGTTGAGTGACCTGCTCGAGATCCCCGATGACTACGATATCCTCTTCCTCCAGAGCGGCGGCAGCGGCGAGTTCAGCGCAACCGTATACAACCTCGTTTCGATATGGGTAGAGAAGAAGCGAGCCAAGATCGTCGAAGAGGTGGGCGAAGACAAGGACGAGGTATTGAAGCGATTACGAAAGGTTGTAGACGATGAGCTCAAAGTCGACTACCTGGTCACTGGCTCTTGGTCGCTCAAGGCCTCACAAGAAGCTGCACGCCTCATTGGTGCCAAGCATGTCAATGTTGCCGTTGATGCTCGCAAGGCCAACGATGGCAAGTTCGGCAAGATTCCCTCGGAGGACCAGTGGAGCCTTACTCCTCGCTCTTCAGGCGGGCCAGCCTTTGTCTACTTCTGCGACAACGAGACTGTCGACGGTGTCGAGTTCCCTTCGTTCCCCAAGAGCCTCGAGGGTGACGATGCGCCCATTGTCGTCGCTGACATGTCCTCCAACTTCATATCGCGCAAGGTCGACGTCAAGAAGTACGGTCTTATATTCGGTGGAGCCCAGAAGAACATTGGCAACACTGGTATCGCGATTGCTATCATTAAGAAGTCACTCCTCCCTCCTCAGTCACCATATGCCTCGCCAGATCTATTGAGACAACTCAACCTGGCTGTGGGACCTATCGTCTTCGACTATCCCACCATTGCGAAAAACAACTCGCTGTACAACACTTTGCCGATTTTTGACGTATGGGTTGCTGGGCAAGTCATGAAGGGACTTGTGGACACATATGGTGCAAAGCGAATCGGAGGCCAGGAAGAGATCTCGGACGAGAAGGCAAATATGATTTACGGTGTCCTTGACAAGTACACCGATGTCTACCGTGTTGTTCCAGACAAATCCGCGCGCAGCAGAATGAACATTTGCTTCAGAGTTGCCGGCGGCGATGCAGACAAAGAGAAGGCTTTCCTTGCGGGCGCTGAGAAGAAGGGCTTGTTGGGTTTGAAGGGTCACCGCAGCGTCGGCGGCATCCGCGCCAGCAATTGTGAGTGCCGCAGTCTCCGTTCGATCAACTTGGAATGTCACCAGACTAACAGCATTTGACAGACAATGCCGTGTCCCTCGACGGCGCGAAACTACTCGCTTCGTACCTCGAGGAGTACGCTAAGTCTGCGTAGACGACGACTACCAGTCGCACACATGCCTTTCTCGACTCGACATGAGGAAGCTCACATCATCACCACTTATACCATGCACAATGCAATATCTTCAAGACACTCAACCCCACAATACAATGACATTTCAACTCCTCGATCATCATGACTCCATCGATCTACCGCAATTTGCTTCCTCAACCCCACCTTCTGATGCAGTCTAGACCATACTCATTCCATCTGCCAGCGGAATCAAGCGGGGCAAGCAGATCAGTATACCGCACTTTGTCGCTTCTTGACACGGGCCGTTCAAGCAAATCATTCATGCCATTCGGTGCTCATTTCGCCACGGGCGGCTTCCGGCCGTGGGTGGACATCGGACCAACGATGAGGTAGCGAAATGAAGCCTTCGCATCAGGGTGATCATCATGGTCCACGAGCACTGGCTCGAAAGCACAACGGTTACCCGGCAGGCGCAGCACATGTCATCGCTGCCGTTGCTCAATGACATCGAGCATGGACAGGGTCCTCGCAACAGGTGGGCCTGCATTCGAAGGCAGTCACGCGTCGAGGTCTTGTTGCTTTCGCTTTGCAGGCAGAGACGAGCACTGCGGAATCGCTGAGCCCTAGATTTTCGATTCGTCAGCCAAGCAGCACGGCGACGCAATCCTGAGAAACATCAGCCGCTCTCCATGCCCCTTTACATCATACTGCAGTGCCAATGGTCGTTGATGAGCAAGGGAAAGATCCATCGAGGGCCCGCTTAGTTATCCCAATTTGGTAAGTCTCAACGATCTGAGCCTCGTTGCTCGCATTGGACAATTTTATGCCTCTTCACTGGTCATACTCGAGGTCCCTGAAGTTATGCAATTTCCTCCGAACGTTCACAAGATCCCAGCTTCCGGTGTAGGGCGCATGGGGATCTGGCGTTCCCTGTGTCTCGGACAGGGCTGAAGCGAGGATCTGCGGCACAGCCTAAACTTAGCGGGCATCAGAACGTTAGTTCAACCTCCCGACCTCAAGACAACCGCGAACAAGACGCCACGCGCCTACCTCACTGGGCCAGAACCGGCAAGAGGACCCCATGGCGGCACCTGGCACGACGTGACAGAAACGAAACCTTTGGACCCAGAATAAGCGCTCAACCTTGACAGGAGACAGCTACAATCTGTTGGCAGCCTTCGATGCGCCCTCGAGATGCTGCAAAGGAAGTCTTGCAATCGAAGACATGCGCGATGAGCTCAAGATGCACCTTTATCCAATGCTTGTCGCCATTAGTAGTGGAAGACGAGCAATCTCCACAGTAAGCCACTGTGACAGTCGAGAGAAGCTTGTCGAGACGGGTCTCCCTACTTCCGCTGCCCAGGCTCCCCAGTGTGCGTGCAGCTCGTGAAACCCCACCTTCTCCAAGCAGACGAGGGTTCGTCCTCTAACGTGAACCAATGCGGACGGGGCCAAAGCTCCAGCTCAACGAATGGATTGACAGACGCCTCAGGACCGCTGTCCCGAAACTGTGCGCTACTGGCACGTTCCCTCAGTTTCCTCATATACCATTTGGCGTCTCATATTCGCCTCCTCGTCCCACGCCTAATGCTAACCCTCTTTTTCCCTTCCCTCGTTCTGCTGGCAGGCTCAGGCACCTCGTACTGAAGTTGAGCGTTTGTGTTTACTTCGGTCAGATTGTCTCCATGCATACCTAAGCGTTATCACTTTCAACAGCCGCTGCTGGTGATCAGCGACATTTTCTTCTTCTTGTGTATTTTGTTGCGAAGTTGGCACGATGGAAGAATGGGTCGCTCAACTACCTCGTCTTGAGGCCCGGTCACACTTCAATGTGTCGCTCAACACCTCGGCCGTCAGCGAACCCTCATGGACCTCGACGAATTCGACAAGAGCCGTCATCGCGAGTCTGCAGTTGGCTCAGGTGCAGACACTGCGCACAATGCATCTGGCTCTAGGCGTCTTCAGTCTCGCGCTTGCACTGTTGACTGTTCATCGAATTCTATCAGATGCAAGGAGAGCGGCACAACTGCAAGTCACTCTTCGCAAGCAGTGAGTAGCAAGACTCTGTGCTCTTTGAACCGGGCTAATTTCGCAGACGGTTCAACTCTCTTCGAAACGTCCACCCCGCCGAGACTTTCCCACTCGCGCTGGCTTGCGGTGCGGTTCTATCGCAGATTATATTCGTAGCAGTGCAGGGCACAACTCTCTCTAGTGTATTATCAAAAAGCTGTCGAATGCTGGCCATGGTCACCTTTCCGGGTATGTTGCGTCTGTACGCGCTCATTAACACCTACTGACGGACAAAGCGATCTTCGCCATGGGCTACATCACCCTCGTGTTCGGTATCGAGACAGCTCTGCGCTCCTTCAAGCACGAACGTTTTGCGCCGCGGGGAAAGTGGAACACGATACTCTGCATCGCCACAGTAGTTGTCTTCCTCCTCTTGACGTGGATACCGACCATCGCGTGGCCTATGTTCAACAGATGCTTCGGCAGTCTCATCTGGTTCATCATGCGCTACGACCTCCTCACCCTTGTCCTCCTCATCGTCCTGGTCTCTTTGCTCTTGCTCCTGGCTGCCATCATCAGCGTACAGCTGATGCGAACCGCGGATGTTGACCCAAACGAGCGTATTGCCGCATCAAGGATGTGCTACTACCTGCTTGTGACCGCTGTGATCTACGTAAGTGCGGAGGCATTCCTGGCAAAGACCACTAATTAACAGCTATAGATCTTGGTGATCCCAGTCGAGGTGCAGTCTCTACAGGAGAACTTCGATGCTGCGCTCAGTGGCTCTCGATTTGCCGAAGCATCGCTCTTCTCATCTGGCATGGTCATTTCGTTCTTCCACCTCTTTCTCCGCACAAACGCCAACCGACTGGTCATCCGCCCCATCGAAGAGATGAGGTCTCAATCCAAACAAAAGCGACCAAAGATTCGATTCTTCGGCCCCAGCGATCTCGAAATGAACATCAGCGGGCCTCTAGCACTTCAAGGTGGACGTCGCCCCGACAGCAGACAAGGGCTCATCGATGTTGGCCCGGAAAAGAATCGTTTCGACTTTGATCCGGACTACTTCGAGCGACCGGAGCGAGCAATGACGCCAGGATCGAAACTCCAAAGCCCAATTGACCTTACCAAATGGCCGCTACCCCCTGATATGGACGAACCAAAGGAGGAGACGAAGGGCCACCAACGAAACAAGGCCAGTTACTCCATCTTTCCCACTCGCGCCGAGGATGTTCCCCGCCTGCCTGCTACCGTCTACAACCCATCCAGAGCATCCAAGGGTGAATCCAGGATATCAAAGCTTGCGATGCGTCGTTTTAACCGCCGAAGCTCCGTCACAGACGTCAGCCGGGAATTCGAGTCATTGGACAAGCCAAATCCCTTCTTCGCCATGGACAGGACTCGACATGCAAGCACAGCCAGCAGCGCGACAGTACAGATCGGTCTCCGCTTTTCCCTGGGCCCGGCCATGCTCTCAGCAGCCAAGTACACCTCACCCACCGCCCCGAACATGCCAAAACTCAACCGCAACGAGACCGACTCAAGCAATGAAAGCTTAGGTCTTCCCCTTCAGGCCCCATCACCAACAGCAAACGCCGACGAGGTCCTCCTCAAACCTGCAGTGTTCTCTCCGCCCACTCAACGCGCGCTGTCACCCGCGAAACCCAGCCCAGCCAGAACTCCGGCCTTTCCCCTCACACCCTCTCAAAACAGCAGCGCCTACCTCCAAGCTCAGCGGGAGAAGGTGCTACCACCCGCGCCTACGCCAACGGCTCGAGCTGAATCGCCTCGAGCTCAATCGCCTCGAGCTCAGTCCCCACAAGCTCAGTCGCCGCGAGCCCAGTCCCCTCTCCCCGCACCCGCGGTCCTGAGTGGTCTCCGTATGAACCCAGTGACACCCGCCGCCTCGGTCGCAGCAACGTCACCGACCACCACCTCTCCCACATCCGAGCCAGCGACATCACGGCCATCAACTCCGCTCGCGGTTGCTCTGATGCGCTCGAATAGCGGGAGATCAGCGGCAAGCCCATCGCCGACGGCGAGGATCCCGCTCGGGCAGGGCACCATGAGCCGCAGCCCGCCGCCCAAGGGCTGGCTGTAGACTGGCACGTGGAGCGGTGCCTGAGGCACAGGGTCAGAGATAGACCGGGAAGGCGTTACGCCGGTGTACAATATTGGGTCAGGTCTGGGGTTGGGTCATGGGTCTGACGGCGTTCCGGTTTCATCTGCGAGGACTGGCGTCGGGAGCGAGTATCAGCTTGCTGCTCCCGTGTCACAGCCCACGACGCGTGCAGGGGTTCGTCCTCAGCTTGGTCGTCGCTGCTCCTGCAAGCGGTGTCCCGCGACCATGTCGCCGGCGATACGCAGCTCTCACTTTTTCCTACTGTCTTCATTACGACCTGACTGCTGTGCAGCATTCCACTTAACGCAACGCTACGCTACGCTTCGTTACGCCCGTGCTTGTGCTGCGCACATCCACTCTTTTGATGACTCGACGCTCCTCTTTCATCTTCTTCTTTCACGTCTCGTCTGCCATACTTATTCCCCGCGTCTAATAGCGCTTTCATTGTCAATTGTAGAGGGCTGGGTCGCGTTGCTCGCAAGCTCGCGGTCCAGATATATATAACAAATATCATTACTGCCCTCGGATCTCATTCTCGGCGATGAAGTACCATGAATGGTTGTTGCTCACTGACATTTGTCGCTGTCTTTTACTTGCCCCAGCACATGACCACGAAGTACTCCAACCCACAACAGACATCAATCACCCATTGACTGAACTTAACTGGCATCGCGCGAGACCCAAGCTTCCTCACGCCATCACCCAGTCAAGCGTCACAGCCACACCTTCACCGCACTTCGCTCGACCCGAGCCACACTGACAAATCCCTCCCGTCTACTCCACTGCCTCCACCATGCCGCCACGCTGCATCCCAGCATCCCCGGTCCCAAGTCACGACCACCGCTATGCGTTTCCGGGCCCGGGTTATGCGTTTCCTTCTTTGCCACGCGCTGCCAGTAGGCATCAGGGCCTGACGTGACTTTTTTCAAGGGCGATCGTAATGCGTTTCTTTCGTTGCCGCTGGTCGGCTTCCACGGAGCTTCTATTATGCGCAGGACCCACACCGGCTCGAGCCCCGTGTCGAGCCGTACGGTGATGCGCGTGGCAGCTCGCTCCGCATGGCTGGATGGCGTTGCTGCGGCGTGAATGAGCGATGCGTGAGCGATGCACTGATGATCACGGGCTGGGGGTGAAGTGGCAAACACCGGTTCCGAGTGGAACGGACCGCGGTGACGTTGTGGGCTTGCGTGTGCTCGTGGGAGTTGTGTTCATTTGTGCATGGTTTTCGTGCGTTCGTGTTGATATCTCGTCATGGGCTTTCACGCCGGTTTCCTTCATCCCGTCCACCGCTTCCAGAACTTCCATCCCCCGCTCTTCTCGTCCCCGCCCTCCATGTTCCTGAATCTCTTCTGTGCCTTGGACCGCCGCCGCCCCGCCCATCCGAACCACACCACCAGCCCAACCGCCATGAAAGCAACGACGAGCAGCGTCTGCACGGGCTCGGCAAACACGGCCCGAGACAGCAAGAACAAGCTGACGCAGCAGAAGATGATGGGCGTGGTGATCCACGTCTTGTACGGGCGCTCGAGATCCGGTTCTCTGACCCTGAGTATGATGAGGCCGAGCACGGTCTGAAAATAGAATGTGTACCCGGCGACGCCGTAGAAGGTCACGAGGGAGTCGAAGCTGCCCGTCACAATGTATATGGCGGTGATGGCGGCGTTGAGCAGCATGGCCGAGATGGGCGTGAAGAAGAAGCCCGCATCCGGGTCCGCGAACCAGGCCACCATTTTCCCGGGCACCTTGGTGTTGGCCGTATGAGAGTTGAGGCGGATCGCGCGGTGGGCCTTGCCCAGCCCAATGGTTCCGAACACGCCGGGCATGTAGCCCTCCTTGCCTGCGGCGTAGACGAGGCGGCCGGAGGTGAAGGTGGTAGCGTTCAGGGCGCCGAAACAGCTGCCAGACACGAAAAGGGCGAGGATCAGGGCGCCGACGGGGCCGAAGACTTGCGCGCCGAAGGCAACGGCGACGGTGTTGGAGGACTCGATCACGTGGCTGGGCAGCACGAGGAAGTAGGATATGTTTGCGAGGATGTAGCAGAGGATGACGAGGGGGAGCGAGGTGTGGATGACGCGGGGCAGGTCGCGGGCGGGGTTCTTGAATTCGGCGGTTACGTAGTTGACCTGGGTCTGTTAGCTTTGGGTTGGACTTTGTTTGATTGGGGGGAGGGTTGTACGTTGTCCCAGCCGTCAAAGGCCCACAGGCCGGCGTACAGGGCGACGGCCCAGTTGCTGATATTGTGCGAGGTGTTGTCGAACCAGCCAGTCTGCTTCCAGTCGGTGTTTGCGTCGCCGCGGTAGGAGAGGCCGGTTATGGCGACGACGATGCCGATGACGAAGATGCTGAGGAGGGCGACGAACTTGAGGAACATGAAGACGTCGGCGCTGCGGGTGCCGAGCTTGGTGGATACGCAGTTCAGCGCGGTCACGACGACGAGGCCGGCCAGCGCAATGCCCTTGTTCAGCCATGCGCTGGCATCGACTGCTTCTGCACCGATGACTGCGCGCACCAGGTACTCGCCGAAGATGATGGAGATAATGGCGGCGGATCCGGGCTTGAGGACCGTGACGGCGCACCAGGTAAACAGGAAGCCGGCCCACTCGCCGAAGATCTTGGAGAGGTAGACCTGCGCGCCGCCGTTGAGCGGGATGGCGCCTCCGAGCTCTGCATAGCTGGCCGCGCCCGTCCACGCCAGCACACCAGCCACGACCCAGATGACCAGCGACGCGCCCGGCGACCCGGCGTTCTTGTTCACCTGCGAGGGCGAGGAGAAGATGCCGCTCCCTATGATCAGGCCAATGACCAGCGACAGGCCGTTGAGGTAGGTCAGGCTCTTGTTCCTCTCGAGCGAGCCGCCATGGAGCGCGTTGGTCGGGTCGAGGGCGGGATTCGAGGGCGCGCCCAGCGCCGTGTAGCCCTGCGCGGTGCTCGAGAGGGGGAACAGGTTGGGCGCAAAGTCAAAGGCCGAGGACACGCTGTAGGAGCGGTTGTGCCGCGGGCGGCTGCTCTCGTGCTCGTGCTCGTGCGCGGCGGAGTCGAACAGCGGATCCTCGTCGTCCAGCGACAGTCTCCGCGAGGACGGCGCGCCCGACGCCGACGACTCTTCAGACGTGCGCCGCGACGGGTGCGAGGACGAGGCCAGCGAGGCGAGCTCGAGGGAATCGCGCGTGGGCGGCGGGAGGTTGGCGTAGCGGCCGGCCATGGTGCCGTGGTGCCGAGGGTGCAGTGAGGGCAGCAGTATGGTGGGTTTCTACGACGACGACGCCATGGAGAGGAGGATGTGTGTGAGCAACAGAGAGCCTGCAGGGGTTCCAGCGAAATGCCCCCTTACTACGCTATCGACCAGCAACTCGGCGGTGTGAGTGGTTGAATGGTGAGGATCTGGCACCGCCGGGACGAGACGAACTACGGCCTAGTGCCCGCGCCTTGCGGCCCTGTTGCGTCAAAGCTCCAGAAATTCACCGCGGGAGTCTTCCTGAAATGACCGTGAAGGTGTCCAGCTCGCCAACTGACCGTCCTCGGCTGCGCGCGCACGCGTCCAGGTGATGCGACGTCTCGGTAGTGTATATCGCCTCGGCTGGCGGCCGGTCCCACGCCATGCCGCCCTGCCGTGCGCTCGCAGGGCCGCCTCCATATGGCCGCTGCCCATGCCCACGCGCCGTCGCGCAGCTGCTGAGATCAAGATCGAGAGCCTGACGGGCAAATGGCAGCCTCACTGGGACTCGCTGGCCCAGCAGGGGAGCGAGCCGGCGCCGACCAAGGGCAAAGCATATGTGCTGCCCATGTTCCCATACCCGTCCGGCACACTGCACCTGGGCCACCTGCGCGTGTACACCATATCCGATGTCCTGGCACGCTTCAAGCGCATGCAGGGCCACAGCGTCTTGCACCCCATCGGCTGGGATGCCTTTGGTCTGCCCGCCGAGAACGCTGCCATAGAGCGCGGCGTGCATCCGGAGAAGTGGACGCTGCAGAACATTGAAGCCATGAAGGCGCAGATGATGGTCATGGGTGGCCGCTGGGACTGGGACGCTGTATGAAGTCTGTCCACATAGCCAGAGACGACGCTGACCGTCTGGGGTAGGAAATCCGAACATGTGATCCCCACTTCTACAAGCACACGCAGCGCATCTTCCTCATGCTCCACGAACGCGGCCTTGCCTACCAGGCCGAATCCCTCGTCAACTACGACCCCGTCGACAAGACTGTCCTCGCGAACGAGCAAGTCGACGCCAATGGCTGTTCCTGGCGATCGGGCGCCAAGGTGGACAAGGTCATGCTGAAGCAGTGGTTCTTGAAGATCAAGGAGTTTCAAGAGCCTCTGCTGAAAGACCTAGACACGCTGGCCCAGGACGGAAGGTGGCCGGAGAAGGTGCTCGCCATGCAGAAGAACTGGATCGGCAAGTCCGAGGGCACCAAGCTCTGGTTCGATGTCGAGGCGGACAATGGTGACATGCAATTCGATCCAATCGATGTCTTCACCACGCGCGCAGATACCTTGTTCGGTGTGCAGTACATTGCCCTGTCTCTAAATCATCCCATCATCCAGCGTCTGGCCGCCGACGACGAGTCTCTCCGGGCATTCATCACGCGAGCAAAGGACCTCCCGCTCGATACCAAGGAGGGCTACCGTCTGCCGAACGTTATTGCTCGTAACCCGCTCGCTCAGGTCACAGGCGCGGGCGACTCGACCATCCCCATCTACGTTGCTCCATATGTGCTCGACGACTACGGTTCTGGTGCGGTCATGGGTGTGCCCGGTCACGACACTCGCGATCATTCATTCTGGAGGACCAACGCCGGCGGAGAGCCCATCAAGGTCGTCATAACCGAGAAAGCTGGCACCCCAGCTTCGCAATTACTGCCTGGCAGCAAGGACGATCAGGCCATGACCGCGAGAGGCTTCCTCGCTGCCGATATACCCGAGTTTGCCAACATGCAGTCGAAAAAGGCTGTCAAGCTCATGGTCAAGAAGCTCCAAGAATCAGGGAAACGCGCGGAACAGACTGCCAACTGGCGCCTTCGCGACTGGCTGATCAGTCGGCAGCGGTACTGGGGCACCCCTATCCCCATCGTTCACTGCCAGTCTTGTGGTCCAGTGCCAGTCCCTGATCAGCATCTACCCGTCGAGCTGCCCAATCTGCCTGACAGCTTCTTCGAGGGAAGATCTGGTAACCCGCTCGAACAGGACGAAGAGTGGAAGAAGACATCGTGTCCCAAGTGCGGCTCGGCGGCCGAGCGCGAGACTGACACAATGGACACGTTTATGGACTCGTCCTGGTATTTCTTCAGGTTTCTGGACCCGAAGAATGCTTCTCAAATCGTAAAGCCTGCGAAGGCAAACCAAGGCATGCCGGTCGACCTCTATGTCGGTGGAGTCGAACATGCCATCTTGCATCTCCTATATGCCCGCTTCATTTCCAAATTCCTCGCTTCGACGCCAGTATGGCCAGCTGGACAGTTTGTCAAGGGCGAACCCTTCAAGCAGCTCATCACCCAAGGCATGGTGCACGGCAAGACCTTCACAGATCCCGAGAATGGACGCTTCCTAAAACCCGACGAAGTCGACACAACATCTGGGACTCCCTTGATCAAAGCCTCTGGACTGGCACCCAACGTCAGCTTCGAGAAGATGTCCAAAAGCAAATATAACGGCGTCGACCCAGGCGCCACAATTGCTTTGTACGGCGCTGACGCTACCCGTGCACACATGCTCTTCCAAGCGGCCATCACTGATGTGCTGGAGTGGGACGAGAAGAAGATCACCGGTGTGCAGCGCTGGCTCTCTCGCATTGTGCGGCTCTCAGGCGCATTCTGGTGGCCGGACCAAGAACTCGAGCTCTTCCGGGGCACAAAGAATATCGATGCCAACTTACTCTCCATCGTGAACCTCTACCGCAGCCGGGCGCGCAAGCAGCGCCCGCAACTCGCCAGTCAAGCCGAGCTAATCGCATCCCTCAAGGTCGACGAAGCAAAACTCTGGACCAAGACACAGCAAACCATCGCCTCAGTGACATCCTCCTACTCGTCGACGTACGCTCTGAACACCGTCGTCAGCGATCTCATGACCCTGACCAACCTCATCTGGGACACGCCCCACGTCTCCGAGCTCACAGCCTGGCTGAAATGGCACTCGCTGCTGCACCTGCTGCGCATGCTCGCACCAATCGCACCGGGCGTCGCAGAAGAAAGCTGGCACAACCTCTCCGCGCAAACGCTGCACCCGTCGCTGCCTTACCAACTCGCCCCGAGCGTTTTCAGCGCGGGCTTCCCCGTGGCGGACGAAGACATCATCCCCCACTTGAATCCATACACGACGTGCGTGATCCAGGTCGACGGCAAGCGCAAGTTCGAGGTCCAGATCGAGAAGAATCCCATGCCCAGACCGCACGACACCAAGCTGGCTCAGCAAGAGGGGATTGTTGGGAAGATCGCGGCGACGCCGGAAGGCAAGGAGTGGCTGGACAAGGAGACGGGCAAGTTGTGGGCAATGAGCCAAAAGAAAGAACCGCACTGGTCGCATCCGGACATGCCGGGCGATTTCAAGGTGATCGTGGTTGGCGCGAAGTTGGTTAATTTTGTCAGTCCGAAGCCGCGCAAGGCGAAGAAGGTGGACGTTGAGCCGGGGCAGGTAAAGGAGGAAGCCAAGGCACATGCAGAGGCGAAGGCGGTAGGAAATGAAGAGGCCGCGGAGAACGTCGATCGAAAATCGAAGGCCACGTTTGCGACGAAGCCCATGGGCAGTTTCGCGAGTCTTCGCTCCGCGAGCAAGGACGAGAAGGATCGTTCATCCTAGGACGAACATGTACAACAGCAGAGCGTGTATCTTGTAAGATAGAGTGACATGTACATCACCGGCACACGTGCTTACCTCCAATAATCCAACCGAATTCCAGGACAACACACGGCCAAAGCCCATGCATTTACCGTGCCAGCGTACGAATGAGCTGCGCGTTGGACGAGCATGTATTCGGCCTCGGCGCACTCGTTCTCCCCGTCATCTGCTTCTCATAATCTCGACTCCCAAATGCATACCCGAGGCGCTCTGGGCTTTGCCTCTTCTCCGCAAGGAAGATGCTCGCGTTGGGCATGTCCTGCGCTGCGTCGAGAAAGCGCACCGTTCAAGGCTGATGTGCTTGCCACGACGCAAGAGTAAAAGTTTTCTAGGAGACGTCCAAGTCGGCCCTCAACATCCCATATGCGCACTTATCAAGAAGGCTTCACAGCGGGCCAAGATCTGCTTCCGCTGCGTTGCGAGAAGAAGCTTCTTTCAAAGTGAGTCCGCTTCTGCGCGAACCGTCTTGCTCTTGCTAGTGGGGCAAGCTCAGAGTCCAATAGCAGTCGAGACATGTCTGTTCTGCGTTCTCCGAGAACGAAACCGCAGACGGCATCGGAGGTAGGATGGATGGGTTCTTCGGCACCGAGACTTTGCGCCCTGTCCGAAGCTTCAACCACACCTTCCTGCGGGACGATACAGTTCTGGGTATAAATAGCTGCACACACAGTGCGCTACTTTCTTCTGCCCTCTCCTCCAGCTCGAAATCAGAGTGGCAACGTTTATGGCTGAAATGTTGCGGTTCCTGTTGAGGGGGACGTCGTCCTCTTCTGCGCCCTGTTCTGCGCGCATCATCCCAACTCGACTGTCAGTTTTCTCCATCCTCAAAGAGACGACCTCAATATCACATGTGATGCAGATAAACCCAACAACACGCCATATGCCTGTCTGCGTGGTTCCAGCAAAGCTTCTGAATACCTCCTGCGCAGCGGAGAGACTATTGTTCGACTTGCCGCATTTATTACCCTGGATAACACTCCCAAATTGACTGCAAGAGTCGCCCCATGTCTGCTTAGCTGCCTTGAGGAGAAATGTCGAAAGAGAGTCTGATCGTACGTTCGAACTATCTCGTCAACAAAATTTACGTCTGAACGTGAGCGTACGAAGACGTCCCAGATTTCGAACACGACTACCGAGCTCTGCCATGAAGGGTTCTTCATCACAGCCCTGGTCGTGAGAGGGAATGATTTTCGCACAGAATCGATGTACATCCGCCTGTCCGCTCTGTCCATCATTCTTGCGGCAACGAACCCTCGTCTCCGAGAACTCCAACCGTGGAGATTCATGAGACCAGCCTTTTCTTCTCTCTGCCGAAATGACGACCACTACAGGATCCCGCTCTTCGCGCTCTTTTATATTACCAGCTGATGACCAAAAGGGATTGTGTTGTCAACCGTGGTCTCCCGCTACGTCGACCTTGCAGTCTAACGGATTGGCCATTCTTCCAAACCAATTATCCCGGGAAGCCATTGTCCGCCACCTCCAAACTATTTACCAGCCATAGACCTTCAATTTCTCGATCAAGCGGTCAAAGATAAAGTTATGTGTTTCCCACCTCCTGCTCCCGTAATGCTGTATTCTACTCAGACGTTTGCACCATGTGGCTCTTGCGCTCTTCAGTATAAAATTGGCTGGTCCTTACCAAAATACTGAAGGACTTCACGGATGTTTGTCTCTGCGGCGCCGAAAGAACAGTAAACAGGAATGATGTTTCCGAAATTGAGAGAAAGTCGATGTATGGGCTTCGTGTACTGCGAGAACAGTTGCAGAAAATCAGCCTAAACATCTCTGAAGTCATCCACTGGGTACACAATACTCTCACACGCCTCCGGGTATTCGAGCCCTCCTCGCCGCCTAACCTCATCCATGACCTTCATGACCTCTAAACTCTCGTTCCAGCTCATAATATTACTCTCCAATTTGCCGTCCCTTATGCATCGCGCACACTCGTCCGCTTCCCAGAACATGCCATGTCCAGCAGGAATGTCGAACTGCTTCGTCTCGAACTCGAAATCTGCTAGCTTACCACGATTGGCGTTTTGAGCGGGGATGAGCGTATAAGATGTTGGGCGATAGCTTGGCGCAGAGACAGTGATGTCGCCGAGTGTGCCTTGGATGCGTACGGGGTCTGCGCTCGGGTGCGCGTCGTTGGGACTATTGGAGACGCGGATGTTGGTGAGCGCGATGGCGTGGGCGTCGCCGTTCCCCTTCTTTGCATCTGGACTTACACACCCCACGTATGCGCCCGGGAAGTCGAGCAGGATCGACGTCATCTCATCACACCCTGTGTCTTCATACTTGGATAACGCCGCCTTGACGTTCGGCCCGGGCCCTTTTGTGCCTTCGTTCGAGTTGTGCTGAAGCTGGTACAGTACCAGAAACACCCATGTCAAACTGTAGACCCCCAGGTCAAGCAGCGCTCCACCAGCGAGCTGCATGTTCACCATGCGATGTTCGGTACCAAATTCAGCCTCGACATCGTTCCAAAAGCTAAGATCGGCATAGACACGTTTTACCGTGCCCAGCCTCCCGGATCGAATGAAATCTTGAATCGAGCGAGTGAGCGGGAAGAATCGTGTCCAGACTGCTTCCATCAGGAATAATCTCTTCTCTCTGGCTAAGCTGCAAAGGACCTGCGCTTGCGAGACGTTGACTGTGATCGGTTTTTCGACGAGCACGTGCTTGCCGGATTCGAGAGCGAGGCGTGCATGTTGGTAGTGGTGCGAGTGTGGGGTCGCAACGTAGATGATGTCGACATTTGGGTCCTCTGCAAGTTCTGCGTAGCTGCTGTGTGCTTTGGCGGTAGCAGGTGCGCCTACTTCTTTGAGAAACTCGGAGGCACGAGAGGACGAGGTGGAAGATGCGGCCGCGGTGATCACGTGGCGGATGTCGTTGACGTCGCGGGTCGACGGATCAATGAGGAGGTCTTTCGTGAATGCTAGAGATGTTAGATCGTGTGATGGGCAGGATGGCGGGGCAATTACTTTTTGCAATGCCGCCGGTTGCTTGGTCAAGTCAGTGTGGTCATCCAGTTAACGGTATGTGTGGAAGAGTACCTAGTATGCCCCAGCGAAGGGTAAAGCGCTCAGAAGGCATGGTGATTGTAGTTGCTGTGGTGTACAGGCTTTCAAAAGCTCGGGGTGGGCGTGTCTGTGATGTACGTGTGCAGAGTGTGAGGAACGGAAAACGTGCTCCGTGTTGCTTTTGGGCATTCAAGTGGTGGTAGACCCCACTGTGCAGGACGTACCTGCATGAAGTAGGGAAGCTGCTAACGGCACCCCGGGTAAGGATCCGGGCATGGGTGACATGACAGGTAAGAACAAAACATGGCGTGAATTCAGGGTATATACATAACATCAACTCTTCCTACCTTTTATAATGTACATGTTCTGCGTACATTTGATCTTCATTCTCCTTGGAGCTGTTGAAGAAGCATGTGACCGTTCTGCTCAGTTTTCGCATGTTCTACATGCCTCGCAGCCCTGAAGGTACTGCCCGCTGATGTATCCAACAATGCCAACGGCGCCCAGTGAGATTACGATTTACTTGCGGGCGAGCTTCTTGCGTGCCTGAACAGTGTAGGCGTACAGCACATCCTTGAACGCAAACAAGAACGCCGCGGTGATGACGCTCTGAGTGACCTTGGGTCCAATACCTGACAAGTATTAGCACATCATCTTTGTCTGAACCATGCAAAGCGACTTACCTCCGTACAAGCCACTGTATCCCTCCTCGCTGATGATCCTCTTGAGCGTCGTCATCATGCTCTCCCTCTTGCTGTCCTTGCCCGCAACGTGCATCCTGCTCTTGACGGTGATGTACGGGTACGTAATGCTGGTTGCGAGCAGCTTGCCCAGGGCACCGAGGTAGAACGCATCCTTGGGGGTGACTCTGCGCTTCTTCTCGAGGAAGTTCTTCATCTGCTCGAACACGGTGTACTGCAAGATGGGGTTGATGACGAGGACGAGCGCCGGCGCGACACCGGCGAACAGGCGCAGAGGGCCCTCCTCGCGGATCAGGGCGAGCAGGGTGCCGAGTGTGGAGGGCGCAGGCTTCGGGGACGAGCCGGGGAGGACCTGCTCGTCGGACTCGGATTTGCGCGTCGTCATGCGCGTGTTGACGACCCAGATGGGGTTTGTGAGCAGGACCGTGGCGGACCCGGCGATGGCGCCGGCGATCATGGACTCGACGGTCGTGAGCTTGCGCGAGGCGCGGCCGGACTTGAGCGCGGCTTTCTCGAAGAAGGAGCGCGTCCATTCGTACCCTTGGTTTGTCAGTGTCGGCCTTGAACTCGGACCCTCTCAGGCACAACGAAGAGAAGCGGGGCAGGTACAGTAGTAGTATACGAAGTTGGTGACGGTGATGCCAAACAGAGCCGAGTCCATGCCCGCATACAGCCCCGTGATGCCCTCGCGCTTGATGATGCGGCGTGCGGCGCCCAGCGTCGAGGACTGGGCGCGCTTCGACTCGACTTGGGCGCGCGTCGAGAGGGTGATCAGGGGATATGTCAAGGCCATGGAGAGCAGTCCGCCTCCGGCTCCGGCGAGCGCGTGCGCGACATTGTCGCTCTGCTGCGCAGCCGTGCTCTGGGGAACAGACTGCGTCGACTCGGCGAGCTTCTGCTGCGCTTCCTGCTTGACCTCAGACATGGCGTGGAGCGTTCGATTCGCGTCGAGAGGGTTCTTGGGGGTGTCGAAGCTGACTTGGCGGTAGTGTGAAGATTAAAGGGGTGAAGGGCAGAAGAATGTCGTCTCAATCAGGCGTCCGGTGCGCTTCAAAGTCTGATGCTGCGTGCGGATGCGGATCCGATGGCATTTGTGGAGGCTCGGTCTGGGGTATGTGAGATCATTGCGCATTCCGGATCGCTCAACCTACCTCGGCAAAACGGTCCCACCACATGCAATCTCCTGAAGAAGCCGAGCGTCATGCGTGGTCAGTGGTTAGGAACGAGTCGTCACATGCACACCGACTCTACAGTGATCAGTTATAGATTGCTTTGGCACATGGCTGCAAGTTTCCATGCTAGCTGAGGCACCTATGGTAGCTGTTGCTGCACTCCATGTCGAAACGACGCTATGTAGAACCCACTTATCGACCGTACTTCTTGCGCTCCAACGCCCTAAAAGGCACATACAACACAGCCGACAGCACCAGCGCAACCTCAAATCCAATGTCTCCGGTCCTCTCCGCGATGGGACCCACAAACCACGTCTGGCTCATACCCGGAATAACCAGCCCAAAGCAAAGAACCGCGGCACCAATGGCTGCGTATCCAGGGGGAAGCTTCGACACGTCATCCCAAGCAGTCTCGTCCTTTGTGTACGCCGCATAGCTAGCCTTGCGAAAGAAAAGGTGTTCAGTAAGCATAACGCCAATGAATGCAGCGGCCCAGTACCCGATGAGACCCAAGAAGTTCTCGAGGTTCAGGAAGAAGGACTTTGCGGCCGGAATGGCGACACCAATGACGATGCCGGTGATGAGGATGGCATAGAGAACACGAGGGATGCGGAAGAAGAACGGCAGCGCCATCTGAAAGTTCAGCGTGATGGCGTACATGGTCGCGCTCAAGTTGCCGAGCATGCTGAATGCCAGCACAACAGTGACGAAGCGCCCGAATCCACCGGCTGGGTGCAGCATAGCTGCTAGTACACCGCTGGCAGCATTGAGGTCGTAGCCTACCTCCCAAGATGGAACGTTGGTCTTTGCACCGCCCATGGCTGCACCAAGAGTCATGAGAAGGATTGTCGGCAGTGCCAGTCCAGCATAGGTGTACGCCGCAATGCGGACCGGTGGAGCCTTGGGATGCATGTAAGTGCTGAAATCACTTGCGAGCGCAGCCCATGGGAGCATGAAACTCGCGACCAGACCACCGAAAGACAGGACCTGCTGAGCGGTTGCACCAGGAGCAGCGACTTGTTGCTTGAGTCCTTCACCACCACAACCTGTGGCAATGACCAAAGCTAGGACGGCAGGAATCCATGCCCAACGCTCGTAATGGTGCAGGATTCGGAAGCCGCAGAACGCAACAAGCATGGCAAGCAGCGAAATAATGACGATGCCTACTGTAGCGTTGATAGTCTTTCCCTCCATGACAGCGGACAAGGCCTGACCGCCGATTGTGGCATCAACGACACAGAATCCCGTGAGGGTCGCGAGATTCAGGAGCACAAGCAAAGAGACGAAGTACTTGCCGAAAGCAAAGCGAGCCTGTACAAGTTGACGCACTGTCTGGTCTTAGCAAAGATCGTTTGGAGAGGTCCAGCCCACTCACTTCCGGTCCGGGGGCCCCACGTGCACATGTACGCAACGGGTATCGTCGAGATCAACGTAAAGAACAGGATGACGAGGGATGCATCTCGCAGGTTCAGGCCGAACGACGCCGTGCCAACCATGCCAAAGGTCACACTGGGTCAAGTGTCAGTATCTTGTCCTTGCTTCTTCATGTAGTACTTGATACTTACGGTAAGGGATTGCAACTCATGCAAAACCACAACGTAAAGATGTTGAAGTAGTTCGTCTCCGTCCTCTCATCGTACGGCACTGGCGTAGCTCCTTGGAGCTCGACATCGCCGCGCTTCGCAAGGAGGTTGAGCAGACCATGCAGACCTCCGACCCTTGATGCTTTCCCTCGATGCGGAGAGGTATGCAATGAACTGTCCTTGCCGATTTGAATCTTCCCTAGCTCTTCCTCCGACGCTGCTATCATAGGTACGACCATGATGTCGGCGTAATCCGTCCAAGTGACTGCGGGTAAAGCACTCTAAGTGGAGCGCAAAGTTCGGGGGTCCCGAAGACCTGGTTTAGGTGAAATGATGAGGCAACGTTTTTCTGCGAACCACGCACGGCTGCGGAAAATGCGCTGTTTCGAAGATCGATCCCAAGTGCTGAGTTGTTGTCTGGCTTGCCTCTAGCAGCAGCTCGCGTCAACATGACTTTTTTCCATGACTCCCCCAGTTTTTACACCGTGCACCGTGTGGCGCACAACAAAGCTTTTCCCGCCGGAACTGGCCTCGTCAACCCGCGCAAGCATTCCTTCGCGGCCTCACCCGCAATTCTGATGTCGTCGCCGGTGTTAAGCGAGTCCAGACGGTTGCCCTTTCGTTTTCAAGATTTTGTGGCGTTTTCGATGACCGTTTTGACCTAGCGTCATTCTCAACCCAGGCTGGAGAACGTTATCACACGAGTTTGCCGATGCCTCGCCGGTCGGAAGCTGTATCCCGCCAATTCCTATAGGATTGCGGTGACAGATACTCCGAGATGCTGAGACTAAAGAGCAGCGATGGGGAGGCTGCCGCGTGGGGTTTGCAAAGAGAGTTCCTCGTCTCGCAAATTTTGTAAAAGTGCACTGTTATGGCTGCTGCTGAGCCCAAGGAGATCGAGAAAGAGGTGGGAGAGGAGCCGGAAATTGTTGTAGGGACCCATGAGGCTTACAGCATCTATACCAACAAAGAGAAATGGTTGATTGTCGCTATGGTCGCGTTAGCTGGCTTCTACAGGTATGATGAGATCATGTCGACCTTTCGGACTCAACTGACATAGGTATGCAGCCCTCTACCTGCCAACATCTACTTCCCAGCTATTCCGACGATAGCGAAGGCCTTCCATAGGTCAGTCGACGATGTCAATCAGACTGTGACGGTGTACCTCGTGTTCCAAGGCATTTCGCCTATGCTTTGGGGTCCAATCAGCGATAGGTACGGACGTCGACTGGTCTTCCTGGGATGTCTCAGCATCCTGGTCGCTGCAAGCATTGGACTTGCTCTATGTCCAACGGACCAGTTCTGGCTCCTTCTCTTTCTTCGATGCTTCCAGTCTGGGGGTAGTGCCAGCACAATCGCGCTCGGCGCAGGTGTAATCGGAGACATCTCCACCAGCAGAGAAAGAGGGGGATACTTCGGGATGTTCAATTTAGGGCCTATGCTGGCGCCCTGTATCGCGCCTGCTATGGGTGGTGCCCTGTCGCAGGGGCTTGGCTGGCGGTCGATCTTCTGGGCCATTGTGATCATGGTCGCTGCATGCCTCGTTCTCATCGCCCTCTTCCTTCCGGAAACCCTCCGTTCGATAGCTGGCAACGGCAGTGTCCCTGTGCCTCGACGCCTCCGAGCCATTCTCCCTGTCGTCGGTCGCAAAGCGACTCAGAAGGTTGCCGACACCGAGTCTCGCGCGAAGCCGAAGCAGTCTGTCAACCCATTCGTCTTGTTCACCTACCCGGATGTCATCGTTCTGCTCACCTTCACCGGCCTTGTCTATGCCGTGAACTACACCATCACCGCCACAATCTCTTCGTCGTTCACGAAGATCTATCCAGATCTGTCGGAGACTGTGCTTGGACTTTGCTACCTGCCCACTGGCGCTGGTATGATCATCGGCAGTACCGTGACCGGCAAGGTCCTTGACTGGGAGTACGACCGCATCAAGAAGCGTTCCGGTGATGCTTTCACCATCGAATACGCTCGTCTGCGACTGATGCCGTACTACCTCACCCTTTTCGTTATGTGTGTCATCGGTTGGGGATGGACAATTCAGGCGAAAGCGCACATGGCCGCGCCGCTGTGTCTGGCGGTGCTGCTGGGGTGGACCAGCATGGGGATCTTGAACACGACGATGACGCTGAATATCGACATCCTGCAGTCAAGAAGCTCAGGGGCGACAGCGTGCACGAACCTCGTTCGGTGTTCGTTGGCTGCCATTCTTGTTTCGATCATCGATCGAATGACGGCCAAGATAGGAGATGGTTGGACGTATGTGATTTGGGGCGGATTGTGCGCATTGTTGATGCCGCTCATGTTTTTGGAGATGAAGAAGGGTCCGCAGTGGCGACGAAAGAGAGAGGCAGAAGAGGAGAAGTAGGGCCGATGAGTATTGGTTGTATCTGCATTTTGAGCGTGAGTGTAAAAGCTATATACCCCAGTCGTAGTTTGAACCTGCATTATTTACTCTAATTCGCGGTGCCATAGAAGCTACTAACTTGGAAGTGAACCCTACTTATTCTAGCTATACTCCTGCAATGATGCGTACCACCGCTGCCCCTACACCACATCATGCTTCTCTTACCATTGCGGAGCGGTTGCTAGAAGATTATTTGCCCGACTGTGCAGCTGCTGAAGAAGTATGTGGAGGATACAGACGCGAAGTGCAGAGGGCTGCACCCATGACTCTGCGTTCTGGTGAGCTCTTCAAGCGTGCACGATCGGGGTAGACGTATCTGACCCAAAGAGTGCAGCACGCAGCGGTTTCATTGACGTCGACTGCTATCCGTGCATCTCTGATGCCTCGTCGCTACGATGTGGGCAGCCTTACGAAATGCAGACTCACTCGACGATCTTTTGAATAACTAAACACCACACGACCATGCCCAATCCTCGCTATGAGAGTCTCCGAACCCAGCGGTACCTCAGCTACCTCATTTCGTTGAGCTTGCAGCACTTTGTGACATCAACACCGCGGAACCACCTGGCCAGGCTGTAGAGCCCGCATTACCTGCAGAGACTAGCTGTTATATCTTCCGGTCTCTAAATTCAATGCTGAGTCCATGTCATTTCACGCACCTCCGTGACCCTACCTGGTGCATCTGCTTATGTCCATTCCGCTCACTTTAATCTGGCATTTGCGACCACGAGAACAAGAACAACATTTTTCTGGTCTGTTCTGATTAGAGAGCTCTTGTTGCACGTCAAACATGGGTAAATATATACCGGACTGCCCACCAACAGGAAAGCAGGATCTGGATGACCTCCTCAGCCCCATGTCAGGAATATTGCCTTGCGTTCGTCGACCGATCGTGTGCAAGGTGCCCAGTCTATTCCTCAGCCTTTCCATCATCAGCCCTGCAATTTCAAAGATCTGATAGCCTGGTACCTAAAACATGAACGATTCAAGGCTTTCGGAGATCCTGGCAAGGATGAGTTCAAGTAGTGTGATTCCCTGACACTGCGTCTTTCTGGTATCGGAACATATCAGGTGTGAATCAAGCGTAAATCGGAAGAACATTAGAACGAAGTTCCTCGAAGGCTAATGACCAAGGATTATCTAATTTGGAGTAATTCGAAGTCTACCACGAACCTCGCCGAGTCTTGCAAGCTCCTTCTAAGCTCTACGTGTATATCAGTTCCGCCTTTGTAAACGGCATCAAATTCCTGCGGCTTAATGATCTGACTTATGGGGCGTCGACATGTGCCAGTGTTCATCTCTACTTCTCCAGCGAGTTGAGATCCCGAAGTTTCGCAAACTGCACTTGCTAGAGTGTTCACTGAGGTACAAAATTGGGTTTTTAACCCTAGAAAGGGACTTTCTTCGGTGTCTTAAACCCCGCGCAGTGTTTTCCTACAGGTAAAAAACACTACAACTTTAGTATTTTACCTATTTCGCAGTGTCTTTTACCTAAAAGGGCCTTTCTTCTGTGTATATAATCTGCGTTGCAGTGTTTTTTACACTGCAAATATACTTAAAAAACCCAAATTGCGGTGTAAAAAACACTGCAATTGTACCTCAGTGGTTCCTTTGACCAGCCTCTCACTTTGGTACATCTAACATGCAGGACTGCTTAGCACCTTCACGTCCACTACTCATGTCATCTATCAACCACAGACCGCACGGTTCTGAGAGCCTCTTTACAGCCCTTAATTACAGTGTGTCCTTCACTGCCGCGTCTCGTCATCGAATACCGGGGTCATGAAGCTTCGCCCGTGAATTGCATCACCAGATATGGAGGAACCTCTCGAAGTCTACGAATGGGAATGGATGCGTGGCCTGGAAGACTCGATACTATCAAGCTCTAAACACCAGCATATCCCGCGCGAGACCTGGAAACCACTATCCGTACCTGCCAGAAACTTGAAGGACTTGGCTTCGATACGCCCTTCGACGCGGTTGACCTAGGCTCCATGAGCGATGCCGAACTTTCCTTCGAGCTCGCTAGACAAGCCACAGACAAAACGTATGCATTGCCGGGATTTCAAGATTTCATGGTAAGTTGTGAAGTCCAGATTAATAGCGATGTCTCATGTTTAAGCAGTTCATCATCGGCCGACACTCAAGCATACATACGCCCCGCTCCGGATGCTCAATCTCCTCAGTGTGCGTTGCAAGTTTAATTCTCCACATCATCCATTACTTCATAGATGGAACAATACGAAAGATGATGCCGGTGGATGCCAGCGTGTGATGCGGAGGTTTGCTAATGAAGTCTTTAGCTTCCTAACAAGCTGCAAGAGCGTTGTGCAGTTCATTAAGTCAAGCCAAGTCTTTGGCTACCGACGCCAGCAAAGTGAGACGACAAGGGCCACCAGTGGCCTTACTATTCGTACAGATCCAGGAAGACCGGCTCCAAAGGACAAGCAATAAGCCGGTGAAAGCCATGCCGATTGCACTATTCGGCCAAGGCATTGCAGAACGCATGAGCTTCGCAACGCGACCTTCCTCACCCTTCAAATAAGATTAGCGTCGATCAGTAGCTCGTAGGTCTCCCGAGACTTTGTCAAATTGCAAAAGACCGGCAGATTGATATCGGAGGATTACGAAGTATTCGGGAGGACTTGCAACCTCCTTACCTGTAGGTACAGCTACGCCTCCGCACAAGGATCTAATGTCTTGCAATGTCTTGCCGGTTTCAAAACACTAGCGTAGGATAGGGCTCCCAATTCCACCACTTCGAAGTTGGAACAGGAATCAGACATTGGCTATTATTGCGATTGCCAAACCGCGACCATACAGACATGTCGTGTTTGCTGTTTGCTGATCATGAAGCGTTGCCCCAGTGATGCGCATCACACTTACCATATGGCGTTAGTGTGGAGAAAGTGGGCGGTTCTGGTGCTCACCTTGACGGCTTCCTCGTCACTGTCGCAAACCACACCACTTACGCACACCTCAATCGCACTCCCATCTGACCGCATCACCCCCGTCTGTTGTACCCACGGAACCACACACCACAAAACACATCACAATGTCTGCCCAGCCCGAGGATCAGCAGATGGAAGGTGTCCAGGACACCAAGGGCAAGGGCAAGGCCACCCAGCAGGACACCATGGAGGAATCCGAAGATTCCAGCGACGAGTCTGCTGGCGAGGATGCTGTACGTTTGCCCCTTCGACCCTCCTGCTTTTGCGCAATAGCTAATAAACTCGCAATAGGCCGCCGAGCGTACGAGCAGCTACCCACGAATTCAAAAGAGGAGAGGGCTAACATGAACAGCTGAGGAGGCCGATGAGGACAACATGGAGGAGATCGAGACATCCAACATCATCCACGGTTCGCGCACACGCGGCAAGACAATCGACTTCGCAAAGGCCAACGCCGAGCTCGAGGGAGAGGAGGACGAGGATGAGGACGACGACTTCGTTGACCCTGATGATGAGATGAAGGACTAAGCGCGCAGCGCTGTTGTTATGGTCTCCTGGTATGTCTGCACGTTGTTGCGCGACGCGCGCCGCTGTTGCGGTGAGCTAATCATCAGGGAAGGGCAACTACTGACAGCAACAGGACGGTATCGACGCAAGCACGAGCCTTCGACATTAGTCCCTTCGATTGAATGTTGCGATGGGGTATGATACACGGAACATTTTGGAAGCGTTGGGTGGGCGACCTCAGTCAAACATGAGGGGTCTTGGCGCAGTTTATTGGAGGATGAGGGGCTGTTACTGTTGCGCGCGTCGAGCGCGTCAGTTTCGCACCGCATCTTTCAACGTACAGCTGTAGCCACAAAACATATCACGAATGAACAATCAAGGATCATAGCGTCCAACGTGTGTCGCGTGCGTAATTTAGGATGTCGTGCTACTTATGTTGAGCACCTATTTACTGTAGATGATTGCGCAACAGCCCGCCGCAGAACTGGCAGCTGTAGCATACGACAAGACAAACATGCGATCATCAGATTGGAAAAGATTTAACGGCATTACACGCCTCTCCAATCAATACTGCGCGGCATTCACTTCTTCCACCCACTTAGCCTCTTGGACGAGCCAGCACTCGCAACGTGTACTTTTTCTCCACGTCCAAGACGGCCTGGTGTTTAGCGATTGGCCTCATGCAGGGCCTCGCTAGCTTACACTCACGCCCACTCACGACGTACTGTCAGCGTCGGCGCACAGAGCGAGTCCGAAGCCGATGCTTGTTTGAACGTGGAGGCAGGGGTTTGGGGCCGTTACTGGTGGGCTGTCGGTGCATGGATGGTGAGGATGCTTATTGGGATAGCGTTCTAACATGTGTTGTACCCTAGTATTGGGATGCTAAGGTGTGTAAGGTTACGTGGGTGGAGCAGGGAGATAGCGAGGCTGGCGGCTCCGAGGTGGTGGTCGGAGACGGCCGTGAGCACTGAAAAGAAAAGTATACAATAATCATAGAGGAGATAGCAGCTTCTGGTTGATTGGTCACGGATATGAGAGAATATTTTAACGTCGACGTCTGCGGTCTTTGGGAAGTTCCTGAGTCAATATTCATGGATTGGTCCCGTTGAGGCTCGGTGTACCTTCATGCTCATGTATAGAGCGTCTAGCCGACCAAAATGGTCGATTTTGGTCGTCTGACGGAGAACCGATAAATGTACCGACACCTGCTGGAACCATCGACCCTTAGTGCAAGCAGGAAATGCATCTGATTCGCTGCTGCCACCGGTAGATCTGGGCCGTCGCGTTCCCAGATCTTTACACGAGCTTGGACCTGATCGTCTACCGAGAGAGTTGGAAGTGGCATCGACAGGCGCTTGCAGGCGAATGTTCAGCGACGGTCCGTACTCCCGCGGAAGTCGAAGACATCACCACACGGACGGAGGGCGTGGCGTGCCACCGAGAATTGCCCTTCCCCAAGATCTGCAAAAGTAATGCTGCATATCTCCAAGGTTGACTGCGAGTTATCGTTGCATTGCAGCAAGATGGACAGGCTGATCGATTTCTGGGCAAGCCACACACTCATGAGCTGCAAACGGACGATGTTCATGAGAGGATATTTCCGCCTCGCCAAAATGCCCCCAAGATGGCATGCGGACATCCATCAGCAATGCGTAGGTGTAAGCCCGTGTAGCAGGCTGTTCCCGGAAAATTGTGAATTCCACCACTTTTGCCTCCTTCCGGAGACAGAGAACGCTGCCACTTGAAAGATGGATCTCATATCCTACGGAAAGCTGTTCCTATCCCTCTTCACCAAAGGATGGCATGTTAAGACGCTGCTGCTAGCTCAAATTGAGATGTCTTGCTGCCGTGCAAGCGGCATTGCCTGGAGTATCCGCCGCTTGAGATTGACAGGCAGGCGGCCAAGCTTGCCTGCGGCGATGTCGGCGGTTTGAGCGACCTGAAGATGGGTTCGGTGCACCGGTGGAGGAAATGAATCCGCGCGTTCTCGTGACTCATCGAAATCAGTTCAGAGACATCCGCTGCTACGTACTGCCGTTAGAGTAAGGCTGGTATTCCGAGATCTTCCGAACTCGATGGAGTCGTCAAGTGAAGCTTGGTCTGCCGCAGCGGCGCCGCGGAGAGGTCCGCCCAATCCGCGAGAGGGTCATTGCTGGTGGCAGCGCACTGACTTTCGAGTTCTTTTCGAACTTGGGGTACATGGCCGTGCTTCATGACGACGGCGTTCATGGATGTTCGTGCCCATTGCAGCCTGTCGTCTGGCATTCCGCTGTAACGGCGGGGTGAAGGCCTTCTCCCCGCGAATCAGAACATAGCGCCCATCCTTCACGGCGGACTGGCGCAATCTTGGGCAGAGATAAGGATGAGATGACCCTCCGGAATTACGGCGACGAAAGAGGGTCGTCGGCGGCCGCGCCAATGAAAGCAATCCGGATACAAAGCAGGCTTCGTGATCGTGGTGGGGCTCAGAGCGGAACGATGCACGCTGCGCGACCATGTCATGGAGCCGACCTCGGCGCCTGCAATTGGACGCACGGCCGATCAACGGGCTCACCGCCTGCAGCGGATAGACGTCTTCAGCCAATCTAAGGCCGCTTGAAGCAAAGCGTACGGCAGAAACCGTGGGGTAGCCTGCCAATTTTCCAAATGCGCGACACCGCAATGTGCAGTCGTTCAGCGAATATGCACATGAGCATTGCTAACGGAGCACCAGGGACACGCCAGCTCGTTAGCAAGACCCTCAATTGACGGGTAGAGGCCAATTGGGGCGTCGTTAAACGGCACGAGAGGCGGACTGGCTTCAAGGTGGACTTTTGGAGGGGCGAGACAAAGGGTTGACATGTGCTGTTTCGAGATGTACACAAGCTTGCTATATACGCAAACAAAACCTCATTAAACATCAATTCGAGTCTTGGACACCAAGACGGCAACGCAGGTGACCGAGGACGCAGTGAGAGGAGGCAGACAACGCCTCCTTCGCGGCGCTTCTAGGCCCGTAATTGGACGAAGGCTGGAGGGAGTGAAGTGTTAGCGCATTCAGGAAAAACCCCACCGAGTCCGCCCTCTGTTCATAAGCTCTGCCACCCAGTCTCCCGCGACCAATTTCCCACCTACTCTCACCACTCTCTCTCGCTCTCCCAAGTTGCTTGCCGGAACACCGCGAGTCGACTTGAAGGCCTGTTCCAACCAGCCTTACACAGCAAGTAGGTCACCCTTGCCCACCACAAGTTATTTCCGCTGCACCTATCCCTCTGGCCACACAGCGTCCTTCCTTTGCTACGCCAGCGTCTCCACGAAGGGATAAGCGAGCGTCCAACATCTACAATCCGCGACCCCGCGCCACCTCATTCGCCGAATCTCTTATCAGTATCTCCTGTGCTGCGCAACAGCTATCAGGTGCCTCTGAATATGAGCAGCGTCATTTGTACCATCTTACCATATTCGAGCATCTGAGGCTGGTGACGTAGCTGGAGTGCGGTTCTCCAGCTTCTGCGAGAGATTGACGTCTCCAATCCCCAAATTCCGACCACTGCTCCCCTCTATACCAATCTATGATTTGGAGCTAAGCTTTGGCGCTTGCTTGTGAAAACCCGCAATTTCGATTTACGAACCACCAACCACGTCAAGACCACCTTCATCGAACTTGCAACTAATTCCATATTTCTATAGCTTTCAATTGAATTCAGGACATCAGTTCCTTTCTTGATACCCCGAGCGCCGCCACCAGCCGCGGTCCGCCTTCCTATATCCACCACCGTTCGATCCTTTTACTTCGGCCGTTCGCCGATATAATGGGTCGGATTTCATTCGCCGAGGATACCAAACTGCCTGACGAGACCTACATCGAAGAGGAACCTTACAAGGTTTTCGAGTACCAAGATGGACCGGAGAACAAGTCTTGGGCAGGTGCGCTTCCCTTGAAGCAGGGTCTCTATGACCCCTCGTTGGAGAAAGATGCCTGTGGTGTGGGCTTCGCTGCGTAAGTTGCTCAAACACATCAGGTAATGTGGCGAATACTGACAGGCGAATAGTCACATCAAGGGCAAGGCTAGCCACAAGATTGTCACCGATGCGCGTTCATTGCTCTGCAACATGACCCATCGCGGTGCCGTGGGTTCAGACGCACGAGATGGTGACGGTGCAGGTGTCATGACCTCCATACCCCACCGATTCTTCCTCAAAGAGTTCGAGCGCGAGCAGGGTTACAAGCTACCTGCGCTTGGCCAGTATGCCACTGGTAACCTGTTCTTCAAGCCGGACCCGACAGTCTTGGATGAGACCAAGGCTATGTTTGAGGATGTTGCAGACCAGCTCGATCTGAGAGTACTTGGGTGGCGAGTGGTGCCCCGAGACTCCACACTTCTCGGTCCCGCTGCGCTCTCGCGAGAGCCCATTATTCTGCAGCCCTTCGTTGTACTCAAGACTGCCTATGGAGACGCACGGCAGCCCAAGGAGGACTTCGAGAAGACCTACGATGCTGGCTACTTCGAGCGCCAGCTGTATGTGATGCGCAAGCGTGCCACACACGTCATCGGTCTGCACAACTGGTTCTACATTTGCAGTTTGAGCAACAAGAACATCGTTTACAAGGGTCAGCTGTCGCCTGTTCAGGTATATGAGTACTATCATGACCTGCTCAACGTCGACTACGAGGGTCACTTTGCACTCGTGCACTCTCGTTTCTCCACCAACACATTCCCTTCATGGGATCGTGCACAGCCTCTGCGATGGGCAGCTCACAATGGTGAGATCAACACACTGCGAGGAAACAAGAACTGGATGCGCGCGCGTGAGGGTGGCATGAAGTCTAGCCTTTTCGGCGAGGAGCTGGACCTGTTGTACCCCATCATTGAGGACGGTGGTTCCGATTCCGCAGCTTTCGACAACGTTCTTGAGCTGCTCACCATCAACGGTGTTCTGTCTCTGCCAGAGGCCGTCATGCTCATGGTTCCCGAGGCATGGCAGGGCAACCACACCATGGATCCCGCTAAGCAGGCCTTCTACGAGTGGGCTGCTTGTATGATGGAGCCTTGGGACGGCCCTGCGCTGTTCACATTCTCCGATGGCCGCTACTGCGGTGCCAACCTCGATCGTAATGGTCTGCGACCTTGCCGTTACTACGTTATGGACGACGACCGCATCATTTGCGCGTCCGAAGTTGGTACAATCTCCATCGACCCCGAGCGCGTTGTGCAGAAGGGCCGTCTGCAGCCCGGAAAGATGTTGCTTGTCGATACTGTCGCTGGACGCATTGTCGATGACGCCGAGCTGAAGAAGACCGTCTCCGAGCGCAACGACTTCAGCGCATGGATCGAGAAGAACCTTCTCACCCTGCCCAAGATCCTCAAGACCGTTGGCGACAAGGGTCTCGACCTCTCCTACACACTCACGGAGTCTAAGCTTCACGAAGATCCTCGCCTGCGAGCATTCGGCTACTCGCTTGAGCAGGTCAGCTTGCTTCTTGGACCTATGGCCGCCGACTCCAAGGAGGCTCTTGGATCCATGGGTAATGATTCCCCTCTTGCTTGCTTGGCCACTCAGCCTCGCCTGCTCTACGAATACTTCCGCCAGCTTTTCGCACAGGTCACCAACCCCCCTATCGATCCTATTCGTGAGGCCATTGTCATGTCTCTCGAGGCATACGTTGGTCCTCAGGGTAATTTGTTGGAGATGGACGAATCTCAGTGCCACCGAATGCTTCTGCCTTCGCCTGTCCTGTCTCTTGAGGAGTTCACAGCTCTGACCAACACTCACACTCTGCACAGCGGGTGGTCGGTCAAGAGCATCGACATCACGTTTGCTAAGAGCGAGGGTGTCGAGGGCTACATGGCCACTCTTGACCGCATTTGCGAGGAGGCTTCGGAGGGTGTCAAGAACGGTGACAGTATCATCGTTCTTACTGACCGCGCTACCTCCAAAGAGCGCGTGCCCGTCTCTGCCTGCTTGGCTACTGGTATGGTCCACCACCATCTCGTCCGCAACAAATGGCGTTCCAACGTTGCTCTCGTTGTTGAGACCGGTGAGGCCCGTGAGGTCCACCACATGTGTGTCCTCGTCGGTTACGGTGCTGATGCCATCTGCCCTTACCTCGCCATCGAGTGTATCCTGAAGATGCACCGTGAAGGCGTCATCCGCAAGAAGCTCAGCCCCGAGCAGCTTATCGACAACTACAAGCACTCTTGCGATGGTGGTATCTTGAAGGTCATGTCTAAGATGGGTATCTCCACACTACAATCGTACAAGGGTGCTCAGATCTTTGAAGCTCTTGGTCTCGACGACTCCGTTGTCGACCGCTGCTTCACTGGTACTGCCTCTCGTATCAAGGGTATGACCTTCGACCTCATTGCTCAGGATGCATTGGCTCTCCACGAGAAGGGTTATCCATCCCGCCCTATCGTCGAGGTGCCCGGTCTTGCTGAGACTGGTGAGTACCATTGGCGTGATGGAGGCGAGCCTCACATCAACGACCCAACTGCCATGGCCAACATCCAGGACGCCGTCCGCACCAAGAACGACAAGTCCTACGAGGCTTACTCCCTTGCTGAGTACGAGCGCATCAAGGACTGCACACTCCGTGGTCTTCTTGACTTCAACTTCGACGACCGCACACCCATCCCCGTCGATCAGGTTGAGCCATGGACAGATATCGTGCGCCGCTTCGTTACTGGTGCCATGTCCTACGGTTCCATCTCCATGGAGTCCCACTCTACTCTTGCCGTCGCCATGAACCGTCTCGGCGGAAAGTCCAACACTGGTGAGGGTGGTGAGGATCCCGAGCGCAGCTTGCGCATGGAGAACGGTGACACCATGCGTTCTGCTATCAAGCAAATTGCCTCCGGTCGTTTCGGCGTCACTTCCAACTACCTCGCCGATGCCGATGAGCTCCAGATTAAGATGGCTCAGGGTGCCAAGCCTGGTGAGGGTGGAGAGCTTCCTGGCCATAAGGTCTCTGGCTCTATCGCTAAGACTCGTCACTCCACTCCCGGTGTTGGTCTCATCTCGCCTCCTCCTCACCACGACATTTACTCCATTGAGGACTTGAAGCAGTTGATCTACGATCTCAAGTGCTCGAACCCCCGCGCTCGTGTTTCCGTCAAGCTTGTCTCCGAGACCGGTGTCGGTATCGTCGCCTCTGGTGTCGCTAAGGCCAAGGCTGATCACATTTTGATCTCTGGTCATGACGGTGGTACAGGTGCTTCTCGCTGGACCGGTATCAAGTACGCCGGTCTTCCTTGGGAGTTGGGTCTCGCAGAGACTCACCAGACCTTGGTCCTCAATGACCTACGTGGTCGTGTCATCGTCCAGACTGACGGTCAGATCCGTACTGGACGTGATGTCGCCATTGCCTGTCTGCTCGGTGCTGAGGAGTGGGGTTTCGCTACCACACCTCTCATCGCCATGGGCTGCATCATGATGAGGAAGTGTCATCTCAATACCTGCCCTGTCGGTATCGCTACCCAGGACCCTGAGCTCAGGAAGAAGTTCGCCGGTACACCCGAGCATGTTATCAACTTCTTCTACTACATCGCCAACGAGCTCCGTGCCATCATGGCCAAGCTTGGTTTCAGGACTATCAACGACATGGTTGGCCACTGCGAGGTTCTCCGCATCCGCGACGACCTCCGCACAGCCAAGACCGAGAACATTGACCTTTCCTTGATCCTGACTCCCGCCCACACCCTCCGCCCAGGTGTCGCCACCTTCAACGTCCGCAAGCAGGACCACCGTCTGCACGTCCGTCTTGACAACAAGCTTATCGCCGAGTCTGAGCTTGCTCTTGAGAAGGGTCTGCCTGCTCGCATCGAGTGCGATGTCGTAAACACCGACCGTGCTCTTGGTGCCACACTTTCATACCAGGTCAGCAGGCGCTACGGCGAGGCCGGTCTGCCCCAGGACACCATCCATGTCAACATCCGTGGTTCCGCTGGTCAGTCCTTCGGTGCTTACCTCGCCCCCGGTATCACTCTCGAGCTCGAGGGCGACGCCAACGACTACGTCGGAAAGGGTCTGTCAGGTGGTCGCTTGATCGTCTACCCGCCGCGCACTGCCGTCTACCGTGCCGAGGAGAACGTCCTGATCGGTAACGTGTGCTTGTACGGTGCTACCCAAGGTACTTGCTTCTTCCGCGGTATCGCTGCTGAGCGTTTCTGTGTCCGTAACTCCGGAGCCACAGCTGTTGTCGAGGGTGTCGGTGACCACGGTTGCGAGTACATGACTGGTGGTCGTGTCCTGGTCCTTGGATCTACTGGTCGTAACTTCGCCGCTGGTATGTCTGGTGGTATTGCCTACGTCCTTGACGTCCACCAGGACTTCGAGCAGAAGGTCAATCAGGAGATGGTTGAGCTCTCTCCAATCGAGGAGCCTGAGGAGATCGCTTTCGTTCGCGGCCTCATTGAGGATCACCACCACTACACTGGCTCCGAGCTCGCGGCCCGCATTCTGCTCGACTTCACTCGCGCCCTGCCCCGCTTCGTTAAGGTCATGCCCGTTGACTACAAGCGTGTCTTGCTCGAGGAGAAAGCCAAGGCCGCCGAGAAGAAGCGCAACGAGTACCCCCTGCCTCTTCTTGCTGGTAACGCCGTGCGTAATGCCCACGAGGAGTCCCGCAAGAGCGAGCATGAGCACGAGGCCAAGGAGAAGAAGAAGGCTGATCTTCTCGACATCGAAGAGAGCGTCACAGACGCCAAAGCTGAGAAGAAGAAGGCTCTTGTCCTTGATAAGACCCGCGGTTTCAAGCTGTACCAGCGCCGCTCCGAGAAGTACCGCAACCCTAAGACCCGTACTCGTGACTGGGCCGAGCTATCTCAGCGCCTGAACGAGGACGAGCTCAAGTACCAGACTGCCCGTTGCATGGACTGCGGTGTACCCTTCTGTCAATCTGACACCGGTTGCCCGATCTGTAAGCTACACCCTTGATCTTAAGATCCAGAACGAATTGACTGATACATTTGTAGCCAACATCATTCCAAAGTGGAACGAATTGGTCTTCCAGGGCCAGTGGCGCGATGCGCTTAACCGCCTGTTGATGACCAACAACTTCCCAGAGTTCACTGGACGTGTCTGCCCTGCTCCTTGTGAGGGTGCATGCGTTCTCGGCATCAACGAGGACCCTGTCGGTATCAAGTCGATCGAGTGCGCCATCATTGATCGTGGTTTTGAGATGGGCTGGATGGTGCCTTCGCCGCCTCAGCACCGCTCCGGCAAGACCGTTGCCATCATCGGTTCTGGTCCTGCTGGTCTTGCTTGCGCTGATCAGCTTAACAAGGCTGGCCACACCGTCACCGTCTACGAGCGCGCCGACCGCTGCGGTGGTCTGCTCATGTACGGTATCCCCAACATGAAGCTCGACAAGAAGGTCGTCCAGCGCCGTGTTGACTTCCTCGCCGCTGAGGGTGTTACATTCAAGACTGGCGTTACTGTCGGCGAGGAGGGCTCTGAGACTCTCGACTCTCTCCGCAGCCAATTCGACGCTGTCGTCTTCGCTACTGGTGCTACCGTTGCCCGTGACCTGCCCATTCCCAATCGCAACTTGGATGGTATTCACTACGCAATGCAGTTCTTGCACAAGAACACCAAGTCCCTCCTCGACTCCGAGCTTGCCGACAACGCCTACATCTCCGCCAAGGACAAGCACGTTGTCGTTATTGGCGGCGGTGACACTGGCAACGACTGCATTGGTACCTCTGTTCGTCACGGTGCCAAGTCTGTCGTCAACTTCGAGCTGTTGCCCCAGCCTCCTGCTCAGCGTGCCCGCGACAACCCATGGCCTCAATGGCCCCGTATCTTCAGGACCGACTACGGCCACAACGAGGTCAAGACTCACATGGGTAAGGACCCCCGTGAGTACTGTGTCATGTCCAAGGACTTTGTCGATGACGGAGCCGGCAACGTCAAGGGTATCAACACTGTCCGTGTTGAATGGACCAAGTCTGCCTCTGGCGGTTGGGACATGAAGCAAGTCGAGGGTAGCGAGCAGTTCTTCCCTGCCGACCTTGTCCTGCTCTCCATGGGTTTCTTGGGCCCTGAGCAGCGCGTCATGAACGACGTTGTCGAGCTTGATGGCCGCAAGAACATCAAGACACCTCCTGGCCACTACAACACCAACCTGCCCGGTGTCTTCGCCGCCGGTGACTGCCGTCGCGGACAGTCACTCATCGTCTGGGGTATCAATGAGGGTCGCCAGTGCGCTCGCGACGTCGATTCCTTCCTCACCGGCTACGGCTCCCAGCTTCCTGTCACCGGTGGTATCGTCAAGCGCTCTCCCCTGATGAACACTGGTGCCAAGTCCGAGATCCCCGTTGCCGCATAAATGGTTGCGAATAGAGAAATGGATAGAATGATATGGTCACGACAGGATGTTATGTTAAAAGACTGGAACAAAGGGACGATTTGACGACATTTGGAGTTTTGCTTGCGCTATCTATCGTTACCTGCAAGATACCTTTTCGATGGAGTCATCTGGTGGCATTTGCAGTGTACAGTCGTTTTGCTTCTTGCCATATATTACCATGCTTTTGTACATAGGTTGAATAAGTACATTCTAAATTCAGCTTTCCCTGCATCGTGACCTATTAGCTAGTCTTGTGTCCATTTTGTCGCCGGGGTGCGCACGACACGGCAGGCGCGTTTGCCAAGATTGTGAATATGACGTCAGCGCCTACCCACCTCCTTAGATCGCTGCCTGCAACGCGCAACCCAGACCATCGGTAGTCATCCACATTGCATTCGAGATGATGTGGTAGTGGTTGTGAAAAATGATGTTACCGCGTACAAGCTGGAAACATGCAGGCCGGAGGCCACTGCAAGGGTTGACAAGGTATGTTGAATCCTTTGCGGCGACTGCAGATCATCGTGGGGATGCTAACAAACCATCAGAACACCCTATCTCTCATCACCGCTGGACGCAAGCGCGCTGCACAGACTGAAGCAATCGCCATGGGCGTCCTCCAAAAGATTTGCCTCAGAGTCACTGCAAGCTGGTGAAGACAAGACCGGCCATATTAGCGCAGCACCCAACGAAGGCATTTTGTTCTTCAACAATGTATATCCTATTTCCATCAGGAGGATCCTTGGGTTACCTGCACCTAAACTACTCGATCGAATTGTCGCTCCTTTTGTCACTGGAACTGGCCCTCAGCAGGTCATTGAAAGGGCAAAAGCAAAGAAAGGGTTGCAGATTACCGCCACCGAAGTACTTCCACGGATGAGAGAGGGAGGAGCGTTTGTCAAGTTCACTCACGACGGAACCGCCTCAACGTCCGAGGTTGAGAAGGTGCTCCAGCAATATCTAAGAGATGAGCCCGTCAAGCCATGGTGGGCTCCATTTCGACGTATGCGCACGAAGGTTGTTAAGGGACGTCCCTGGGTCGAGGATCTGATGCGCATGCCTGCACCAAGACTGAGAGTGGAGTTTATCTCGGGCGAGCCGGGAGGAAACCCTGCGGATGCAGTCGAGCTGTCACAGGAGGAGCTATTCCAGTTCTTTCGACCGTACGGAAAGCTTTCAGACATTGTTATGCAGCCTCCCGACTCGAAAATTCTACCGAAGTTTGCGCATGTCGACTTCTCCACCATGGGTAAGGCTATCATGGCAAAGAACTGCATGCACGGCTACCTAGTCTCGCAAGCTGAAGGTGGCGGCGCAAAGGGTACAATCCTGCGGTTGAAGTACGAACAGAAGATTAAGCCACGATGGATTCGAGACTGGCTCTTCAGCCACCCGCGGATCGTCATTCCGATCCTCGCAGCGATCATAGCCGGTATCACCGTTGCTATCTTCGACCCAATTCGGACATTCTTCGTCAAGGCACACATCACGCGAGTGTTGCATCTGGAAGACAACAAACTTTACAAGTGGCTGAAGGGTTATGCTGAAGATCTCATCCGTGGCAAGAAAGAAGACGATGAGGCGGGCATGGATGCTATCTGGGATGACCGGAAGGGTAACATCGAGCAGGTGCAGACATGGCTCATGGAGACAGCCGAGACCTTCATCATTGTGCAGGGCCCTCGAGGCTCTGGTAAGAAGGAATTGGTTGTCGACCAAGCTCTTGCAGACAAGAAGCTCAAGCTTATTATTGACTGCAAGCCCATCCAGGAGGCACGCGGTGACAGCGCGACCATCAGTGCTGCCGCAAACTCTGTCGGCTACAAGCCAGTCTTCTCCTGGATGAACAGCATCAGTGGTATGATTGACATGGCCGCCCAAGGTGCAACGGGAGTGAAGACGGGGTTCTCGGAAACGCTTGACTCTCAGCTTAGTAAGATCTGGAACACTACAACTACTGCACTCAGGCAGATCGCCCTGGACAAACGACACAAGACTGACAAGGATGCTGGTCTGGGCGACGACGAGTGGCTCGAGGCGCACCCTGAGCACCGACCTATCGTTGTTATTGACAACTTCTTGCACAAGAGCAACGAGGGTGGCATCGTCTACGACAAGATCGCTGAATGGTAAGTCATAAATTTTCCCATAGCCACTATCAACAATACTGACAAGAACTAGGGCTGCACGTCTGACGACCGCAAATGTCGCACATGTGATTTTCCTGACCAACGATGTCTCATTCAGCAAGTCGCTTTCGAAAGCTCTGCCTGATCGCGTCTTCCGTCAAATTTCCCTTGCAGATTGCTCCGCGGAAGTCGCAAAGCGCTACGTCATTACCCACCTGGATGCTGATGTTCAAGATGATCCTGTGCCTCACGGAAAGGAGCCCAGGCCGGTTCCTTCGCAGTCACGCACAGACCTTGACGAGTTGGATACCTGCATCGAGCTGCTTGGTGGTCGTCTCACAGACCTTGAGTTCCTGGCGCGTAGGATCAAGACAGGAGAGACGCCGCAGAAAGCAGTCCATGAGATGATTGATCAGTCTGCCTCTGAAATCCTTAAGATGTACATCTTCGGCGCGGAGGATGAGGGTGGTACCAGGCATTGGAGCGCTGAGCAAGCCTGGATGCTGATCAAAGAGCTGGCACAGAAGGAAAGCCTGCGTTTCAACGAGGTGCTGCTCGACGATATCTTAAAGACAGGCGGCGAGACTGTCTTGCGTGCTCTTGAACAAGCCGAGCTCATCTCCATTGGCTCTGGACCCAACGGACGGCCATCGACTATCAAGCCAGGCAAACCGATTTACCTGCCTGCGTTCAAGCGCCTGACGGAGGATAAGGTCCTGAAGAGTCGCCTCGACCTTGCTATCTTGACTCACTTGACCAAGATCGAGAGTGCGACGATCGACAAGTGCGAGAACGAGCTGTTGTTGCTCAGCAAGCTAAAGAGCCAACCAGCACAGATGGCTGGACGGGCGCAGTACCTGCTGAACAAGATGATGGCGAGTCAGGAGAAGGTGGAGAAGTACGAGACGGAGTCGAAGGGATTGAAGAAGATCCTTGGTCAGGAGTATTGATCGTTGAACATATATAAGATACCACTCTCCAATCATTCGCAGCTAGCATACCCCAGAATTTGATCTGTTTAGTTTCTTTGGTGAACGGTGCACGTGCTTTCAGACGTTGGCCCCGCTGCCTCGGTCAGAACCACTTTGTGGCTTCACTGACCGGCACTCTTGACCTAGGCTCATGTTCATGAGTGAGACACACCTTTGAACCTTCAGTTCTTTGTTCTCGTCTTGCACAGCATCTCCTAGCCCAGGAATCAATTTCTCCGTTCCACGTCATTGGCGCTGCTCACAACCGCGGCCCGGGAAGTCCGTGCAGCTCCATTCTGCCGAGCTCGCAACACGCGAACTCCAACCTTGGAAGCGCTCAACCTCATCTCGACTTTTCCGCGACTGCCATTGCGCACCCCCCCGAACGTCCATCACCCCTGCCACAGTCGCAAACGTAGCGTTTCCTCGCGCTCCGTTCACACACTCACACAATGGCCCCTCTTACAGACTCGGCGGTCTCTGACCTCCAGGGAACCGTCTCCAGGCTCGAGAAGCGCATTGCGGAGCTCGAGAGCAGGCTGCAGGGCCAGGCTAGCATTGGAGACCAGTCTCAGGAGAGCGTCAGGATGATTCTGATCGGGCCACCCGGTGCTGGTGTGTTTTGGAGAACCGCGTACGGGAGAGGGCAATTTTGCTGACGGAGCTGCAGGCAAGGGCACACAAGCGCCGCGCATCAAGGACAAGTTCTGCGCATGCCATCTCGTATGTTGAAACTATCGACGGCCTCGCAAGGGAGTGTCTGGTCGTGGGAGGGTGCGACACTGACGTATGCAGGCTACCGGAGACATGCTCCGCGCACAGGTTGCTGCGAAGACAACGCTTGGTCGCGAGGCCAAGAAGATCATGGATGCTGGAGGTCTTGTCAGCGACGAGATTATGATCAACATGATCAAGACTGAGCTCGAGACCAACCAGGAATGCAAGAACGGGTACGTTGGCACAGCCCTCACCCAAGAGCTGTCTTATGCGCCATGCCTGGGACCACTCGCTGACTCGCTCTTGACAGCTTCATTCTTGACGGTTTCCCACGAACAGTCGTCCAGGCCGAGAAGCTTGACGGCATGCTTGAAGCCACCAAGAAGCCCCTCCAGCACGCCGTCGAGCTCCAGATCGACGACTCGCTCCTCGTCTCGCGTATTACTGGCCGCCTCGTCCACCCCGCGTCTGGCCGCTCATACCACAAGATCTTCAACCCTCCCAAGAACGATATGGTTGACGACGTTACTGGCGAGCCCCTCGTCCAGCGTTCCGACGACAACGCCGAAGCTCTCAAGAAGCGCCTCGTCACATATCACACCCAGACTGCACCCGTCGTTGGTTACTACCAGAAGACTGGCATCTGGAAGCCGATCGATGCGAGCCAAGAGCCCGGCCAGGTCTGGAAAAGCCTGCTCAAGGTCTTTGACAACAAGGCCTATGTTGCTGGTCAGACCGGCAGCCTTCTGAACAAGATCGGTCTCAAGAACTAGATTGCGCAACGCATTGTGGTGAAGGAAAGGATGTGGGAGTGAACGAGATGAGCAGCACAACCGCAATAAGAGCGCTGAGGTCACGTTGAAGCAGCGGAAAAGTCGACCTCCACCTGCTTAAGCACAGTATATACGCGTGCTAGAGGAGCTTCGAGGTCTCTGTACTTGTAGGATCGATATCTTGGATCTACTCGCGGCTGCATTGGGAAGGAAGTTGTGTCTCTATATTGTGTGTAATACTCTGTGCGACCTAGTTAAGATGTCTCTCGACTAGAATGCCCGGAGTTCAGGAAATATATGCGCTTCACTTTCTCATCTTCTAGCTGCATTCTCCGACCTTTACCGCAACTTGCATCTGCAGCTTTCCATTAGTCACAGGCAGCCGGTGACGTGCCGCTGCCTCCTCTGCCGTGCCACAACGTGTCAAGCTGCTGATTGCCTTGGCATGGCCTTTAGCTTTCCATGGATCGCTAAGTCCGGCCTCCAACCACGGTTTCCACAATTCTTCGACCAGTATTTCTACACACACTTTTGGACAGGGAGCACATAGCATACCGTCCACACGACCACCGATCCTCAAGCCACACCCAAGCGCAACGCGCCGCACCGCACCGCACATAAGCACACCAGAACCCAACGCGCATCTCTAGGGAGTTGCTTCAGGACACAATGTCCAGCCGCTTCGGCCGCGACCCCGCGCGTGACGACCTCTTCAGCAGCTACAACCGCTCCGCCTCGCCCTCCAAATCGAAAAACAAAGCGCGCGCCTCGCCCTACAACGCTGGCGGCTACGGACTCCCGTCTGACGGCCCGGGTTTCTCTGCCTATCCCGGCAGCAGTAATAGTGCCAATGGCAGCTTGTACGGAGGATATGGTGCGGGGAGCGGGTATAGTGTAGGTGCGAAGAAGAGTGATGATGGGTACGGTGGAGGGTCGAACGGGGGATATAGGAGCGCGACACCGAATTCGAGAGGACAGTATAATAGCGCGACGCTGGATGAGTTGGAGAGCCAGAATGAGGAGCAGACAGGGGTGTTGATTGGGAAGGTCAAGATGTTGAAAGATGTATGTTCCCTGAGCGCAGCGAGGCAGAGCAAAGTGAGGCAGAGCGAGGAGGCCTTGCCTCTCCCTCCTCTCCGCAAGCGTCCGATCTGTTGCTGAAGCATCCCTAACCGCGAATAGTTGACACACCTCATTGGCGACGAGATCCGCGACTCCACCACCCTTGCCGAGAAAATGAACGACCAGTTCGAGAACAGCAGGAATAAGATTAAGGGCACTATGAATAGGATGCTCAGGATGGCCAAGAAGACGGGCGTTGGATGGAAGGCCTGGGTTGCTTTTTTTGCTGCGCTGGTGCTGCTGTTTTGGTGGGTGTGGCTGGGATAGTTCCGGGCCATCAAGTACAATTGGCAAGACAGGACGAGGAGCCAAGGGAGGGTGGTAAAGATGCGAAGACTTTTTTTGCATTTGGCGCGGCGTTTGGGCATCTTAGGCATGTTGGTCATGGAGACTATGTAATGCATGAAGCTGTATGATGGTGGATGTCGATGTTACGTACATGAACAACATCTAATCAGGTGATCACAGCTCTCGCCCTTGATGCTCATGCAGGGCCTCATATTTCATCTTATGCTATCATCGAGCCATCGGCGCAGACAGGAGGTCGTGGATGAGGTTGATATATTGGACGTGTAGTTGAGCTCTGAAGGACACGGTGCAAGATATTGGTTTTTGGATTCATAGAAAAGTCACCAAATGTCACAAGAGAGGAAGGCGGATGCTTGCTGGAGCATTTTTTTATATCCTATGTGCTAGAGACAAGCTGCGAACAGAGCTAAGCCCGGAAATTCAAGTCTACTGATAGCTAGCTTCTGTGAACATGCACATGAATTCTTCCGTGTCCTCCAATGCTGCGCGATCAAACCACCCATCGCAGGACACCATATTTTGAAATCTATGGACTATCTACCAAAGCACTGGAAAAAGCTCATTCAAGGGCAGCATCAAGTCAGAACAATCACTTAGACAATGAAGGCCGAGAAGGGCGGCGATGGATCCGGAAAGTGCAACGATGCCGACGTCACAGGCTGGACAGGTTTGCTCACATTCACCATCGTGGTTGAAGCAGGCTTTGGAGCGTAGCTTGAAGGGAAGTAGTGACGAAAGCAGGGGTCGTTCGTCGCGAGCAAGGAAGTAGCAGCGTTGGACGAGTGGCGTTGAATAGGGCCATGAATTCCCTCAAGCACGTCAGGCATAATAGGCTGACCAGGACCGCGCCACCAGTCGATGGGCACAAAAGCCTTGTGAACACCGCCGACAGGAGTTGGCTCAGGAGGGACTGCGAAGCCCGAAGCCCAAGGAAGGACAGGGTATGTGGATGGCGTGGGAGTGATGATGTACACGGTCGCCATACCAGATGTGCAGTAACGAAGTTCGAAATCGATTGTCACAGTGATGGGTTCACGAGACACAGGAAGAGCGGAAGCGGCAGGAGAAGGTACGTCTGGGGCTACAGTGAGATCTGCACGAGGATCTGGGGTGCCATAGCAAGTCGCTAAGCCAGACATCTCGATAGGGACACATTTGTCGCTGCCACAGTAGACATAGCGCTCCTGCATGCCATCGGGGACGGGCATCGAAAGATCACGGCTCATGGCAGGCGCTGGCATCACAAGAGGATCCTGAATGATGCCTGAGACGGTGCTGATTGGCAGAGGTGTCAGCTTTGGCGCTGCCGTGCATTGAGATGAGGACTCGGGGTAAGTGTCGACAAAGGTCTCATCGGGCCCAGGCGGCATGGCAAAATGGCTGCTCGTGGACAACGCCGGCGTGATGGTAGGCGGATCGACAGGTCCAGGAATAGTACGCAGCGGGGTCGATGGTGAGGTTGACGTGCTGTTTACAGTACCAGTGGGGCAGAAGTGAATGTTGCAGGCAACGGTTTGCGAAGGAGCAGCAGTACCGCCGGGGGTTGGGCCACGCCACCAGCTAGGCCACGTCGATGGTCGGAACTGAGGAATGTACGTCTCATTCGCAGAGCCCGGAGGACTGCGCCACCATGAAGCGGGGAAGGGGGGAGGTGTCGGCGGCAGGCACAGACGAGGTGATCGGTAACACCGAGAAGATGGTCTCGCTTGTAGGAGTAGCATCGTACTTCGGTGGCTCACCACCAAGAGAAGTGGGAATAGGCATGATACCCATACTCACTTCGCCACTTGGTGCTTGCGAAGATTCTCTAGTGAATTCGAGTGCAGTGAAACTGTAGGATGACGTAGCCGGCAATCAAACGGAAAGCGCGAGGGCGCCGTGAGTGAGAAGAGGGTACGTGCTGAGAAGAGGGAGGAAATGAAAATCTATACTCGTGTCTATATAACGATAAGCCTACTTGCTTGCGTAGAACGCCTTTTATGCACTTCTATGAAGTGAGACTGTCAAATTCTAGCAGCAAACAGGAAAGCAAACGATCTAAATTAGAAGGTTTCTTGTGAAACTTTCTAACGCTGCTCGATACTGCTGGCTGTACTCGATAGCAATCTGCTGGTTGTACCAATTGTGCCTAGCATTGTGGTCCGCTACCAAGTTGTGCGCGAGCTCGTGACAGTAGGTGAAGAACCAACTGTCTAATGCCCGCAATCTGCCCTCAAGACTTCCAAAGGTTGGCGCATGCAGCGCCATAAACCAGGCGAGATTGAAGAATAGACTACCGTTCAGGTTGAAAGCAACGGTGTTGGACTTCTTATCAAGGAAGATATTGACAGCTGCAGGGTTAACTTGGAAAATACCAGTCAGCCCAAATATGAGTGGCAGGAAGCCGTTGAGCTGAGGCTGCAATTCCGCAGGCGGTGCAGCTTCGTCACGGCCGTAATAGACGTCGACATGCCTGCCATTGAAAGGAACAGAGAAAGCCTTGTGCAGATTTTCCCACTGCTCACCGTTGCAGTAGCCACCTCTGTCAAGCTCTGTCGGGTCCTGGTGGTGCTTGGTATTGATGTTCTGTTGACCAGCTGGCCTGCACTCTTTAATGGCGTTCTGAATGTTCGACCTCGTGGCTTGAATATCCCGACTGATCTGCGGGCCGTCGGTACCTTTAGTCTCAGATCCCGGTGCTGCTGGTGCATTCTTGAAACCCAGCTTCTTCGCCCAGTTGCCGATCAAACCGTTGTCCATCGACTGGCGATTGTTGTTGGCAAGCTCCATGGAGGTGTCAGGGCTGTTGCCAAATGCACCAGGCATCCTGTTGGACTTCTCAGGTGTAGAAGGTGGAGGGATGTTCTCCGTGTCGCCTGCCTTCACCACAGCGGATTTGGCCTGCTCTGCCGCACGCTGACGCTCCTCTTGTTCTTGCTCGAGCTCTTGCTGCTTCGCGATACGAGCTTCGTGCTCTTTGCGACGAAGGATACGCTCAACATTGATACCCTTCTGTTGCAGCCTCCGCAGCGGTTCAGTCAGGATGCGTTCCAGAGCAATCGTATCATTTTGCTTCGGTCTTGTTATCAGAAGCCTGACTAATTCCTTCGACACCTCGTACAAGTCATACTTTGGTGTCACGCTCAAGACATAGCCTGCTGCGCGCATCTTAAGGATGATCGCAGTCTTCTTGGATGATGTGGCGACGTTGCGCTCAGTAAGCGAATAACGGATCGAGATGTCGGACACGCAGTGTACTGTCAGATTGGATGCAAGCCATTTCGCATCGTGTCGAATTGCTTTCGTGGAACCGTCTCGCTCGTATTCGTGAAGGAACAATCGAGCCCGTTCCAGGATGTCCTTGCGCAAAGTGATGGCTGGACTCTGATCGCGCGCCACGGCACCGATCGTCTGGTTGGTCTTGACAAGCTCCGAGATCTTTGGTGTACCAAAGCGAGCGTAAAACTCCTCGAGCGCTTCTTCTTGTGGTGCAGCGATGACGTAGTCGCGGAATTTGGAGAGATGATTGACATCGTCGATAATGACAATCTCCCGAGCGCTGTTTAGAGACCACTCACGATGCACACCTGGCTCGTCAAAGTCATCGAGATCATCATCTGCTGCTGCCTCTTTCTTGGAGTCTTCTTTGATATCCCTGTACCCAAGCAGAACTCTTGAAGCCACGAGCTTTTCAACCAGTGCTTTGTCTTTCCACAATGCAGGAGCGTGCTCAGCCAGCTTTCGAAGCAGATCAAGGTACTTCTCTTGACCAATAGTGTTGAGAAAGCGGGCCGGCTTGAATGTAAGAAGCTCAGCAAGATCACGCACGCTTGGCTCATGCTTTGCTCCGATCTTCAAGAGGAATGCCGTGGCTTCAGCCCCATAGTGAACATAGTCAAGGATGCCACGATATTCTTGATCACTCCCAACGAAGACGTGCTCTGGTGGGTTGTAGTGATGAATGCGCATCTCTGTCTTGCCGGTCTGGCGTTTCGAGCCGTCCTCGAAACCGCTGCAAGTCGGATCCAGGTAATACTTTCGGAATATTGGCACAATGCTGGCGCTTGACAAACTACTCGTAAGACCGTGTGTTTGGTCCAGCTCAGTGCCTCGGCTAGCAAAGTATGCGAATTGCATCTCTGCGTCAATCTTGCTCTTTGGTGGCGACTTCAACAGCTGTTGCACACAAGGGGTAATCGGAGGGTCCCGCTTTACGCCCAGCTTCTCAGCATGTGGACGAAGATCGGACCTCAAAATGGCAAAGCCTAGACATGATGCATTCTCGTTCATGTAGCATTGGAACGGGGCGACCAGATTTGGGAAGGGCGCCTGCTCTGTTGGCAAAATTGGAAGGGTGAGAGCGGCAAATTTGGCTACCTCAGCCCCATAGTTGTTCTTGTAGTAATTTTGCAAGAAGTAATCCAGTGTCAAAAGGTACAATTGCTGGTCGCTTGCCTGCCCCGCGTGATAAAGTGTGTTGGCGATCGTGGTGGAATCGGGCCATTGCCTTAAGCCTAAACGCAGCAGAAGCGCCCCTTCTCGCAGGTTAGGCTTGAACTCGAAGGGAATCTTGACCTGCGTCAGACCCAGCGACAGAATCGCTTGGTCTGGTGCGTAAAGCTCTGAGGCCTTAAACATCTGAGCGGGCTTGACCAGCTTGCCTTCTCCTGGCAAGAATGGTGTCTCCCTGAGTCTGTCCAAGTCCTTCTTCGGTATCTCATCAATGACTGATGCAAAATACTTGATGAGGTCTACGTGGTTCCAGGATGCTTTGTTAGTGCCAGCCGCAGCATCGTTGTTACGCATCCTGTCAAAGACCATTGGCAAGTCGACAGTTTTGCGTACTCCCAGCGCCAGCAGAAACTTTTCCTTCGAACCAGCGAACGACTTGACCGTAGGCAGATCGTCGAAAAGCTTAACTGTGGGGAAGTACGACTCCTGCGGACGGCGTAAGCCTACCTTGGTAGGCATGATGGTGTGAGGTGTGAGGATCTTGACGACTGTCTCCTTTGAGCTCCCATCAAGTTGTTCCCAGCATTTTGATGCTAGACTGAGGACCTGCAGAGCTAGAGCCTCAGAAGAGGTGAACTCGGCCAGTTGTGGCGGGGTTGTAAGGTGTCGAAGCCAACGGACCATTGACAACTCGATCCAACCGAACATCTGCAACTGCTTGGCTGACATATTCTTGGTGAATGCGAAGGGTATCGTGTCAGGTGGTAGGGGTAAGGTCGGTGTGATCCTGGCAGGGTTTACATAGGTGCTGACATCTCCAAGGGCGAGAATCCTGCCCGAATTCTTCTCCGGCTGTACGTCGATGTTCGCGACGGTGTTCTCAAACAGACTGCGTGATCCAGGAACGTCAATTTCGCCACTCTCGAGCTTGGCACCGCACCAACGTACGAACTCACTCAACTCTTCTTCGTTGAGCGCACGAGACTCCAACCCTTGTCGAATGTCTTGCATCGTAAGCTCGGTAATGAAGCCTCGCCTATGTAAGCTGAGCATGAACGTGACTGCTTCCGTGGCAAGCTGTTGGGGTACCATGGGTACCTCATTCAAGAAGCTCAACGTTTCTGCAGGCATACGGACATTCTTACTGGCCATGACACCTTTGGTAGACAGGATCGCAATTGAGCGCTCTTTGGAGCAGTTCCAAAAGGCCTCATCAATCTTCTCACCGAGCGCTGTCGATGGATGGGACGTGTTCGCCGTATACTGTTGCAAGGTGTAGATGGCCTGAGAGATCAGCTCATCGACTGACTCCGCCTTGACTCGGGCTTGAATCTCAGCCATCTCAGACACGTAGGATATACGGCATGCCAGACCAGCGACACGTAGAAGCTCGATATTCCACGTCGAAATGTAGCGCGCGTTCATGTCGACATTTTCGCGCTCAACTGTTGGTATTAGAGACGGCGCTGAGATGTGTGCCAAGTAACCGGTCGTTTGAGCGGTAGGAAACCCAATGAAGATACGGCCAGACTTCGTGGGAAGAACTTCCGCAAAAATCTTGGCGGATAATTCCGCGGTGCTCCCAGAGCCAGTTGAGAGCAGAGCTGAGGGATCTTGGTACGGCGATGTCAACAAAGCAATCTTCGTTGACCTTGGCGGTGACTTTTTTGTCGCTCGCTCGATCTCAGCAGCGAACTTCTGTGACACTTTCGTAGATGCCTCCACAGTGTAAACCTGCAGGAAGATTGTGCCCTTCGATTCTCCCTCGATCGTCTGATCCGAGCTAAGCTTTTCGGTGGGCGCTGGCTTAGCAGCCTTCACAGCAGGCTGAGGAGCCGGAGCTGAAAATTTTGAGAAGAAACTCCTCAGAGTAGTTCCGGCGTTGCGAACCTCTTGTTGCACCAGATCAGCAGCCCGCTTTGGGGGTAATTGTGCTGTTGCGATGACGTTCATCCATTCGGCGTCTATTTGGGAATGTTGTCGAGTGACACGTGACACGCGCATGAGACCGCCTTCTGTCTCTGTCTTCAACCCTTGAGGCACTCGGATATCTTCGGGCGGGGACACCTTTTTCGAGAAGGATGCCACTACGTAGTCGTCCACATGCAGCTCAATGTTCTCAAGCCCGACAAAGGTCAAACTGGTTGCTAAGAATTGACACAAATTTGGCAAGTTGGGAAGCTTTGACGGGCTGTAAGATGGCGAGGCCGGGTTTGCTTGCCGGTAGTCCAAGGAAAAGATGGTCATCGATGTGTCGTGATCCGCTGGTACCGATGCTATCTTGGTAGACAGGGTGTTACCCTTCCAGTAGAAAGCCATCGTCTTGTCTCCAGAAACCACGAAAGGTTCGTCGCAATCTGCGAACACACTGTAGAAGCCCACACCGAACGCACCAATCTTGGTCTCATCAGGGTTGCCGTCTGCGATGCTCTTGAGTCGTTTCCAATCCGCGGTAGTGAACGCTTGACCGTTGTTAGTAACCACCAGGCGCTTGAGCGTGTGATTCTGGATGATGTGTCTAAGAAGGACAGGATCCTCCGCTCCTTGCGGTGTTGGTATGCTGAGCGAGGGATCAGTCTCCAGTCTGATGGTAACCGTGGTGGCTTTCGCGTCGGCAGCGTTTTGTATCAGCTCTCGTAGTGTCGTATGCTCACTAGAATATCGAGCTAGAACCTTGTCAATCAAAGCCCTGGTGTTGACCGTGACCTCGCTGTCAAGCCCATCGGCCATCGTTTGGTTGCGCAGCCGCGCAAAGTCTATCGAAGCCATCGTGAAGCTTTGATGTGCTGATCCGGAAGAGCGCTTCTCGTTGAACGAAGGTACAGGATTCAAGTGGCAACGTTGTTGCCTTCCAACAGGCGGTGACCCAACCTGTGCCCAACAGTGGCGGAAGTCGAGTATGCAAAGGGCTTGCAGAAGACACTGCAAAAGAAGAAGACAGCGACGGAATCCAGGGTTGGGTTAAATGTCTTCTTCGGTGTGGACTTGATCTAAGTCTGTTCGAGGGTTCGAAGGTCAACCAGCCACGGGTGACTGTGGCAAGGCCTCAGACCGAAACAATGGGAAGGTAGGAGAAGCGCTACTACAAAGGCCAGGTGATGCCACGCTATGCAATAGGAACCCAAGAATAAAAGACGCGCCAGATGATGCAGGCTTTGAAGACAGATGTGGCTTTGTCTGACGATGAGGTGGACAATGAAGCGGGTTTCGCGCTGCCAAAAGCGGCTAGAGCCTGCGGTACGGCAGCCGTGACCGCCATGAAGCCCAAATCTCCTGTCTGTGTACTTTACGCCGAAGCGCAATCGCGATGCATCAAAAGGCCAACGGAGTCCTCGACGTACGATAACATATACTCTCCTCGGCCGCCAGGTCACGTAGCAGACACAAGACGTGGCAATGGCAGCCGAGCCCCTCTCTCCAATGGACTTCATTGCCCCTGCGCGCATCAAAGCGCAGCTCCTCCCAGTTGGTCGCATTAGGCGTTCGCGCTTCTTGTCATTTGTCGACCTTCTGCGGCGGCATTCCCTTGTCCGCCTTGGAGACGTGAGCCCTGACCCTCGGCCAGACAGGAGTACGAACCCTTGAACCCACGCCTAGGCCGACAATTACTGATCTTAGTGTCGCGCAGATATGTTCTCTCCTTTAGCATTTCCGAATGGAACACTCTTATATGACCTGTCAACATCGCTGCCTTCAGCTTCACAGTTGTCGTTGTCGCCATTTGAGCAGTTTCGGGAGCCTTTTCTTGTGATTGGTATTGCGGACGCTGCAGAATACCCATGGCTTTATGGGTCACGTGCCGAAGAGAGCGATCTTGTCGAGCCAGCAGCCGATGATGAAGACGCGCAGGAGTTGAGCTCGGCAGCCGACGATCTGCGAGAGCAGTTTCCAAAAGCCTATCATCACTGCGTAATGGCTTTTGAGTCGACGTCCCAAACTCGCCATGCACGTTTGCCGGAAGAAACGTTGCTCGTACCTCCAACGGCACAGCTGAAGACGACGACCTTGAAGACCATTATGTGCGATCTAACCTCAACGCTGTTGGCAGAAATGACGACACTCGCCAGGTCAATGCAGGCTTTGCCGACAATAGCTTCGCCCGCCTCGCACAGTGGATCAGTCGATAATGCTCCGAGCTGGGCCAGCCCAGAATCAGGCACAGCGCAATTCTCGAGGCGGGCCTCACAGACACCAACAGCAAGTAGACCAGGGTCGCCTATTTCTGGAGCACAGCACAAGGACCTGCATCGCATGTCAATGCCTGTCATGCCCTCATCGTCTGGAGGTCCACTGTCAACAGAGGATCCAAGAGCTGGCTCGCCTTCAACTCAAGGAACGCGCACACCTCCGACTACATTTGACGAGATATCTGGTGTGAACGTGCCAACTTCGCCACCTCGCAATAACTCCACCACAACGAAGACCAGAGATGCCAGCGCGGATAGAGTATCCATTCAAGGCTTCGGGTCCGGCGGAGTGGGTGAACGCGCGCGGAACAAAGGACGTGGAAGAGTAAGCATCGTGATTGGCTCTCTGTACATGTGCGCGGGACATTGGCATGAAGCTATGAGAGAGCTTGTAGATGGCGCCACCCGAGCTCGAGCTTACAGCGATCATCTGTGGCAAGCCAAGGCCCTGGAGAACATCATGGTGTGTCTAGTGTTGTTCGCGTGGTCGGGCATGGATTTCCAGGTGAGTCGGCCACCGTAGATCGCACAATGTCATTGCTAATGTGGGCAGATACCTCAGATCTGTTTTCCCATCTACGACAAGTCCAAGTCACCTGACCACACACCATCTAACAGCGTCTCTGACATGACAGCACCTGGGAGACCTTCCAGTCATGAAGTGGCACTCGAAAGCCTCAATCACCTTCTTCCAGATCTGGTCAACATGATACTGAACATGTACAGCCGCGCGGCAAACTTTGCAGGCGAAGCCATGCCACCATTGGCACTCTCGGAGTGTGTCATCAGATTTTCGAAGCTTCTGGCTGCTATGAATCTTTCTGCCGGGTATCTTGATTACGATTCTCTGCAGCACCTTGTTCGAAACACGCCATACGTACAGAAGCCAAGATTGTCAGTCCCACGATTGAGCGTACATCCCACCCGTAATGACATCGCGACGATGCTCTTTCGGGCCCTTCCTGGTCCTGTTGAGACATCAGGTATGAATCCCACTGATCGGGTTCTTGTGTTAGCGGGCGTTGCGTCCGTCCTGTCGTCTCTTGGCTTGCAACGCAAGAAGGCGATCGTCATGAAGGAATTCATCACATCTCTGATACCAGGTCTGGTACAAGCCCGGAAGATTGGAGCTGCCGAGATGGGTGTTCACCCTGCTGCTGGTCTTGCTGCCCTTAATATGGTCGGTGGGCACCCTTCCGGTGCTGGAGCTCTTAATCTTGGAGAAGCTGAAGTCGAGAATGGTATTGATGAATTTCTGGGACTGCTTGGACGGATCTATGGCATACCCAACTCGAAGGGGTCATCCTTCGACTCACCAGTCTCAGGCATTCTAGATTCTTCCCATGATGCCACCAGCCAGCGGCTGATCGACCACATCTTGAAGATATCAACACTTAAATCATTTGGAAGCCTGAGCTTGAAGTTGGAGGTCCTGAGAATGTGCCTCAACTTCTGCGAGGCCCTACCGGACTTTAATGGGGTCTTGCACTTCACCGCTCTACTACTTCGCGTAGCAGGGCCTGGTACAGCTCCCAGACCGAACAGTACAGACGTGTTTGTATCGCTTCCGCGAGAAGAGCAAGTCAGACTGTTCTCAAATATCTCCCGCACAGTGGCAGCAGCAAATAAGCTTGGACTAGAACACATGGAGACCGAATACTGGGACGACTTCTTGCTCCGCGGACTTTTCATCCTAGAAGAAGCAGTGCCTCTCCGTCTGACGCAACATCGCCCCGCAGAGCTCCAGTTAGCCAAGTCCGAAAAGGAGGGACCGTTCTTGCATAATCCTTGGCTAAAGAAGCCTCAGACTGGTGCATCGGAGACCGTCCTCGTCGCCAACGAAGACTACCGATTCGTCCTAGCATTGCAAAATCCTTACGACTTCGAGCTTGAAGTGCAGTCTCTGAGAATTGCCGCAGACGGCATAGAATTTATTGGCAGGGAAGAGCACTTCCTCCTCGGTCCCTACAGAACGCAGAAGTTCCAAATCACAGGCAAAGCGCTTTCTTCGGGATCAATGAAGATCATCGGGTGCTATATCAAAGTCATTGGGTGCCGGGAACGCTTATTTCCTATCTTCCCGCAGCCGTGGAGACCAACTAGAGAATCCAAGATGAAGCGAATAGGCCTCAAAGCGTGTCTTGGCGCACCTGCATCTCGTCCTTCGACTGCAGTGGACCCAACAATCGCACGGAAGGCAACATCCGCACCGCAGCCAGAGACGCTCACCTTCAACGTTATCCCTGAGCAGCCGATCGTGACAGTAACGAGAGTCTCTTTACCTCAATCAGCACTCATGGTTCTCGAAGGAGAACGCAAGCAGTTCACAGTGACTGTCAAGAACACATCGACAACGACAGCGGTAGATTTCGTCAACATCAGTTTCCAGGACTCCGCAACGACAGCAATGCAAGCCGCTCTCACCGAGAAGGGGCTTCCCGCTGCTGAGCTACATGAGCTAGAAACGCAGCTCGCACACTTCCCGTCGCTACGCTGGTGCAGGAACGAAGATGAAGAGGCATTCAATATTGCGCCTGGTGCAGAGGCAGACTTCACGGTCGAAGTAAAGGGTCGCACACGCTTGACGGACGCTGTTATTCAAATTGACTACGCTCACCTCGGTAGGCGGCGATCTGATGTACAGGATCGCTTCTTCACTCGACAAGTGTCTATACCCATCTCGATAACAGTCAACGCAAGCGTCCAGCTCCAAAGACCGGACATCATACCGCTCTCCAACGACTTTTCATGGTCCAGTCGGAACTCGTCGCCCATCGACCCCTCAACATCGCCATCAGCGGCCGTGCTTGACAAGAACAGCACGCACTATCAGACCTTCTTCCAACAAATGCGCGCCCTCGGTCACGACTCCGAGTACTGCCTTCTCCTCCTCGACCTGCGCAATGCTTGGCCTAATCCCCTCACTATAACCCTCCAAGTACGCCCACCACCGACACTCACTCCAAACACCGAGACCTGGGAGCACGCCTACACTATCACTGAAGTCATCCAGCCCGGGCACGTGCACCGCCTCGCTATCGTCCTCCCACGCATCTACCTCGACGACCCGCACGCCGCGGTCCCATCACTCAACCCCGCAAATCAGCGACAATTCGTCGTCAGCACGAGCAAAATCAGTCCCGAGACAGAGCGCGCAAGCCGCGAAGCGTTCTGGTTCCGACACCACATGTTACAATTTGTGAGGGGAAGTTGGACGGAAGAAGGTAGTGGCCGACATGGGGAGATAGAGTTGCGTGGACTGCGGTTCAATGCGCGTATGGTTGATGCGATCAAGTTGGACGATGTGGGGATCGAGATGCGTTTGTCTGCCGATGGCAGCGAAGACGAGGTTGGGAACGGGGAGGACGGAGTAAAGCAGCTTACTCACCACACCTTCAGCACCCCGATCGACAAGTTCCTCACCCTTACCACCACGGTTCGAAACCGCAGTCCCTCACCCATCTCGCCCGTTCTGCGTCTTCAACCTTACCTCGCAGGTCTTCCACACAACCTCGCGCTCGATCTGGACAAACGGCTGTCCTGGACTGGCGTGCTGCAGGTCAAGCTGCCCCTGATACCGGCAGGCGGGGTCGTAGAGTCTGAGTTGGGACTTGTGGCGCTGTGTGCGGGCACGTTTGAAATCGGAGCCACGGTCGACGAGGCAGAGATTGTGAAAGCTGGGAAAGAGGAGGATACGACGGGAGACGGCGAGGCAGTAAGGGCAGGAAGGGAGAGGAGTAACACGCAGTTGATGCAGGGAGGTGATGTGTTAGGCGAGCCGAAGTTGAGCAGTTGGCACGCGAGAGAACCTTGTGTTATCATTGCGAAGAGGGGAGTGGATTAAAAATAGCGATTGGTAGACTTGAAAGCACATGTGTTTGTAGAAATACAACTTCTTCTATCGGATCGTGATTCGGGAAGTAGCTGATGAACGGATATCGTCTAGCGATATATGCAAAGCCAGCGCCTATGCCTACATGGCTCCTTTGGGTTATTCAAGAGTCAAATTACTGAGTCGAAGTCGGAAGAGCTACAAGAGGGTTTGGAAACTGCGTAGCTTGGGTGGCTTGAGCAGCTTGAGCAGGCGGACCCCAACGCTTATAGATTCGTGATGCAACGTGCTTCAAGCCCTTGCAAATATCGGCATTGCCAACCCACCGCGTAGCACCTATTTCTTCGAACTGCGCCAGCAACTTTAAGGTTCCCTTCCGAACGTTCTGAGGAGACACGGATCGACGATCTTACAGTCAATAATGCTAACCTCTTCGACAGTAGGCGAGTTCCAAACATCCTTGGCTACATTCAGCCAACGCAGCGGATCAGCCTGGCAGTTGCGAAACTTAATATTTTGGAGCATGTTGCTGTAGTTGGAGAATAGATGGTCTAGCCACTTTGTGAGCACTGTATCGACGATGGAGATTTGCGGAATGACGAGGGCCTGTGGTCATTAAACTAAGAAAGGGACGAGGATGTTCCGCAGATCGTTCCTTGGGATTTCCTCGAGTGTGAGAGACCGGAGTGCAGTGGGTGCGTCGGCATTCATCTGATAGATTCCGAATAGTCCAGGCAGTATGTCCTCATCAGAGACTCGAGGGTCGCCAACGACAGTCAAAATAAGCTGAAACTGCTTGTGGATGATGCTGTCCTCAAAATTGCTTCGACCAAACATCTGTTCGCAGTTCGCACGGATACCAGGAGCGAAGGGAGTTATGAAGCGGAGGTAGTCCAACTGCCGAATGAGGGGAAAGCCGCCCCTGGAGAGGTTTGTGACTAAATTGACTTCGATGCTGTCTCGAGCATCCAAATCGTAGAAAATGCTGAGTACAGTCTCGAGACCACACACTTGCGACCCAGCCGGTGAGATGCTGGCGCGCCCTACGGCTCGAAGCAAATTCTCTACCCGCTCTGCCTGTAATTGCTGTTCAGAGAGTGGCGATTGTCGGATAGTGAAAGCAGCCTGCAGGGGGTCGAATAGCGTCTGCTCTTTCGATGGAATCATTGAATCGACATTCCACTGAATCGGAGGACCGATAATGCCGCGGAAGGGAAGGTCCGTGATATTGACGGTTTGCAGGTTCGGCAACACGTTCAAGCTGTTGGCCAACGTCTTTCGCACATAAGTATACGCCTGAAGATAGGCGTCATCTTTGATCATCTCTGAAGCCAGTGACTCGGCCAACTCTTTCAGTCGGTATGGCGTCAGCGTGAAGATGGTGACATTCTTGACCTTCGAGACGAAGTACTTGCAGTGGGGGTCGCTGACGAACTTCTCAAGACGCTCCAGGCCAGCCTTGGAGCATGTCACGATGAGTGATTCAAATGCATTATTGAATTGTGCTTGTGTCCTTTTCGCAAGCTGACGACCGGTGTGTCGAAGCGCAATGACATCTTCGCGAGTGAGCGTCTCGCAGATGATGTCGATAAGTTCCTGAGGGAGGCTGTTGAGCTTGTTCATATTAGATGTCGGGGCTGAGCTTGACCAGTTGAGTTGATGAGTGTAGTTGGGAGAACGAGGAGAGCTTCTGGTGGGCTTGTTATGCACTGCGAATCAGGGCGTTGTCGGCTCACAGCGCCGTGACTGATACCTGCGGGGAGGCCGAGCGGTTTGTGAGACGCTCACACAACGTTCGGTATCTTGAAGAGCTTTTTGCTTGAAGTATCGAGTCCGTTTTCCCTTCCGCTAACTTCGAAAGTTTTTCTTCGCACAATGTCGCCACTGCAAACGGAACAGAGCAGGCAGCCCAGACATCTGCGACTTTGAGCTGCTAAACGCCCGAGATGGTATCGCTGTTCGCCTGGCTCGTATCTGCCAGAAGTGCTTTGTCTACTTCTGCTCACCCCTCATATGAGCCGCCATAACATCTTCTCTCCAATATGAAAAGCTGATCCTGAGTTCTCAACATGTTAATTACCGTGAATTGGTCGAGTGTAGCTTCGCTCTGGTGATCCGTCAGACAAATCACGGAGAACAGTCCAAGAATAAGAGCTACAGGTGTTTTGACTCCTTCAACGCTCGGTGATAGTTTTCAGTGCTTGGTATATATTGTGTGCTATTCCTAAACCTTCCATCGACCAATCAAGTCTCTTCCCAATCATTGAGATTGGATATCTTCGATAGTATAGTGGTCAGTATTTCTGCTTGTCATCCGTAGGACAGCTCGCAGGAGGCCGGGGTTCGATTCCCCGTCGGAGAGATACGATTCTTTTTGTTGCATTCGACATTTTGGACAAGTGTCGAGCGGCCGCGGCAGTGATGGTGATGTTGGGCGAACGGGTGAATTTTTGGCAGTCTGTGCGTACAGCACCCACTTACTCGTACTGGCGCGATATCACTGCAACTGGGCCATCGCGCCCGACGGCCTATTGACAGGCTTCCGGAACAGCCCATACGTACGCAGGTACGTGGTCGCGCTGCTATACTCTTTCTTCACGTGCGATGTCCGCGCCAGCTACGCCTTCAACTGACTCGGCCACATTCTGAGCTCCTCCAGACGATCGAGGACGACCGTAATATTGCAGAGATGGTCTGACAGAGAATTAGAGTGACATGATGGGTTTTTGATAGTAGTTCATGATACCTCATCAAAGAGGGAATGTCGATATTCCTTGGTAACGCGCTCTGAGAGGTTGGGGTAGAATGATGACTAAACATGCGCTAGTGTCGCGCAGCATCGCGAACCCAACGTACACGTTGCTGCACATCAGTCTCGAACTGACCCTCTCTGCGTGCAGTATTGGCCATGGCAGCTGAGGCCCCAGATCCTCGGACCTTCCAGTCGTGGGAAGATGCCTTCCAATACCCCATTCCTACGGTGCGGAAGCTCGAACAGCAGCTCCGCACCACCGCAGATGACAATCGCGAGAAGCTGCGATCACTCGTTGGGTATGCCCAGCTTCAAGTGTTGTCCATAGAACCAGAAAGTAACAGCTGTATAGGACGAGCTATCGCAGCCTCCTCGACACCGCCGAAACTATCATCGACATGGAAGCGCAGATGGATCAGGTCGAATCGAAGCTTGGGCGCATCGGCCAGAACTGCAATGCCAGGGTCCTGGACAAGGTGTCAGCAAACGCACTCAAAATGGACACACATGCAAGAGGAAGTGGTTAGTCTCTGGCTCATCGCAGAGAAAGGAACACCTTGTTGATACGGGCCTGCAGATGTCGAGCGATACACATTTGCATCCCAGCTCTCGGTCCTACGAAGCGCGCCCACTGTCAAGTCACGGCTCATGCGGAAAGACGACCAACACCTGCTCGTTGCCAAGATCCTTGTGATCTCCAGACTCGTGCACAAAGCACTTAGCCAATCGAAGAACAAGCCACCGATTGTGGACCAGTTATGGGAGAAGCTGCTTTCAGCGCGGAGAAAGCTACTGCGGAGGATCGACCGGCGGCTCGCGAGTACGACTGGGGAAACCGCAAGTCTGGTAGAGAGCATGTGCGCATACGCCCTGGCTACCAGTTCAGCACCTTCTGACGTGCTGAAACACTTTCACAAAGTGCGCAGAGATAAAATGGTGAACGAGCTGAAGAAGGGAGGGGACGAGCTGGCCAAGAGAGGAATTGAAGCCCTCCGACTCTGCATTCAGACCTGTCAGGACACCCAGACGATCTTTCCTAGGAAATTATCCGAAGCCCTCGCGAAGTTGAAAGCGCATCCCTTGATCCAAGACCCAGAAATACGTAGTCTGTACGAGCTGAATTTGGATGTCCACGACAGATGGATCGGCGATGAAGTGCGGAGCTATACTCCATGGCCGCGTCACGATGAGCTACAGCGACCAGAAGCGGAGAAGATATTGCATCGCTGGTCGAAAGACACAGTCGCGGCTTTTCTGAAGGAAATCAAGGCTGCACTTCAGAATGAGAGTCGACTGACAGAGGTGGCGAGCTTGCGACAAGAATTGATCGAGACATGGATGCTGTCTGGTCCGCGTATGGCGGGAGTCAAATTTGCAAACGTGCTCGACGACTTGCGCGACATCATGAACGAGAAGCTAGAGGCTATTGTTCGAGCACGTACACAAGCGCTCAAGGGGGTAGTGACTGAGCTTACGGACGGTCTGGACACAATCTCTGCGGATACCAAGACCCCTGGCTTGTCGCTCTGGGATGCCACAACCAACGGGAAGGACTTGAGCAACGGCGCGCGGACTTTTAAGACAGCTATACTCAACACACACAACGGGCGTGACGAAGCCACCTTGGGTGTGACAGCTGCTTTCGATAACTGGGTAGATTCTGTACTCGAAGTCAAGGGCATAGTGAAGAGTATGAAGGAGGCGCGCTGGGATGACACCTTCGCCGACGACATCGACGAAGACTCGGATGACGATCTAGGCGGCTCAAAGCAGGCATTGCTCAGCGCAGATGACCCGCGGCAGTTGGAAGTTGTCACACAGGAAGCACTGGGCGAGACGTTGCAGAATCTGGGCAAGAGTCTTGCTCACATCACGCAGAAGGCTGCCGGCGATACACAAGATGGCTTTGTGCGTAAAGCGGTTTTCATCTTACGTATTGTACGTGAGTTCGGTGATCGCCTACCCCGGTTACGCCTTCACGAACGCTCCTCGCCACTACCGACCCCCTTTACGGCAGACATTCTAGGGCCGCTGCATGCCGCCCTTGCTGCGCATGTCGCTCAGCTGACACTGCCCTTACTGGAGTCTTCTCTTGCGACCTCGCTGAAGATTTCGACGCAGACACCTATCTTGTGGGAAGGCCATCCGCCGTTACCAAGCCAGCCGTCACCTAGCGCGTTTCGTTTCTTACGTGAACTTAATCAGTCGATGGCACGCTTGGGCAGCGATCTGTGGGCTCCTGCTGGCGTCGCGGCTGCTAAGAAGAAGGTATTTGTGGATGTCATGCACGTGCTGGAGAAGCACGTTGAAGCTATTAAGGCTTCACGACTGCAGCAGACGGTCAACAATGACACCGAGGCTGGTGAGTCAAACGGCACGAATGGTGATGAGCAGGAAGATGAAGCCACTGCCGTAAACGCTGCACCTTCTACAGAGCACAACGAACTCAGGGACCAAAGGCTAAAGCAGCTGGCATTCGACGCGGTCTACCTGCAACGATTCCTTGGCGACCACTCAAAGTCTGCCGAGCCTACAGACGAGTTGAGCAAGAAGATGAGTCTTGCAGATCTGGACGATGCCGCAGTCCAGAGGCTGAGGAAGAACGCAACGGAGTATGCGAAGAAGACATACCTTCTGTTCGCCCTTCTCGCTTGAGGCAAGATAGGGCAACACCAGCCTCGTAGTACACGATCCTCAAGGGCGGTCCGACAAAAGAAACTCCGAACGATCTACGAGCCATGACGTATCCAACGGCGTCATGCTAGTTTCCTCGCCGTAGAATTTTTGAGCAGTTGCCAAGGCGCATGATATGCAAGAACGGAACGATATCAAGCCACCTCGATGCACAACGCTGATCGCAGGCTTAGCGGCCGATAGATGAGCTTATTAAAACACAGGCATTGACTACCAACACCACTATGTGAGCCCTACAGCGCGCCTCTGGCTTATACAGGTAGTAGCCAATTTAAACAGAGAGCTATCAGTGTCCAGAGCTCCCTTACGCATGGGTCTCGGAATGGTTGATGCGTTTCTTCGGATGCTTTTTGCTAAAGCTAGTCTTTCACAGCCAGTATTGTTTGGTATGGTTGGGACTTATTATTAGATGCACATTGGTCATTGCGGTCACTTTCTGCTGCGCCATATCATCCCCTGAAGGATCCTGACACTCAGCAGAATTGGCTGGGCAAGTCTGATTTTGTTCGAAAAGCAGCGGGGGAAAACGCTTCAGCCATTTCAACGCTCAAGACTTCACGACAACTCTTCAAGCGCCAAAACGCCTGACGAATGGATATCTCAGAAATGCACGCTAGAGTCGCCATACTTTCGACCCTCATCCCACCTTCGCTCCTCAGGACTCATCCATCTTATCTCCCTTCCCTCCACACCTCAACTCCTCCACCTCCTTCCTCAACAGCTCGATCTCCAGTTCCTGCGCCTTCATCTTCTCCAGCGCCATCTCGATTAACCGCGCCTTATTGACCGTCTTCTTCTCGCCCGGCTTCCCCCTCCCACTCCCCTCACTCATCCCACTGACCGCACTCGTCTCACTAAACACACTCTGCGCCTCCCCCTCCTTCGGCTCGCCCCTCATAACCACAAAGCACGTCGTCCCGCTCCCAAACGTGACCTCGCCATCGAGCAGAAACTCGGCCAAATCCACCATGGCAGTCTTCATGCGGTCGCGCCGCGCTTGCTCCGCCGCGCGGTGCGTCGCGCGCTTCATCATGACCCCCGTCGCCATGGCCGTGCTGAAGTGCAGTCCCATTTCGAGGTGCTGGCCGCTGGAGATCAGCTCGTAGTTTGATTTCGAGGCCAGCAGGTCGGCTTGCGGGGTTGTCACGCCGCCGGCAACTGGGGGGCGTTAGTCTCAACAAAAATGATAATGATAGTGATGATGATGGTGACAGTCAAGACGAAGTCAAGAGGGTGGGGGAGGTACCGTTGCTGTCGCTTGTTGCGATGGAGGATGGGCGGCGCGCGATGGGGACGCGTTTCGTCGTCGACGCGGGAAGACTGGACACTTCGCTGACGGTGGAGATTGTGGACGCGGTGTCGGCGGCTATGCTGGGGCTTCTTATGCTCGCTGTTGAGATGCTTGGGTGCTTGACTGGGCGCAGTGGGACAGAGGCCTGGAATTGCGGTTGCGCTTGCGGTTGCGCTTGCTGCTGGATTTGGGCATATTGCGGTGGAGGCTGATGTTGGTACTGGTTCTGAGGCGGTTGGTGGTGCTGTGTTGGCTGGGCTTGCTGTGCGCTCTCGCGAACGGGACTGTATCGTCTCCTCTTTTTGAATAGTTGGGGCCATGTTCTGCTCAGGGGACCGCGGTGCGAGTGTGTGTCTGTTTCCACTGATTGCTGCGGTGGGTACGGTTGCATGGTTACTGTTTCGGGCATGGCATCGAGGATCAAGCTGTGAGTATTGGGGTCACGATCTGGCTAGACTTGACGGACTGGGCTCGAAGTAACCCGGGACTTGTCTTGACGTCTAAATCCAAGACGCGAGTTGATGATTGTGAAGCACGTTTCTGGCTCGTCTGACAGGCCCTCGCCGTTCCACTTTCTGGTAGTCGTGATGCTACGCTCGCTTGTCGTCAGGTCACGCCGATTCCAAAACTAGCTCTTTGCGAAGATCCAGGTTTTGCTTGGAGATGGGAGTTGGATCGAGGTACTCTTGCAAGGTTGCTTCAAGACAGGCACGACGCGTAAGATGCTTATTGCACTATTATCTATGCTTCCCAACAGGACCGATACATTAAAAGCAAAGATGGCGCTCGCATCCCTTCCCATGGCGCTCGCTGTCACGACAACCCTGCGCGGGCGCTGCTGAGCCTTGGCGCTGCACGTGGGAGTGAAAGCGACTCCGGTTGGCTGGAACGCAGCACATCGCGGAGCAGCGACTGCCAAGACTGAGCTTCGACACACATTCCGGGGCGCCATGGATGGGCCGTGAGTGGATGATCGGCCCAGTTGAGCACCGGATGAGCACCGAGAGCGGCAGGAGATCTGATGGAAGTTGCCTTGGTGCCACAAGTGGAGAAGCGTTCGTAGCTCCCGAAACCTACGGGCGGAGCCCCAGATTCTGCTGTTGCAGGCGGTCAATCAATACGGTGTTACAATGGCATGTATGGCGAGAACCAATGTGCAACGAGTCCTATGGATTAACACACGTGTGCTTGACGTTGTGACGTTTTCTCGCACGTGAGATATCACGACCAGGGTTCGATATTAGGCTGATGATGCCAGCTGATGGCGGATAGCAGTGATAACGATATCGATACAGAGCATCAGCCTGAAGGCACTCCAGGGCTTCCTTTATTGAGTGTTTGACAGACGGGGAAGCGTGACGAATCTGGAGATAAGACTGATAATGGGTGACGGTGGCGGATAATAGGGATAGCGATGAACAACTCGGTTCTGGAAGCTTTCAGAGCTTCTTTGATCGAGATGATCATGTTCAGAGAATGAGTATCAAATTTTTTTCGCTAACAAAACAATCATACACACAGGCGTTATTGTAGACTACATCGTGCTCACTCTACTGACCATCTCGGAACTATCCCGTCCATCCTTATACTTCTGACCGCCAGGCACATACTCCAGTTCTTCGTCCTCAAGATCCGTATCCAACGGCTCATCGCTAAGCATCTTAGGATTCAGCTTGAACGCGCCCTTGGGCACGAACGTACTCGACATGACCAGCACCGCGATGATAGTGAACTGGATGCCTGCCACGTTCCTAATCGCGGACTGTACGTTGTCGTTGTTCGCGTCAGAGACCCGGTCGATGTATGTGCCTAAGCATACCGAGGCAATGGCGTAGGTGACGATGTAGGAACTGTAGAGGAAGGCCATGACGGCGCCGAGCGCGGAGACGTTCTTCGTGTCGGACTCGATGCGCGCGAGGGATCTGTCTATGCGTGAGCAGGCTAAGTGAGAATAATAATAAGGGATCTACTGACGCTTGAATGTACGCGGCAAGACTGACGTCGCCGGCCGCCCAGCCGAAACTTATCGGTAGGAATGTCGCCGCGACGATCCATGCCTGTCCCACATCGCCCTTCGGCGGATGCCAGAACGGCAGGTACCACACGATGAGGAGCGCTAGCGCATCGATGCGCAGCCAAGGCATCGGTGTCTGCACGAGGTTCGTGAACATGAAGACAAAGAGCGCACCCAGCAATTCGCCAAAGTTCGAGCCTCCAACCATGATTTGCGCCCAAGCTGAGTTTCCCAGATATCGTCGCGCGACTACGGGTGCAATGGCGTTCTCGAGATAGCGATGCGCGTAAAGCGCAACGGCGTATCCGGGAAGCAACCACACGAACTTTCTGTGCGTGAAGATGATCTTGCCGCCCGTCCAGATGGATTCGAAGAAGAGGTAGAAGCCGCTCGCGACCGCCTTGACATACGTTGGCTGGCCCTCTAGAAACAAGCTATTTTCAGACGGAGCCGCGGCTTCTTGGATGAAGAACCATAGAAATGACGCTGCGGCGAAGAAGATTGGTGTGATGATGAAGGAGAAATTGTTGCCGAAGTGCGGGATCAGAGCAAGGGCTGTGCAGAACGCGCCTGCTGTGCCCGACACCTCGTAGAAGATGTGTACGAGGGAGTCCATCCTTCGCAGTTTCTGGACGTTGCCGCCGACAAGATCTCGCGGAATGACCCGACGAATGAGCTCTACCATGCCATATACAACGCCGCATACACAGTCTGCACATTGTTAGTGACCGGAACGTAACCTGCCGCGAGGACTGCGTGTACTATCGCACTGGGACAATATGGACTGTAAAAGAACTACTTACAGATCGGAATCATACCATCCGTATTGTAGTCTCCATAGTAGCTGAAATCACCCTTGGGATGTCCGTTCGGCACAAATTTGCCACCAGTTGCCGCGTCCAGGATGAGAAGGATGCTGCTCATGACGGCAAAAATCAGGATAGCTGCGGCGAGTACATTCTTCGTTGGATATCTCTTGATCAGCGGAGCTATCAGAATCGACCCAACACATTGAAAGGCCTGGTTGAGACCGGTCAAAATGCCGACACGTTGGAATGTGATCGAGGCGTGCTGTCGCCTCCCAAGTTCATCGTAGCGGTTCGTCGCAAGAGCAATGACGGAACCGTTGAATGCTTCGAGTCCGAATTTATACATCATGATCCCGGCGATGTATATGGCGATGTTCCGCCGCTCGACGGGCGTGTAGATGTTCCATGTTTCGCGGATGACCGCGACGGGTCGGAACCTGGTCATGTCGTCGATGTGCTACAGACAGTAGCAGCGATTCCAGAAACGCGGAGACGTAGTATATACAGCACAATAGCCGTGGCGTGGTGTTCGAGTCACTGGCCAATCGGGAGAAGTGTCGTTTGCATGTGCAGATTGTTCAACGCTACAGCACCTCCCAAGAAACAATGGCTGCGACGCCCGCATGAGTGACGAGAGCGCATTGTGGGAAGTTCTTGTCGTCCGTATCAGCTGAAGAGGGCGCCGCAGTGGTTTCATGGCCAAGGTGTGCCACTGGGGAGCGAGTCCAAATGCGAACTTGGCGAGTTGCTCGGTGTTGTCCAGTCAGGGCGTAGAATGCAGCACGTGGAGCACGCAGCCCCAGCCCCGAGCACCAACACAGACAAGGGTTTGGCGATGTGCAGGACCACATCCTAGAGCTGGACTGTGCGTACAGACAGACAAAGACATTTGGGATGGTCACTTCATGTTGCGGTGTTTGAGCAATTGCAAGGTTGACAAGCTCGGGGCGGTTGAGCAAGGAACAAGTAAATGGACGAAGGCGTAGACCCAATGACATACTGAAGCGACGAATTGTCAATCTTTGGCATAGCGTCAGTGATGCCTTCGAGCACAAGAGTGCTAACAAGACTAAGCCAGACCTGTGCACGCTACTTCGAGAGCTTTGGAATTGGGCCATTCCTGGGTCTCTACCCCAGCAAGCGCACCCCACGAATGTGCTCAGACAAGACGCGCCCTCGTGGCTGTTCGGTACATCTGCTCCTTTGGAGATGTTCCTGCGTTAGGATGCATAGGTGACGGCCGGGTCCGTTACAGGACAGGAGTCAATTATACAGTATGAGGATGTCTCGTGGGGGAATTCTACTTCGTATCAGTACCCGATTACACTACAGATCGAAAGCAGAGCTGACCTCTTCGCTGTTGCAGTTCCTGGACTGCGTCAATCAACGACGGTACGGCTGTCCGGTCTACTCTGGCATATCGTCTCCTCGACCCTTTTAAGAAGCTGAAGAGGAAGCAGCGGACTTGGACCAACTTCGATGCCGCCCATTCTGGCGCTTGTTCGTCTGCCCCATCTTTTTGAAGGGTACAATGTGCCAACAGCCGACCAGCTCAGTCAGAGTCATCTTCTCTGTACCGGCGGGCCTCCTTCGCGCGCTCGGCCTTCTCGTCGTCTTCGGCCTCTCGCTTCGCCAGCGTTTCCCGCAGGCGCTCCTCCTGCTTCCGCCAGTGACTCCCTTCCTCGTAGTCTTCGCTGATGCCCAGCGCTTTTCTCATCCTGTCGCTCTCCTCTGCCTTGGCTTTGGCCAGATCGTGCACCTGATGCGACTTCAGTCGTTTAGCGTTGGGACCGAGGTCTCTCCCGTCTTTCCTTTCCTGGTCGAGCTTTCGGCGCAGGGCTTCGCATTGGTCGTCGATTTCGTCTTCGTCGACGCTGTGCGCTGTCAGTGCCTGTACGGTGAGGGGATGCGCAGGTCGGCGTACCCCTCCTCCTCGAGCTTGTCTCTGAGCTCGAAGACTTTGACTTCGATGTCGCGCTTGGCCTCGTGTTCGAGGATCTCTGCGTCCGGCTGGCGCGGTCGGTGTCGTGCGTGGTCGTAGTCCTTCTGGTACGGCGCAACCTTGTCGCGCGGTCTGAGCAGCGAGCGGTTCTTCTGAACGTAGCCGGACGTGCCGCTGCCTCGTGGCGTCGTGAGTCCCACGTTGTCGGCCATGATGTGTGATGTAATCGTTGTTTGTGGGAGGGCCTACGCATGCGCACTGAGGATGCGGAGCTTGCGACGGAGGTGGGTGGGGCCTAGCGCGCTCAATTGCACTTGCTGGTGGTTTTTGCCCCACTAGATTTCTCGAGATCCATATGACGACTCACACAACGATGAGATCCCCGCGTTGCAGGACTCGCCTCCGCAGGACCTGCCCGTCGTATCGCCCGCCATGAGTACCCAGGAGCCGCTCACCGAGCTGCCGTTCCCACCCGTCACCAAACAACACATCCTCAACTGCTCCTACCACAACTGGCATCCCAAGTACCGCGCCGTCACACCGAAAGCGCGTCTCGTGCCCCTGCCCACCGCCTTCCTCGACTACCTCCGCTCCGACGGTATCGTGCTGCCGCCCGAGGAGACAGACAACCCAACATGGTCTGACGACGACAGCGGCATCTTCTCAGGCGCGGACAACAACAACGATGGCGACGAAGAGGCCGACACCGATCCGAGCGTCCACTGGCGGGACACCCACGAAGCAATCTCGCGCACAATAGAAGAGCTCGGCGGCAAAGTCGCGCCAAAGCTGAACTGGAGCGCGCCCAAGGACGCGACCTGGATCGCCGCGACCAACAGCATGGAGTGCAGCTCGCCCAACGACATCTACCTGCTCCTGAAGAGCAGCGACTTCATCACGCACGACCTGGCGCACGCCTTCGACGACACTGCCGACACGCCCAACACCCCTGACCCCGAGATCCAGTACCACCTCGTGCTGCGCAAGTGGATCAATCTCAACCCGTCCGTGGAATTCCGGTGCTTCGTGCGCGACCGCCGCCTCGTCGCGCTGTGCCAGCGGGACTTGAATCACTTCGACTTCCTGTTCGGTATGCAGGACAGGCTTCGTCAGCTTGTGCAGGACTTCTTCGACGACAAGTTGCGCGACTCGTTCCCAGATCCCAACTTTACGTTTGATGTGTATGTGCCGCCGCCGCACGACAGGGTGTGGGTTGTGGATTTCAATCCGTGGGCGCAGCGCACTGATCCGCTGTTGTTCTCGTGGATGGAGTTGCTCACTATGGAGGTGCCTGAGGTACAAACCAAGCCGAGGGAAGAGGTGGTCCGCATACCCATCGCACCAGCTGGGGGCGCGTCCGCAGTGAGCCCAGAAGCTGAAGGGAGTCTCACCGAAGAACGCACGGCCGGGGGGACAACTTTCATATCCCTCGACGACATCTCAAGCGGCAGCGACACAGACGACTCAGACGTCGAGGAGATCTGGCGGCCGGAGTTCAGGCTGGTGCGGAAAGACGACCCCGAAGCGTACGGCTTCACGACGCCGCAGTACAGCGCGCACAAGATGCCGCGCGATGTGGTCGACGCCGCGAGTGGTGGTGAGGGCATGATGCGCGAGTTCGCCATGCAGTGGCAGGACGCGCAGCGACTGGCTGAGCAGCAGCGGCAGGAGGACAGCTCGGAGGATGAGACTTAGACTCGGGCTTACTCTCGTGGACACTGTTTCAAAGACATGTATGAATGATAACCGAATTTTCAATAGTTACAAAGCACACGAGCAGGTGTTGTGGTGAATCTTGGTTTACATTGATATGGAACATAGAAATAGTACCTTGGACTGCATACCCACCGAGTCCCTGGAGCTTATGCTAATGACACAAGCCCTCATGATGATGTCCTGACTGCCAGCAGTCTCCCATGCTTTCCGTCGTAGCCATCATATGCAACATCATATGCAATATCGTAACTGTATCCAAGCATCGTGCCCAACAAACCAAGCAGCGCTAGCAAACAAGCTCTAGCACGCAAGCCTGATAACACAACACACTAATTATCGTATCAAAGCCATGTCGACACTGTCGACGTCGTCAACCTCACCAAAGCGGCCACTGCTCCCAGCCCTGCATCTCCTAGACCTCAGTTAGGAACGCGTCGAGGTCGCTTAACCGCACTTCTCGACCCCGGCCCGTCATCCGGCGCCCGTTCAGACCGACAGGCGCCTGTTCGATGACCCGCCAGTTCTCCCAGCTCGTGCTCACGACGCGCTTGTCTGGCTGCGGAGTGACGCCCACGGATACACCGCAGCCCAGGCTGCCACGCTTGACCTGCATGTCGATCTTGCCGCCGCAGATGCCGCGCAGCAGGTGGCTGACGGGACTCGACTCATCGCTCCAGACGCTAGAGTACGACTCTGCGCCGGGATAGAGGATACGTGCTTGCAATGAGACGAGCGGGGATAGTGTGGCTGGAGTCGGCGTAGGATTGGAGGGGAAGAGTGCGCGGAGTGTGTCTGCCAGGGCTGTGAGGGCGGCGGAGGATGTGTCCTTGTCAATCGCAGGGAAGGTATTGGAGGATTTGGGAGGTGGTGCCTGCTGTTGTAGCGGTGCGTCCAGACGAAGACGTGTTCGACTTGACCGTAGACGCGGCGTGGCATTTGTCGTGTGTGATCTTTCGCGGTACATTGAGCGTACAGGCGCTGTCGTGAAGGACGATTGTGGTGTCAGGCTCAGGTCCGCGTGCGAGTCGAGCGAAGTACTGAGCGGCAGTTCGGTTTCTTTGGCAGTCGTGTAGTATCCAGAAATATAGATGCGTTGCACCTGCTTCAGGATGGACGGGTAGAGGTGGTTCAACACCATGACACCGTGTGGGTAAGAGACATAGAGAGACAGCCCTTCGGTATCATCCACGGCTGTCGATGTTTTCTTCGACCGCAAGGCTTTGCGCGCTTTCCTACTGCGCATATAGTCCTTCAGTTCATCGTTGACAATGCGACACGTCCTCAGCAGGGCGAGTGGGCCTGGTAATTGCAGCTGTGGCTTGCCATCGATCCACGCGTCTTCCTTGTCGAGCGCGATCTCAGGCGGTGTAGCGACCGAGAGGAGTGCCGCATCGTGATTGCTGCGTACCAGAGGCGCGAAATCGAGTGGAAGCCCCGGCACGTCGACCTTACGCGCCTTGTCGCGTATGCGGTGACCAAACACGGTGGTGTAGCCAGCAGAGATGGTAATCGCGTGAGGTTCGGCGAGGAGGTAGTCGTAGATATGACATCGCAATTCAGTCGGCAGCGAGAGGAAGCCGCAGTACGTGTCAACCGCCGAGCATGTGGGTGCCCACCGTGGGGCATCCTTGACGCGCATCTTGAAGCAGAAAGTCGGTGTCCAAAATTTGTGAGGTGATCCAAAAGTTATAACAGGTAATAAAAAGCGTTATATCGATTCCAAAGTAGTTCTCAGAAGCTGAAAATGGTGGACAGCTGAACTGCAATCTGGAACTGGTTCTGTTTACTCTGCGCGGGGTGGGAGCTCGAGCGTTGGTGGTTGAATGGGAGACGCACGTCCAGTTGTTTTCGCGGATGCCGATGGTGAGTGATGACCCACAACCGCGCCTTCCGTGCATAAAGTTGCATGGAAGGAGCGGTGACAAGGTTGCGAGCGCTCTTGTCCAATCAAAGCTGACCCACAACGCGAATATCTTTCAACAGTCTTGCATAACAGATCTCTAGTGGGCGATCCAGTTCTATTGCAGTGGATACCCAGACGTTATTCACTGTCTCGCTGAACAGGTTTGCGTTTCATGCAGTTCCATGTTGACCGGAGGAAATCCAGGGTCCAAGTCGTTAGTCTCTGACGTTGCGAGGAAGGTGGGACACAGCACCTCGACTTCGAAGAGTTTCAGGAGTCGGCGACAGGTATTTTGTTGATGCTTACGCAGACAAAGAAGCTTGTAAAGCTGTTCTCCCCTGTCAGCTCGCAAGGACCGTGCATGCATGCCCAGAAGGCCCCCCTCGAGTTTTGCAGTATTCGTCTGATGAGCTGGCTGCCTTTCCGCCATGACTGCTACACTTGTGGCAAGGCCGCGGGCGAGAGCCTACAAACCAAAAGTTAGAACAGGCTGCAAGACGTGCAAGTGAGTGTTGATTTCGATCACACTCTCGTGCCAGCCCACGATGTCCTCGTACCCTGCCTCCCGGTCTACCCAGGGCATCCAATGGGCTTATCGTACACTGTGATCACTTGGCTTACAACGATACTGATGCTTGTCTGGCAGGATACGCAGGATCAAGTGTGACGAAACCAAACCACACTGCAAACGATGTACTACCACAGGCCGTACGTGTGATGGCTACGACCCTGGATTCGTCCCTCCGCGGCACTCACCGCCATCGAGAACATCCTCGTCTTCTCCACCTCAATCGGACAGCAAAGCACTCTTCCGGCCTCGAAGCAGCCAAGGTGTGGCCGGCTTCGCTTCTGAGATCGTCAATGCGCCATATTTTCTCCTACCACTGCTTCGTCTCGAGTCTGACGATGAGCGCATCGGTCTGCAGTTCTACGTGAAGCATGCTGGCCCTGCTTTGGCCCATTCGTCCAACTCTGCGTTCTGGCAACGCCAAGTCCTACAGGCTGCTCATCAGCATGCTTCCGTTCAGCACTGTATCATCGCCCTCGGTGCTATGTATAGGCGATTCTTTGAGTCTAGGTCTACACAGATTCGCCTGGATCTCTCGAGCCAGCAGTTCGGGTTCGCTTTGAGTCAGTCCAACAAAGCCATCCAACTACTGCTTAAAGAGCAAGTAGAGGCCAACGGATCCAGTGTAGCCAACAAGCTGACAGCTATGACTTGTTGTGTCCTATTTGGCAGCATGGCTAACCTCCAGGGCCAGCGAGATGCGGCACTTGATCATCTTCGAAGTGGCATACGCATGCTGAAAGAGACAAAGTTACAAAGCTACAACGATAGAAACAGTCATCCGGTCAACATCAATTCGCTACGCTCCATCTTCACTGGGCTGGATATACAGGCTCGGGGGACCATGAGTTGGAACGACATTCAGAACTGGGAACCTGTTCCCCAGACAATGCGACGTTCGGAGCCTGTTGATATAGATACCAGCTCCCCATGGGCACTCTCCGAGCTACACTGCCGCATCGAGACTCTTCTCAACGACACGCTCGCCTTTAATAGGAGCTGTGTAGGACACCCGACTACTCGAGAAGCTATTGAATTTACGCACGCCTCACTTGTGGCCCGCTTCCAGCGCATATCTAAAACACTTGACACCCTCCGTACTATCACACCAAGCATCAACTTCCCAGCCAATGATTCATCCAAGACCATGCTTCTCGTTGGAGAAACATACCACTGGCTTCGCTCCGCGGTCGAGCCTCTCCAACGATTTTTCAACATCACCAGCCCATTGTCCACCATTCCATATGACCCAACGGAGCACTTCACAAGCATGATGCCCCACATCAGACACCTCCTCAGCCTCACCTCACCCTCAACGCCAGTATACTCAGCAGCACCGGGTCCACTTTCCGCTCTCTGGCGGATCGGCACGAGCGCACCGTCGTCGTGCGTTGCTCTGCGAAGAGAGGCGGTTGAGCTCATGGCCAAGCACCCCAGGCGAGAAGGCATATTCGATGGGCGGTTGGCAGGCCAGATCGGGAAGGTCGCTTGGGGCTTGGAGCAGAGTGCTGCAAGGAGGGAATTGGGGCTAGATGAGTATGTGGAAGGTAGTGGGCAGGAGGACTTGGTTGTCCCTGATCACCTGAGGCTGACCTTTATGGACACCGAGTATGCGAAAGATGATGAGCGGTGGGCGAGGGTCAGGCTCGCGAATGCGATGCAGAATGGATATGAGGGAGGAGGAACGACTTTGACGATTCATTATTGAGGGACGGTTGGACACTGGTTAAGTACTCAAGTCGTACCTTCTCAGTCAGAGGGAATGCCTAGTTATTTTCATCATCCTCGAACACTGATGGAGTCATCAACCCTTGTATGAAGAGCATCTGTAATTTGATGATGCCACTGGCGGCTTCAACGCTACAATCACACGAACAAATTCTCCAGCGAAAGCTGGGGATGTCTGACTTCTCCACGGATCACCATACGTATATAAAGCTGATGCTCCTATGTGATGTACATCTTATAGACAAACGTTCACCGTCCTGATGCCTTATTCGCAAGGACGCGTCTGAATACTAGCAGGATATCGCCAGAACCGTGCATGTCTGCAGCGTTCGAGACAGTGATGCATTCACCTCGTGGAATCAGTGAAGCAGCGACCTCCGCAAAATTTCAGATGGCGACGATGCCTGCAACTCAACCAATGAGATCGAGCAGTAACGTTGAATCCTTCACTTTGTTTAAATTTTCGAGCGAAGCTCCGCTTCGCAAAGAGTTTCGATCAGACGCCGACCAGTGCTCAGCCATCTTCGCTGTTCGCCTTGTCCGTGATTCGCGCAGCTGTTCGTTGTGGGTCTCTGTTCAACACTGTGAAAATCTCAGCAAGAGGCGGCTCGGAAGCGACAGGGCACGGTCCCCACTCACCAGCTATATAAACCCTCGCATCTCCGTCCCTCTTTCTTCTTCCTTAGTTCGACGATACTTCATAGAATCATTTCTATAGTACACGTCCTCTTCTGAGCTTCCTACAGAAGCCACAGATTCTCCAACCTGGTTGATGACTTTCAGCCTCGATGCCCCGGAGTGAGGCCTTATTGCATTTGCTTCGGCGAGTGTGGCGATGATCTTCAGCTGACTGGGCTCGTACTTCGGTCGACCCAGGAGGCAGGGTGTTGATGGCAATCTGACAGGCCTTTTTTCATTGATGCACCTTGCTTGCTGGGTGCTCGAAGAAGAAAACGCTGGAGTAGAAACTGCGACAAGCCACGGAATGGTGTTCTTGACGTGTCTCGGTAATTTTTCGTCGCGTCCTTCATAACTTTGTTTTTTCCTGAGCCTGCCCGTTGGCACCTCATCTCTATCATGGATGCGCAGCTCTGGATGACGATACTAGCGCAAACTCCTGCTCAGCGGCGTGTTGCATCAGCGAGGCCAGAAGCGAAAGTATGAGCGATGCTTTCTCGGATCTGAGGGGCGCGCGTTGATAGGATCGCGCTTTCTGGTCTGGTCTCGCATTTTCACGTGCTCCTTCTTCCTCCTCCACTTCACTTCGTTACGACAAGCTGAGGTGACACTGAACACACTGCGTCGTCATGTCACACTGGATCAATTCCTTTACACGTCTGAAAATGAATATCTCCAATTTCCGCATCGTGAGGCTGCGTCGGCTATCAATCATTGATCAGCTCTCCGCATTTCAGTGAGCCTCGGCTCGATTTACTGATCTCACATCTGCGACTCTCAAATTCAAACCTTCTGCATAACACAACGAGGGAGCCGTGGGTTCTTACAGTATCATTATCGCCAATACCAATTATATCAGACCATACAATACAACCCGTCAACATGTCTGAACCAGGCATTCTCGTCGAGTACAAGGGCAAAGTAGCCATCATCACACTCAACGTGCCCAAGAAGCTCAACGCCCTCAATGGCGACCTCTACTACCAGCTCGCGCGGGCCATGCACGAAGTGGCTTCTCACGACGAAGTATTCATCACCGTGCTAACAGGAAAGGGTCGCTTCTTCTCCGCGTACGTCTACACCCCCTGCACCATGCAACATACTGACTCTACCTCAGCGGCGCAGACGTAACCTTCGGCGCCGCGACAAAGTCCTCCACCGACATCGACGAGCGCCAAATGTGGCTGAAGAATTTCGTCTCCAACAACCTGCACATCACGCACGCCTTCTACACGCACCCCAAGATCCTCGTCACCGCGCTCAACGGCCCGGCCGTCGGGCTCAGCGCCGCGCTCATCGCCTTCTCGGACTTCATTTACGCCGCGCCGCACGCCTACGTCCTGACGCCCTTTTCCTCGCTCGGCCTGGTCGCCGAGGGTAACGCGTCGTTCGCCTTCGTCAAGCGCTTGGGCATCAGCAAAGCCAACGAGGCGCTGATCATGAGCAAACGCATCACATGCGAGGAACTCGTACAGACCGGGTTCGTCAACAAGGTGTTCGACGTAGGGTCGAAGGACAGTCCGAAGTTCCTCGAAGAGGTAATGAAGGAGGTCGATGACCGGTTGGGCGATCATCTTAATGGAGAGAGTCTGGTCAAGATCAAGGCGCTGATCCGCAAGCCGGATATGGACACGCTTGACCGTCAGGGTGTGGAGGAAGTGTTTGGCGGGCTGTCGAGATTCTTAAAGGGCGTTCCGCAGGAGGAGTTTAGGAAGATTGCGAGCGGTGAGAAGAAACATAAGCTGTAGTTGAGTCCCACAAGGAAGATGGTGATATAGAGATGCGAGGACAGGCTACGAGGCAGTGAGCCGAAAATGACATTTCTGACGTCTTTGAGTGCTTTAAGGGCCGTGCGACGAGCAATTTGACAAGACTATGCAGCTTAAGACATGCGACACTATCCCAAGCTCACGCCTTCGGTAGCCAGCAGCTCTCCTCCAAGCGCTTCTTCTTGCCCAGGCGTAGCGACCGCGATGATGTTGCTCATTCCCAGCCTCTGTGGCTCTAACCTCGCTCCGCCATCGCCCCCACTTCCACTGTTCTTACTGGCGTCGTCCTTCTTCTTCTGCTCTTCCTTCTGCTCATGCTTCCGGCTCGAATTGAGTTGCAAGAGAATGATAACCATGGTCGCCATGGTCGCTATACCCATAGCGATGCGCCTCGTTAGCACCCAACGGAGGCCCTCGACTTCAGATCTGGCGTCCGAGTTGAGTTTGATCGTGATCTGGTAGTTGAGTTCCTGGATCTATGACCAAGACATTAGCTCTCTTGCCTCGCGTCGCTCGCTTGCATCAACATACCTTTGTCTCCATGCTCCTCTGCTCCTGGCGCACGGCCATCTTGCGATCATCAAACAGCCCCTTGAGCTCATCCTTGACGCTGCCTGTCTCCTGCCCGAGCTTCTGGCCCAGAATATCAACCTCGTGCTGCAACTGGTTGCGCTCGGTGCGCCACTTCTCCACCTCGCTGCGCCTCATGTTTCCAATCTCCGTCTTGAGCTCCGCACACGCCGCGCGGAACAGATACGTCTCGTTTTCCACGTTGGACTTGGACACCAGGCCCTGCCGCGCCAGCATCATGTTGTTGATCAGGATGCCGCGCACGGCTTTCATCAGCGTGATGGCTTGCGCCTCGCTGTACGTGCTCTTTGTGAGCTGCCGTACCAGCCCGTACGTGTCGAAGTGGTGCACGTACGGCGGCGTCTTAAGGTGTGGCAGTTTGTGCTCTTCTTCGCTAGGGCCCGGCATGTGCAGCACGCTGTCTAGCGGTTTCTGCTCGCATGTCTTGGGCGCCGCGGGGGGCTCGTATTGCGCGGGCGCATCTTCGACTGTGCTCGTTTTGGTAGGTGTGACTGGTGCTTCGGTGGGTAGGTGGCCCTCGGGCTCGTCTTCCTCCTCTTCTGCGTCTTTGGCCGGGTCGTGTGGAATTTTTGGTGGAGTCAGATCATCTTTCTTTTCGATCTGCTCGCGCAGGTGCGGTGCGGGTTCGTGAGCGGTGCCGTAGCGCTGGATGGGTGCTTCGACGCAGCGCGATGACGTTATTGCGAAGCCGCGTTTTGAACGTGGCGCGCGGGCTCGTGGGCGTGGTCGAGGTGCATTTTGCGGCTTCCATAGCATAGGCCATAGGAAGGGGAGCCGGGGAGCGGCCATGCTACGTATGCGAGGTGTGTGTGGAATGGTAGTCGCGGTTTGGGGCTGTCGTCTTGAACTACAGAAGTGCCAAGGCGAACAGGGATATGTTGACCGTAATCGGAGAACACATCACGACGGCTAGATGCGGGAGCTGGCGTAATTAGGGCTGAAAGGATCCACTTCCGCGTGCTCGCGTAATCATGTGAACGTTGGTGGTCAAGCATATGACATGCGTGCGGTCCATGAATGTACGAGGCATACGTTGTTATTACACGCTACAGATGCCGCTGTCCGTAGATTCATCGATCTTCGTGCCGCAAGAAAGCAAAACTTTTGGATATGCCCATGCCCTCCTGAAACACCGTGTGATGCATGCCAACATCGACTTTGAGAAACGACAAACTTTTGTGATAGTGATAGGGGTATATGTAAATGCAACTTCCGACTCCGGTGATAATGATGACGTTACAAATGTTTAGGGTTGTATCACTGGTCATGAGAGGAGCTACTGATTGAGCTTCTACTGGTGCCTTCCGTGATGAATGTAGCAATGCTCGAACGCTGGAACGGGCTCGCGATACCATTCTGGTCTCGACTTGACGGGCTAGATAGACCTTGGCTACCTCCACCGGGCGACGTCGGTGTCGAGGTAGGTTGCTGATCGGTGATGCTGCTTCCGTAACGCTCCCTCAGGCGCTTGATCTCACGTAGACGATTGCGCCATGAGGAGATCTGCTCGCCACCTTCGCGTTGGAACCAGACATCTGAAAAGACGCACGCGTTAATGGCGATGAGACGGCAGTAGGCAGCTATGTGTCTGCCCCCGAGAATCTTTGTTTCCGCGGCGGGAGAGACGTCGGGAAAGCCAGGTTTTGTGACGACTTGCACCTTGTAGTAACGGTCTTTACCATCCGGGTCGGAGTCGATGCGTCGATCTACGAAGCTTGCTCGTGACTCGGGCGAGATGACAATATGTACGTAATTGAAGGCACCTGGGAATGTATCGAAATTGTAGGGCAGACCAGAATCGTTGAAGATGATGTTGACGAAGTCGTTGCCGATGTGACGCTTTTTGTTGGGGTATGTCATATCGTCATTGGGATCTGTTGGCATCATAGTGGTGATGTGGTAGACCAGCTCCATACATCTGTCGCGCCACACATATGTGAATTCCCCATCGGCATCGCCGCGAGTGTCCAAGCCTCCGGTGTTGAACTTGGCGTCCTTCAGACGAGCCAATGTGCCCAGACCGGTGACGAAAGATGTGTAAGCAGGCGAACCGATATCGTTCATGAAGATGTCTCGCTCGTTCGTCTGCCCTTCGCCGATGTATATGACGCCTACTTTGTGACTATCAACAGTCGCCGTCCTGTCAAAGGTAGCGATGGCGCGTCTCGTCATGTCATCATCTGGAAGGGCGATGGTAGTATTTGTGAGATCCAGAGGTGCGTAGAAACTCTGGAAGATGTCTTCGGGCAGTATGCCGAGATAAGACGAGGAATAGAATGCATCGGCTGCAAGACCAATGGTGATCGGCACCTGATGGCGCGGAGGCTGGACGAGTGATGGCCGCAGGGTGAAGAAGCGGGTCCCACACTGTGCTAAAAGTCAGTTTCAGAGGAACCACCGGGGCAAGATATACGTACAGGTCGGCGGGAGGTGATTTGTGAGGCGCCCGTCCTCGCTGCTGTCTCGATCGTAAGAAGTCCGTTGTTGACGATCCATGTCTTCTTCCAAACCTCGCCATCACCAGGCTTCGAGAAGTTCTCGTTACGGACGGTATGATCGCGATCTGTGTACGCCACCATGTTCATGACGTCGACAATGACTTGCCCTTGTTCTTCCATGCTTGTCCTTCCAGCGCTGTCTACGGTCAGGAGATTCTTCGTGATCCACGGTATCTGTCTGGGACGATCCTCCATTCTCAGCGCCATAAACCAGAAGGTAATGACGTGATACGCGAGGGAATACAGATAGTGAGGCAAATCTTCCTCAACCAAATGCGCTCTTCTGGAGGTGCCATCTGGGGCTGTGATGTTATCGCGGCCGAGCCCACTATGGCGTAGGGAGTTGTGGCCGCGTTGTGGCAAGCTTGGTATAGCTGCTCGGCTGCGCTGATCTCTGATATGCTGCAAGTAGCGGAAACATACTCCGAAAACCGTCTTGAAGTCTTCCTCTCGGAAATTTTTGTAGAGCTCTGGCATACGTGCCAAGCTGGTGAGGAATTCGAGGATGTGAATCGCTGTAGCTGGTTTCGTGACAATCTGTGACATCTTCTGAACGATAGTGTCTAGCGAACTAGTGACAGAAAGGGGGACCTCGAAGCAGCAGACAGATAGAGCGTGAATGCACCACTTCGAAGTTCTGTCCCACTGCACAATACCCTGCAAGAAGGCCTTCACGATGTCGTCTTCTTCGCCCTTTTGGAAATACTCGTGGTAGCTTATCATCACTGTCAAGATGTGGTACAGACACACTGCGACATCCGCCTTTTTGAGCAGTGTATGCGGTGGAGGTTCGTGGAAGCTAGAGTTGCGCACTTGCTCGCAGAGCACATTCCTGAGCATCTGCAGTTGCACCACGCAACTTCGTACCAAAGCTTGGTTCGACAATTGTGGACCCAAGTGGACCAGAACATAGCTGTAGATCTCCCAGTCTTGTTGCTTCTGCAGCAAAGAGATGCACAGCTCCAGCCACAGTGTGATCTCCATATCATGAATGTCGTCGCTGAGAGGGTATTTGCTCGCGTCAATGTGAGAGAACACAACACGACTGGGTTCAGAAGGAGGCTCTTCGGGGAGTCCCTTGGGTCCGGGATACATCCATAGCGGAGCAATGGGCTTTGAAACGCGGCCAGCTGCAGCGGTTGCACGACCCGTCTGCCTATTAAGAGACGCGTGTGGGCTAGATCCAGAGACTTTGCGTGACGCAGCGTCCTCAGACCGGGATCGATCGTTCGAAAGAGACCCTTCAGATTTCTCTGCCATCACAGCTGTATCTTCGGTACGGCATAATTCGGCTGCAATCCGCTCACCTTCAGAGGAGGGATTTACAGTGAGAGCATGGCGCGAGTCGGCGCGGAGTCTGAAAAGTAACCTGAGGGCCGTCAAGCGTGACTCGTTGCTGTACTTGTCGTTACCTGCAAGCCCCCGTATCGCGTTGTAAAGCATGCGGGTCTTTTGCGCTCCATGGGTGAAGCTGCGAATGAAGAGTCGTACAAAGGCAACAGCTATAATGTCGCAGTGCGAGCCATGCTGAGCATCAGTCTTTGGGAGGAATGTATGTGTTGCCCACGAATGCGACGAAAGTGAGGCTGACGCTCGTGGTTGGTCCAACTTCTTTTGCAGCAGGTCTAAGATTTCAGAAAATCTGTCCAATGGCGCTTTGGCAGCAAGATCGACAGCGAAATCCACGAGTGCCTGCAATATCTGGTTGTTGTCCTCCGTTTCGATTCTCCCGAGTAATATAGCAGCGCTTTCGGCGGCTACTTCGTTCGCACAGAGCAGCTCCACGGCCTCATGTGTGTCTCTCAGGCTCTTGATTGCAAGCAATCGCACAGTGTTCGGGCGAGTGGCATCATGCAGCGTCTTGGATGCAACATTGCGCGATACCTCCAGCCAACCGCTGTTGGATGGGTTCAGGAATCGTTCCTCTGCGAAGTATTGAATCATCTTCTCGGCGATGGAGTCGCTCAGGCGATTGGCACAGTGCAGAAACAGTTCCATGACCCCTTCTTTCTGGATATGATCCATTGCATTGCTGATACAGTCCAACTTGATGAGCACTTGGAAGATGCTATCTTCTTCTGAGCGGCGGATGGCTTCAGTCCCGCTCGGTCGTGTACTAGGAATCTTAGCGTGCGGGTCGACATCTTCGTGGCCTCCTGGCGATGTGACGGTGTCTAAACGTACAAGTCAGCATTGCACAAGTGAAAGAACGTTGCCAGACTGACCATTCTTTGCGTTGCCATTTGTTAATGCAGTTTTTGCCGAGGCACTTGAGGTTTTGTCGCTAATGTCGCTCATCTCAGCTCGAAGACGATCGTCGTCTCGTTCAGCGCAGATGCGAATGATCTCCAGCATGTCACTCAAATCTGCTTCAGCAAGCAGCGCATCTCGCATGGACTCTTGTGAAAGTATCGATTCGAGAAGTTCAATGACAAACTGTTCCTGTGTGGCATGCGGCTCCTTGATGGAGGACTTGAGCGCGGGGAATATGAGAGACATGGGCACCTTTGGCAAGTCACTCTGCCCATCTTCGATTATCAACTTCTGCAAAACCTGCATTGTGCCCCTGTACAAGCTGCTCTGTCGATTCCTAATCGATGGTCCATCTTGGAGGGTATGGATGAGGGCCAAGATAGCAGCCTGGCCGATGTGCGACCTGAACAGATTGCTCAAGGTGTTCCATGTCTGCTGTTCGAGGCTTGGGACCTGCCTATGGATTGCGCACAAGACTTCGAGACTTGTCTTGAGAACATCCATTGGCACATGGACATATGTGATGATAGTGTCGAAAAGCTTTATGCAATTCTCCATGTCGCTTTGCTGCGTGGTGTTCTGACAAATGTGCATGACGCGCTCGAGGATTTGCTCCAGGTCATTGTCGGTGAGAATTCTGGCGTTGAACTTGCAGACGTCGGTAGCATACTGGAAGATGCGGCCTAGGTTCTCGGTCTCCTGCAAGGGCTTGCCCACGCTGCGCTTGCCCTGGACCTTCCGATTCGAATTGAAAGCGTCTCGGCTAGCTTCGAAGCATGCGTCGAGCGCATTCAGAATGAAGGGCACGATGGCTGATTCACAGGCAGCGATGTTCTTGCCGCCGTTAGTGAGGGTCGATATGATGTCGAGGCGCCACTGGAAGCATCGTGTAGTCCGGCGGTAGGCAGCGGCGTCGAAGATGATGGTGCGGTCGACGGGCGTCAGTTTGGGGTCCAGCGAGATGCTCCTCAGTAGCTTAAACCCTGCTTCGGCGACTTCATCCGGCTGCTCGAGCAATACCAGGTCGCTGGCGACAGACCACAGGCCGAGGATGTTCTGCAAGGGGTACTCCTCCAGGACCCTGCATATCTTCTCGACAGCATCCGCTCTCTCCAGGAACGGGCGGCTCTTGTCCAGCTGCTCGATCAGCTCTGCCAGCTCTGGTGGTCCACCTGTCACATCGGGCCTTATCGTCTCACTGGCGACCTGGGTGATGCGCTGCAGGCTATCGTCGGCTGAAGGACCTCTTGCCATGGAGGACGGAGGGAGCGAGCCCACGGACAGAGCTCGCACAGGGTTCACGGGCGGAGGCGGAGGGAGCGGCTCGCCGCGTGGTTTGGAGCCAGTCAGCCTGCGGAAGGCATTGAGGATGTCGTAGGACGAGGCGCGGCGGTCGGGCGTGCGCGGGACATTGTGGATCGGCGGAGGCATTCGTGCCACGGTCACCCTGGCGGGCGCGAGGTGAAGGCGAGGGTGAGGGCAGCGCGGCAGCTAGGGCTATGTGTCGAGGAGGAATTGGCAGCAGTGGCGCAGGCGCTTTGCGTCGGTCATGGACGCGAGGAGAGGCCGGGCGGGGGAGAGCATGCCCGTGAGTGAGCTGTGCGATATGGCGGGAGGGGCGGGCGCGCTGGGCCAGGCAAGATCTTCTATGAGCGCCGGGCAAGCATGGCGACAGCAGAGCCAACAGTCAGTCAGTCACGGGGCGGGCGAAGGCGCTGATGGATGCTGCGAAAATCCCATCTGCGCAGGCTTCCAGAACGCAGGGCCGAAAAGCTAATGCTTACCCCAGGTTCGGTAGCGCCAGACGCGCCGCAGCCATCGAGTGCGGCCACTGCAGCCACTGCGGCCACTGCAGCCAACCAGAGCGGGCCCAGCCCAGCAACCGCGCCAAAACATATTTGCAGCTCTCGCAGCACCGCAGCCCAGCAACGCCCTTCTCTGTCCCCGGCTCCCGTTGCTGTCTCGTCGTCACCATGGCTGCCGACCTCTCCACGCTCTCCAAGCTGCTCGAGGCCAGCTTGGACCCGCGCCAGAACAAGCAGGGTGCGTCGCCGTTGCTGTTCCTGTGTTTACTCCCCGTCCCGCAGTCCCGTTGTCCCGCAGTGCCCCTCGCTGCTTGCCTGTGTATACAGAATAGAGAACAAGAGAACACTGACACCCCCCAGCCGAGCAGGCCATCACGCAGGAGCAGACCAAGCCCAACTTCTCGCTCTCCCTCCTCCAGATCGTCGCCACCGACTCGTTCCCGGCCACCGTACGGCTGGCGAGCGCCCTCTACTTCAAGAACTTCATCAAGCGCAACTGGGTCGACGAGGATGGCAACTACAAGCTGCCGCAGGACGAGGTCGTTGCCATCAAGCGCGAGCTGATCGGCCTGATGGTCTCGGTCCCGGCCAGCCTGCAGACCCAGCTCGGCGAGGCCATCAGCGCCATCGCCGACAGCGACTTCTGGGAGCGCTGGGACACGCTGGTCGACGACCTCATCTCCCGCCTCACGCCCGATAACTCGACGGTCAACAACGGCGTCCTGCGCGTAGCACACTCCATCTTCAAGCGATGGCGGCCGCTGTTCCGCTCCGACGAGCTCTTCACTGAGATCAACCACGTCCTGTCCAAGTTCAGCACGCCCTTCCTCACCCTGCTTCAGAACACCGACAACCTCATCACACAGTCCCACGGCAACCCAGAAGCCCTCAAGGCCGCATTCACAACCCTCGACCTGATCATGAAGCTCTTCTACGACCTCTCGTGCCAGGACCTGCCGCCCGTCTTCGAAGACAACATCGCCGCCATCTCCTCGGTACTTCACAAGTACTTGACCTACGATAACCCCGCTCTGCACACCTCCGAAGACGACGAGTCAGGGCCACAAGAGTATGTCAGGGCCGGGATATTCGAGGCTCTGATGCTGTACATCCAAAAGTACGAGGATGCCTTCGGCGCACAGCTTGGTCCTTTCATCGAGACCTCGTGGTCTTTCCTCATGACGGTTGGGTTGGAGACAAAGTACGACATCCTGGTCAGCAAGGCGCTTCAGTTCCTCACTGCCGTTGCTTCGACGCAGCACGCCGAGAACTTCAACAACCAGTCGGTCCTTGTTCAGGTCATTGAAAAAGTCATCCTGCCTAACTTGACACTGCGCGAGTCAGACGTCGAGCTCTTCGAGGACGAGCCTATCGAGTTCATCAGGAGGGATCTGGAGGGATCTGACAACGACACCCGTCGGAGGGCTGCGACCAACTTCCTGCGCCAGCTTATGTCCAAGTTCGAAGGCCTGGTCACCACCACCTCGCAGACCTACGTCGATGCATATCTCCAGAACTACGCTCAAGACCCCGCAAACAACTGGAAATCCAAGGACACAGCCGTATACCTCTTCACTGCCATCGCTGCCAAGGGAACAGCTACTGCTGCTCAGGGCATCCTCAGTGTCAACGAGAACGTCAACGTCCTGGACTTCTTCCAGAAGCACATTGCTTCCGACCTGCAAAACGCTGACGCAGAGCCCATCTTGAAGGTCGACGCCATCAAATACCTCTACGTCTTCCGCAGTCAGCTCTCGCCTGACCTATGGCGCGCCGCGTTCCCACTTCTGGTCAACAACCTCGGAAACGAGAACTACGTCATTCACACATACGCCGCGATTGCTGTCGAGCGTGTATTGTTCATGACTGACGACAACCGTCAACCTATCATTCCCAAAGGCGATGTCGTAGGCTCGTCGAGGGACCTTCTGACACATCTGTTCAAGCTCATCACCAAGAACTCTGCACCAGAAAAGATTCAGGAGAACGAGTTCCTGATGAAGTGCGTCATGCGTGTGCTTATCTTCATCCGCGATGGCGTACTGCCGATTTGCGAGCAGATTTTGATGAACTTCATTGCAATCATCAAGGTCATCAGGCATAACCCTAGCAACCCTCGTTTCCAGTACTACCTCTTCGAGGGTCTCGGTGCCCTGATCCGTTTCGCTGCACCAAGCCACCCGGAAGCATTTGAGACGAAGCTCTACGAACCATTCGCTGCTTGTCTGTCAGAAGGCATCGAAGAATTTTCACCTTACATCTTCCAGCTGTTCTCAGCTTTGCTGGAAGCCAATCCATCGGGCCAGCTCACCGATTACTATCGAAGTTTGTTCTCGATCATCATCCAGGGTGCCGTCTGGGAACAGCGCGGTAATGTTCCGGCGCTCGCTCGCCTGCTCAGTGCCATGATCACTCGCGACGCACAGCGTATTGTTGCCGACAAGCAACTGGAACCCATTCTGGGTATCTTCCAGAAGCTGATCTCGACCAAGGCCCACGAATCGCACGCCTTCGAGCTTATCGAAGCCATTGTTACATTCGTCCCAGTTGAGGCTCTGCAGCCGTATTTCGTCACAATCCTGCAACTGATGTTGACAAGATTGTCCAACATGAAGACAGAGAACTTCCAGCAGCGCTTCATTGCATTCTACCACCTTGTTTCTGCGCGACAGGACAAGGGTTTGGGTGCGGACTTCTATATCAGTGTCACAGACCAGGTTCAGCATGAGTATGTTATATTTTACCACATGCGATTTCTTATACTGACGCATGCACAGTATCTTCAAACCCATCTACCTTACTGTCATCCTGCCTGAGACGCAGAAACTCGCCAGGCCAACCGACCGCAAGACCGCTGTGGTTTCCTTCACCAAGACTCTCGGCGAGTCGCAAGCCTTCGTTGACCGCTACCCCAAGGGTTGGGGTCTGACCACGCAGCGACTGCTGGAGCTCCTCGTAAACCCACCCGTACCATCTTCAGCCGATGACATCATCCCAGACGCCGACGTTGACGAGGTTGGTTTCGGAGTTGGCTTCACTCAGCTGAACACCTGCAAGAAGGCGCCTCGCGACCCCTTCCCCGAGATTACTGACGTCAAGGCGTGGGTTGGCCAGTACCTCAAGGATGCCAACAGCCGGCACAATGGCAAGATCGTCAAGTTGGTGCAGGAGAGGCTTCAACCTGAGCTGCAGCAGGCTTTGTCGCTGTACCTCACCTAGGGTTGACGCTAAGGACGCTGGGTTGGGAACATGGATAGACGATTTGCAAATGATATGATACCAGGAACTTAGTGGAGGAATTTTGCTAGATGGCATAGCGATTTGCATCAAGACTTCAAACAAGCAGACACAATTGTCTGCACTTCCATCCATCTAGATCTTCGTCATGAGATCAATGTGTCATAGCCGGCCCCCGCTACGCATCCTGTACCTCGTACGATACCTTGGTGATCCCCTTCTGCCTCTTAATATTCCTAATCACAATCCTCCCACACCCCTTCGTCGTCTTGACATGCGTGCCTCCACAAGGATAGCTCCCCGCGTCGCCAATCTCAACCACCCTCACCCCATCATCGTCCTGCTTGAAGCTCTCCAGCACCCCCGTACACTCGCGCCTCGCCCTCTCCTCGTCCCAGAAATGGATCCTGACGGGCAGATCCTGCGCCACCATCTCGTCCGTCTTGGCCTGGATAGCAGCCTTCTTGTCCCCTGGAATCAAGCCGATGAATTCCACAAACGCCGCGCCGGGGTAGTGCGAGGCCTTACCATCCACGACGTTCTCCTCGATGACACCCTCCTTCTTCAGCGCTGCCGCAGCGAGTCCAATCACGTGGCCTGCGGTGTGGATCCGCGAGTGGAGGACGCGCTTGTCCTGGTCGATCTGCTGCGTGCCGTGCTCGCCCTTGGCTTCGAAGAGCGCCGAGGCGGGGGCGAAAGTGCCCATGTGCAGAATCGCCGGGTCTACTTTGCGCACTTGGTGCACGTGGAATGTTCTGTCTGAGGCGGTGATGGTTCCTGTGTCGGATGGTTGGCCGCCGCCTTGCGCGTGGAAGATGGTCGAGGGCGTTGTGAGGATGTACGGCTCGCCTTCTGGCGGGGGCTTGAAGAGGGACTGCGCTTCTTGCGGCAAGGACGAGAGCGGCTGGATGCTGCTGATGGGCGAGGTGTGGGTGTACAGATGCCCATCTTTTTGGTAGAGGGCTTCTGTCTTTGCTGTGGGGAGAGAGGGCTCGGCCATGGTGCTGTGGGAGTTGGGTTCGCTCTTCCGGAAACCGGTTGTCTTCTGTCGGAAGTTGTGCGTCAAGTTGAGATTTGGTGCTGTGCGGTTGATCCTGGTGCCGCGGAGGTATCGAGATGTCGAAGTTGAGAGGCGGAGAAACTGCATGCGATGATTTATTTCCCCGGCTCTTATATGCGTATATGTGCCCCAGTCCGAGTCAGAAGTACCCCAAATCTGCTACCTCGTGAGACGGAGAAGTCATCGATCCCGTTAAACGCGCCCTTGATGTTGAAGTTGACATGCGCGTTGCCTGATCAGGAAGGTCCGTTGCCCGTCATCGAGTTCTGGATGTCCTCTTGAAATTCTAGTATGTTCCTGGGGAATTGTATCGCTCTTGCATTTGACGAGAAGACACCTGACTATGCATCCGCGTAGGTGCTGAGTGAACAGTCAAGTTGCTTAGGATTTTTAGCAATTGACTTGTTCAAATTTGACTGAACGAAAATTTCAGCAGGGTACGCTCGCGTTATTACAAAGAAAATCTATTAGATTTGTACAATATGTTCATGAATGAAGCATGTTGCGTTCGGCGCTGAACAGATGCGATCCAAGTGCAGCTTACATGCTAGGTAGATACGCTGTGTTTGGGTAGCACGCCAATCCCAAGGACGGCTGCAGATTCGATATCGATTTGGGTTTCTTCCTTCAGCAGCATCCCCCTCCCCAGCCTTGTTGCTTCCCCTTCTTCGCGGCATCGTTCATGCCGAGAGTAATGCCCGCACGGTTGCCGCCACCGGCTCCCGGGCCCTTGACGCCACTTCTCCTGTCGTTCAAGTCGTATTTGCCTGCCTCGATGTTTTGATATATCCTCTCAGCGACCTCCAAAAACGCCCTCTCTACACCTTCTCCACTCTTTGCTGATGTCTCGACGTACTGCATAACGCCATTTGCCTTGCACCATTCCTCTGCCTCCTCTTTGGTGACTTGTCTCTTGTTGTCCGCTTCCGCTTCCGACACAGTCGACGACGCTGCCAAATCGCTCTTGTTTCCGACCAATACTACTACGATACCCTCTTCGGCAATCTGTCGCAGGTCGTGGAGCCAGCTTGTCGCGCTGAGGAAGGTTTGTCTCCGCGAGATGTCAAATACGAGCAGCGCTCCTGATGCACCTCGGAAGTAACTTCGTGTTATGCTCTTGTATGTTTCTTGCCCAGCTGTGTCCCATAATGAGAGCTTCATATGCTTTTGAGGCGGGTCCTTCTTCGATGGTGACGCAGGAGGGTCGGCTTTTGAGGGATTGTTGATGCTCAGGGAATATGAAGCAGGTGGTCCTACGGGAACTATGCGCGACCCGAATTCGACTCCGATAGTGACATCGTGGTGAGGTGAGAAGCGGCCTTCGCAGAGTCGTACTGTAAGCTGCGCATCGTCAGGATCATACGGTAAGGCAGGTATAGAAGCTACGCACACTCGACTTGCCACAGCCAGAGTCGCCTAACGACACAATCTTCGCAATGTAATCCCAGGGCTGGGCCATTTGGGGCGGCTGTTTCCGTAGATTGGGGTGTGGAGGTGTGGAGATACGTCCGGCAAGCTCGCTGTGCTGCGCAGAGCAATCGAAGGTGTCTTGGGGCCAATCAATAAGTTCGGAGCTTTGTCTTGGGCGCGGAAGACGGTATAATGTATCCCGTAGTTGTGGAAACCTTGTGGTGCGTGCTGTGGGGGTTCGGTGGTCGAGATGGTATTGATTGCAGGGTCAAGAGGCGTGGTCTGCGATGCGGTCACTGCGCTGGGAGCTCTTGCCGCACCTGCTCCACCAAGGAAGTCACGTCTTGTGATGCCGGCCTGGCGCGAACGTTGAATCTGAGAAAGAATATTGGGTCCGTCAAAGTCTATGTAGACCCTTTGAGACAGCATACATCAAGCAGAGCGTAGCTGTCTGTCGGGCTATTGTTCAGGTGCAGTGGTTTCTACCATTTCTACGTGGATAGCCCTCGCTCATTTGAGGCTGAAGCTGAGGCTGGAACTTGGTTCAATCAAGTGCGACAGCTTTTCCACTTGCACAAATCCGAACATGGCAACCAATGTCCCAGGATCGCTGATCGTGCTAGTCTCGTGACGGCGAACCTGAGCAATCTTGGGCGGTGCGTGACGTTGAAGATAACTGGTGATGCATAATCGATAGCCTAGCGTGACTCGGCCCCAGACCATTGCGGTGAATGGCGCAGGTGCTCAGCTATCCATGGATTACGCGCGGTACCTACCACTCGAACGGTGTCGAACCGTATGTCGTGCCCCTCTGCTTATTCTTACACCTAGAAGCCTTTTGTTTTGATTATACTCTGGGCAGCCACACGCGCCACTCTGTGCAAACAGCCGCATGTCTCGCAGCACGTCATCCGCCTGCTGCCTCACTGTCGATCGACCGCCCTACCGCCTCACCGACCGCTTGCCGGCGACTTGAGTCAACCGCGACCTCAAGGCTGCACCCGCGATAAAGGCGTTCAGGCAGGCTGGGAGAAGCTGCGCAGAGCCCCAAGCCCTCCTTCGCAATATTTAGCCCGTCATGTTTTCTGAATGTAAGCCCCCCGGTCGCCTTATCAGGTACATGTGACAGCTGCGGCGCCTCTGTCTTGGATGTGCTTTGGAGCTCGTGTGACTGACAGGTGCGCTGCGCAGATGCCTCCAAGTTCCTCTCCCAGTCTCAGTCGCGGCTGTCACTGGGTCAGCCTGAGTCGAACTTCGCCCGCAACCCTTCAGACCGCCAGCGGCCCTCGTCGCGCGCAGCTCAGGCATACCTCCAGCGCCGCAATATGCCGAACCCCTACAACTCCCAAGCGCTGTCGCGCTTCGCCTTCGCATCGCGCACCTCAAACGCCCCGGCGCCACTATTCTATTCAGCCACAGACGATTTCCGAGAAGAAGACGATCATGTCGAGCATGATCGCGAGATGGCAGACCATTACGCCCTCCAACGATCACGGCGACAGTTTGGCGCCAGCAACCTCTCTGAGTCCTCTGAGGTTGAGGACGATGGTGTTCACAGGTCAGATCATACAGTAGAGGCAGATCGAGATGAAAACGACGCGCCAGACTACGGGTTGGGCAGAGGGATAAAGAGCTCTTGGAAAGGCGACAAGCCAGCTCGGGGGCGATCAACCACGGTGACGAGACTTGAAGATGAGGAACGTGATTCGAGTGTACCGCTGTCGGAATCCACGGAACAAAGCAGCAGAGGGAACGGAAGGTTGGTTGATGTTGAGCTTGCGTCGACTGAAAGAGGCAGCATAGAAGAGCTGGATAGAGAAGAAGCCTTCCAACAGAAAGACGAACCACCGCCTTCGTACCAGCAATTTCGGAATATGCCCAGACACAAGCGCCTTCGCAGCCCACTGCGAACAACTCTACCCATACCGCAAGAAACTGACGAAGACGTCCTGCTCGAGCGCCCACGGTCGATCAGCCCTGACCGCCAGACTGTGCCAGACCTCGTACCTGAGAACCCTACTAGCCCTCCGAGACACAACTTTTTCTGGGCCGAGCTGTTCATCATCGTGCAATGTGCCATGATCGGCATATGGTTCATCTCCTTCTTGCAAGAATCACCACCGGGCAAGAAGAATCCGCTCGGAGACACGGTATACACGGTCCTCACATCATCTTTCCACCTCATTGGAATTTACTCGCTAGTATCGGTCATCGTTGGTCTGCTCTGGCTGTCTCTGTTGCGGTCCTTCGCACGACCTCTGGTCTATCTCATGTTGGTCGCAGTACCAGTTATCTCGTTCTCATTCTGGTTGTATCCATTCATTTCCAGCTTAAAGGGTTCGTGGCACGGAAACAGTACACAGGACAAAGCCATGCGCTGGCTCTCGTTTGGACCGCTCCTCCTAGCCATGTTTTGGGTGTACACAGCTTTCAAAGCACGGCACTCGTTGCACAAGGCGATCGGCATGCTGGAGTTCTCGAGTGACATCTTGAGGGCCCAAGCGCCACTCCTGGTGGTTGGTGTGGCCACTCTTGCCGCAGTAATGCTCTGGTCGTGGCTCTGGATCCTCATGTTCACCAGACTCTTCCTCGGAGGTCATTTTGCGAGTAACAAGTCCCGCTGGATCGTGGACGCTAGCACATGGTGGCTTGGGATAGCTTTCTTCTTGAATTACTTCTGGACTTTGGGCGTCATCGCTGGTGTTCAACGAGCAACAACGGCGGCCACTGTTTCTCAATGGTACTTCCACCGAAACACAACACCCACGCCCCCGGCCGCGACAGTTGTGCAGGCTTCGCTGAGCCATGCGTCGTACACCATGGTCGGCACAATCTGTCTTTCTACGCTGATCTCGCTCGCGGTGCGATTGCCTCTCATCGTTCTTCCTCGACGCATCGCAGGCATGATCGCTATGTGCGCCTACTCGATCATCCCTACGCCGATCGCGGCCTTGACGAACCCGCTCACGCTGACCTTCGCATCAATTCATGGCGTTCCTCTCAACCAAGCCGCACGTGGTCTGTCGCAGATGAACTTCATCTCCGCAGCATCACCTACCACGACTCTCGGCCCGAGCTCATTCAAGAACCACGGCCGACCCTCGATCCAGTCTTACCGCCTAGCCAAGCTCCTGCTGCATGCAATCCGATGGGTCATCACGATCACGCTTGGTTTTGGTGGATGGGTTTCTACTGCAAGGATGCTCCAGCTTGGAGATGAAATTGTGACGTACAAGGGCAGTTTGTACGCCTACGTAGTCGGTATCATTAGCGCAGCAATTGGATGGGGTGCGCTCGGTGCTATGGAGGGTGTTCTTGGCGGAATTCTGGATGCTGTGCTTGTCTGCTGGGGCAGCGAGGTCGGACGTGATGGTCAGGGTGAGGCAAGATACTGTGTTGATGCTGGTAGACTCTTCGGTGATGAAATTGGGCGTGGAAGGGCGAGGTACGAGGTTTGAGATCGGGTGGACATACGGGCGTGCATTTCTGGTGTTCGCACATTTCTGGGACTCGGGCGTTGGGCATTACCAACTTAGCTAAAGGATGCGGATATGAACTGGCGCACTGGGTATACCTGATGGATGGCAGTAGGTCTGCACCATCGTCTTTCGTAGTTTTGCGAACTGAAATTGTTGCTATTTCCAGCCACGTCTTCAGGGCGTGTCCTCTCCTGGTAATTGTTGACGTGCATTGCTGCGTCACCTATCGTACCTCCTTACCCGAGAAACACTAGCGCCCCCTCTCATTCTTTCTCTTGTATCCCAGAAACTCACCACGAGCCCAGGCCCTACGAGCGGGTTGTGAGTGCTAGGACTAGTTGCTTGGATTCATGAAGATCCCACAGAGCTTGTCGCAGAAGAACCGAGTCACGCTAGCAGTGAAAGTGATATCGAAGGTGAAGGTGAGCGCAATGCTAAGGGTGAAGGCAGACCGCGGTGGGCAAGCGCTCTCACCTATAACAACCTGTTTTCACCTCTTCACGCTCTCTTCCCAACGACACAACTCTTCTGAACAACGACACTCACGAATCTTCTCGACTTTCCGTTGACGACGATGGCCGACGCGCAAGACTTCTCCAACAAGCTTCCTCCAGAGTTGCGCCGCATGATCTGCACGCTAGTATGTCGCAAGTCAGTCATCCCCTGATTATTTGACTGACTGAAGTAGCTTCCCGCAGACACTCTCACGAACGTGCGCTTGGTGAACAAGCAGTGGAGTGCTGTAGCTGCTACGGTGCTCTGGAGCCACGTTCGCATTGACCTCATCGAAAAAGCGACCAGAAAGTTTGATGCCTTGCTCAGCCCCGATATTCTGAGCAATATCATAGAGATCATGATCACTACCAAGTCCAAAGGACTGAGCTCGAAAGTGGAACAACAAGCTACCTGGAATCTCCGTGGCCTGCTAATGACGTTGCCTTAAGATTCGCTGCAATCTTTCATCAGCACAAAGTATAAAGTCAACCACCACATTCTGAGCGTAATATTACGAGCCCATGCCAGAATCGCCTATTTGGATGTCTACGTCGATGATTCCAAGACACCCAGTGGCTTTTCCAGAGGACTACCCAGTGCTTCCCTCGTCCACAATGGCTTGAGCAACTTGGACTTTGTCAGGATTCGCAGTTTTGGGAAAGCGCATATAAGGAAATTTCTACTTGGTTCCCCTACGCGGCTGCGCTCCAAACAATTGAAATCCGAGGAACTTTTGAAGCAGGTCCGCCCTTCAGAGGTTGGGAGCCACTGCCTGCAGGTGCTCCGTTATTCAAGCTTTGCTGTTTGCATCTCAGCTGCTTGCAACTTTCAGAATCAGTAGATGGCATCGTCACAACTTTGCAGTTACCATGTTTGAAGTCTCTGGCCATAGGCGCTTGCTCCAACGCTGCACCGCTATTCTGGGCTTTAGCAAGGGGCCTCCGAACGACCGGGAGCCCCTCTCTTACATCGCTGTACCTCTACTGTGTGAAGATAGCAAAAGTGGAGATTGAAGCCTTGGAAAAACTGTTCGCATCTCTAGAGAGTCTGCAGCAAGTTTTGTACCACACTGCGGAAGACCATTTGCCCAGCCTGAACAGTGTCCAAGGCAGCGCTGGCTCATTAAAATGCCTGGAACTGTGTTCATCGGATCTCGATCAGATCTACTCTCCACGCAAATTAGAGCAGCTCCTAGCAAAGTTCCCCGGTCTTAGGACACCCAGCTTATGCGTTGGCGATCTCAGCTCTGTCATCGAAGACCTAGATGTGCCGGAGCCGTTTGAATTATGTGATTACAAGGACTACAGGACGAAGCTTGTAAGGCGATGCTCGGATCTTCCACGCTTTGCAATGTTCAGAGGCTGACCATCTTCAGGAATTTATTGCACGCCTTCCGCAGCTCGAAAAGCTATGCATCCAAGATCGCCCATACGATTCCAATGGTGACAGTCCCCGAGAAAGGCAGCTTCGGTACGGCCAGGTTGCTGAGCAGATTCTTGGTCACTTGGTCAAATGCGGTTCGAAGATTCACTTGCTTGATTTCAAACCAAGTCTCAAGTTTGATCGTCTCCCTACGAAGGAGGATGAGGATGATAACGGACATGTGTGGTCGCGATACGCCTACAGAAGGGGTACCGTCGTGATGGAAGCGTACGGCTCCCAACAGGTCGTGAAGACTGTGGCAGTTCCCGTTTCTCTTGAGGGACGTAATTATGAAAGTAAGGGACGGCAGAGAGTGAGGCCTTTGAGGGCGAATACGACGAGATCTTACTGCTGTTAATGGCCTGTAAAAGCTCATACGTCATACACAATGCAAACGCTGTTTTGTCGTGCTTACATAGCTCGCAGACAGTACTAGGACGTCGCTCTAAATGCTAGCAATACTGAGAATCGTCAGGAGCAATATATGCAGATGGCCGAACAGATCTAAGCGCACTTTGTCAAAAATGGGCCTAGAGTCATTCTTCTAGGGTTCAGCCCGAGGTGCAAAGTCCGGGAAGCTGAGGAAGCTGGCAGCGACAGAAGCATTTAGCCTACTTACTACTACAGAAAACGTACTGTGACGCTCAAAGACAAGGAGAGCGAGGTGACCAGAATAGTAGCAATTCATCGGGTAAGGCGAGCACGCGTTTGGCCCATTGGGAGCAGTATTTCAAAAGACAGACTCATATGGAAGGATACGAAAATTGGAAAACATAGGTTGGAGCATCATTGGCTGAGAGACGTATCGGTTGGCGTGCTGCCGCGTCGTATTGAGATTGGAGGCGATGGCGAGCGCGAGATCACCAATGGAGAGCATTGAATAAGCAGACCTTGTCCAACACTTTAGTTCCTCTAGATGCGCTCGCCGTCTGATGCGAAAGTGAAGGCGGAAGTCAACAAAAGATGCTTAACGGAGCAGGTCGACGATTGTAACATCGACACCATGAGCGCCCCACTCTCTGGCATCGCAATGACGCAGCATAACATCTAATTCCGTGGCAAACGACAATGCGGAGGCTGCAATAACGATACTATTCTCGTCCTTCCCCACAGTCCGTCGGGAAAGCTCATTCGGAATGAAGAGGTTGTGGAGTGCAGTCCGGAGTCTCTTGCCCTAAGCGTGTGCGGCGTGTACGCGGCTGTTTATTGGCGTGTAGCGATCACGCTGCCATCGTTTATCGCCCATTCGGGCTAGACGATAAGGGTTCCCGGGCTGGCTAAGCTTTGCGTCGCGTGGAGTAGCTCTGTTTGGGAAAAGTGGTGGACTATCGTCAACTACAACGGCCAAGCTGATACCGGTATCTCGCATTTGGACGGAATTATAAAATGCGAGACGCCCCTCCGAGGGGTGCTGCTATCTCCGCTTGCTTCGACTGCTGCTCCTGATATCATTTCCCAAGGGTCAAGGGTTCGTGGTAGAGCATTCCATCGCGTAACGGTTTCTCGAGCTCTGGTCCACCCCCGCATTTGAGCTCCCGCTCAGCGCTCGACATATTTTTGTGAGACTCCAGCTTCGGGTGCTTGCTCTCCAGCTGCACAATGTCATCCCTTCTCCGCACAGCAGGTCGCGCGCGGTCGTCGCTCGTCCGCCCAGCTGCACAGGCGCTGCGCCGGCAGTATGCTTCTGCTGCAGCCGCCGCCGTGTCCTCGGACGCTGGCGAGCAGCCATTTTTCCCCGATGAGCCCAGCCAGCCCATCATCAAGACGCAGATCCCGGGCCCCAAGAGCAAGGCGGCGATTGAGCGCCTTAGCAAGGTCACCGACACGCGGAGCTTGAACATGATGGCCAACTACCAGCAGAGCTACGGCAACTAGTATGTGCTGCAATCAGTCAAGATGAGGGTGGTCACTGACTCCTCACAGCATCGCCGACCTCGACGGCAATGTCCTCCTGGATGTCTACGCCCAGATTGCCTCGATCCCCGTGGGCTACAACAACGCCGCCCTCCAGCTTGCCGCGACCTCGCCCGAGATGGCCTCCGCCATCATCAACCGCCCCGCGCTCGGCAACTTCCCCCAGCACGACTGGGCCGACATCCTCGAGACCGGCATCTTGTCCGTCGCGCCCAAGGGCCTGAACCAAGTCTTCACCGCACAGGCCGGTTCCGACGCCAACGAGCTTGCCTACAAAGCCGCCTTCATGTGGAAGCGCCAGCAGCAGCGTGGGGGCTACGATGCCGACTTCTCAGAGGCCGACATCAACTCCTCGATGAACAACGCCGCTCCCGGCGCGCCAGACATGTCCATCATGTCGTTCAAGAAAGGCTTCCACGGCCGGCTCTTCGGCTCTCTGTCCACCACGCGCTCCAAACCCATCCACAAACTCGACATCCCCGCCTTCGACTGGCCACAAGCCCCCTTCCCCGCGCTCAAATACCCGCTCTCCGAGTTCAGCGCCGAGAATGCTGCGGAGGAGAAGCGCTGCCTCGAGGAGACCGAGCGCTTGATCCAGGAATTCCACAAACCAGTCGCTGCCGTCGTCGTCGAACCGATCCAGTCCGAAGGCGGCGATAACCACGCCTCGCCCGCGTTCTTCCAGGGCCTGCGCGACATCACCAAGAAGCACGATGTGTTGTTTATTGTGGACGAGGTGCAGACGGGCGTCGGCGCGACGGGCAAGTTCTGGGCGCACGATCACTGGAATCTGTCGACGCCCCCTGACATGGTTACGTTCAGCAAGAAGGCGCAGACCGCGGGTTATTACTACGGGAATGATGCGCTAAGGCCCAACAAGCCTTACCGTCAGTTCAACACGTGGATGGGCGACCCGGCGCGCGCCATTCTTTTCCGCGCTATCATCCAGGAGATCGAGCGCCTCGATCTGGTGAACCACACCGCTGCCACGGGAGACTATTTGTACAGTGGACTGCAGCGCTTGGCTGAGAGGTATCCCAAGGATATCCAGAACTTGCGCGGTCAGGGTCAGGGAACATTCATTGCGTGGGATACACCGCGCAGAGATGAGATTCTGAAGAACGCCAAGGCGCACGGCGTCAACATTGGTGGCTCTGGCATGGAGGCTGTGAGGCTCAGGCCCATGTTGATCTTCCAGAAACACCACGCCGATTTGCTGTTGGAGAGGCTGGAGGCTGTGCTGAAGCAGTAGGGATGGGGTTGGGGTTCGGATGTGATATGATGACATTTGCATGGAGTCTGTGGCGTTTGTGATCTAGGATAAGAGGTTGGTTTTGGACATGGCAAAAAGTAGCCCACGCTCAGTCAAATGACTATGATTACCACCCACACATCGTGACTTGAAGTGAGCTTCATTGGTGCTTCCCATTGCAGTCGGTCTAGGGGTATATTACACTAGCTGATCGGCTTTCTCTGCCACAGCAGAATCGCAAAAGACTGACTCCTCTTTCGCACAGCACTTGGAACTGTTCTTGCATCTGTCCGCCAGTGTAAGGGTTGGATGTGAAACAGGTTCTTCCATGTGGAACCCTCAAAATACGATTCGCATCAATGGCGGACGGGCCGACGATCGCGCCAACCTCTTCAACTTCCTCGAAACCGCTAGACGTGTTCAGCGAAAAGTAATTAGCCAGGTCGCGGATTGGAATATGAGAAAACGCTCAGATGGCTGACATTGGATACGATCCCAAGACTGTTGAATGTAACGGTCGTGGAAATAGATATGACGTATATGATGGTGCGAGTTTGAGGCGAAGGAATAATGCCACATCTGCTGTAAGTGTGCCCATCAATTTTCATCTCCATCAGTATTACGAGTTCGGACAGTTGCCGACGAGATCAATTGCGCGCGCAGCATGTCGAGACTATCATTGGAAGGTAGTCGTGCATTCTCACTTAGTCTGCATTCACAGTTATTCGGACGTTGATTCATCAACAGCGTGGATTAGTCTCTAAGATTAACTAGGCAAAACCAAACATGATTAACAAGAAGCGAGTGTGTATTAGCAAGAACAAAAAGATGCGCTGAAAGGAACAAAGACAGAAAAAACAACGCAAACGCTATCAAAACAGAAAGCAAGCAAAAGCAACCCCGACATAGGAACCGAATCCATCTTCAGCCAAATCCATGCGCTTACTGGCTCTTCTTGTCGCAGACTCCGACATCAGTCGTGCATCCCACAAACCCATTCGCGCAGTTGTAGTAGTTGCCGTGCTTGGGCGGGCAAGAACCCCAGAACTTCTTCTCGCCTGGGCACACATCCGTCCACTCACCGAGCTGCGAGCCAGTGCAGCCTACAAAGCCGCTGGAGCACTCGTTGGGCGCGACGTACCAGGTATCCTTGGGGCATTTGGCAGTCGTGGGCGGGAGAGTAGTTGTATCACTGGGTTTAGGCTTGGCGGGAGCGCTGGGTGCGTCGCAGATCTTGGGATCCGCACTGCAGCCTCGGAAGCCATTGATAGCACAGACGTAGAATGAGGAGCCGGCGGGGCAGTCTGAGCCTGTGGATGGAGGGGTGGGAACGGTAGATGGCTTGTCGCAGACTGTAGGGTCGGTGCTGCATCCTTCGAAGCCGTTGGCGCACTTGTAGAAGACGCCCTCCCAGGACTGACAGGTGTTGGGGGCTTGAGGGGCTGGGCCGGGTGTCTTGTTGTTGGACTTCGGGTCGCAGACAGTCGGGTCGGTGCTGCAGCCCTTGAAGCCGTTGGCACAGTTGTAGAAGGTGCCTTCACCAGGGCGGCAAGTACCGGGAGCAATCGAAGGGACGACAGACGGGGTCTGGGTCAAGGAGACGTCGGCCGGAGTCGAAGACTTGTTATCACAGATGCGCGGGTTGGTGCTGCATCCCTTGAAACCATTGGCGCAGTTGAAGAACGAACCGAGGCCTGAGGCGCCGGAGCAGTCGTTGAAGAAGCGCTTCTGCCCATTGCAGATCTCGCTTCCCCTATCGTAAGCTACGCAGCCGATGAAGCCACTGGAGCATTTGACTTCAGAAGTCAAGTACGATTGACCAGGGCAGAAGCTGGTCGAACGCTCGGTCAGAGTCGGGACAGCGCCAGTCAGGACAACAAGAGAAGAGGCCAGAGAAATGGATGTAATGAAATGCATGGTGGGAGATTTCTGGAGTAGAAGCTCGAAATGTCGGTGTTATACGTGAAGAAGTGAAAATTGATGATGTACTCGAGGAAAGCGGTCCAGTGAATGACTCTAGGAAAGAGACAAAGGAAATAAGGAAATAGGAAATAGGAAATAAGGTTGATGTTGTGTTGATCGATTGTGAAGTTGAGTGACAAGAGAGCTGCCGATACTCGATAGCTATATACCTGATCTTGCAGGCTGTGCCCCTCGCCTACCAGAGTTGCTGTGTACTCGACCGCTTCGCAGCTGGCATTGCACCTGACATGAGGCCTGCATCCTTGCTGCGCGTCAGCATGCTGAAGAGCGACCATGGCGGTGTTCGCTTAGGAACAGAAGCTGAATGGTGTTGCAGCTGGGACACAATGGTTCTGATTGGTCAGTGCAGTCTTGACGATTGCCAAGGGCAGACCTAAGCTTTCAGCTGAAGACGCGCCATTGGCCCCATTGGCGAGGATTGCTTCACAAAGTTTGGCTCAAAGGCGGAGTCGAGCATGAAAGGCCTCAGCCTCTACGCTTTTCGATCGCATGGCTGGTTAGACAAGTGAACGAATCGGTCCATAACGGGAGCGTAGATTTGGTGAAGGTCCATAGACGGGAGCATTCAGCACGAAGACGTGCCAGACCGGGCAAATGGCCTTCCAGAGCTGAGACTCAGCGGTGAGAGCGGACATGGCTCAGAGCTGGCGGAGCTGGTAGGCTTGGGTCGAGCTTGTTGACAAAATAGCAGCAGCCCTCGGTCACTCGGCAGTCTCTACAGTCCGGGCAAACCATGATGATCTCCACTTGGCCTGGAGGTTCCGAGAGGTTTCTATCATAGTATTTCGAGAGTTCTCATCATTAAGCTTGTCAAGTGTCGAACGATAGCTGAACGCAAGTGTCTCTAGTGTTCAGGGTTGTAACATCCAGGGTTGCGTGTGTTGATTAAAGCGGGGAACTTGTTGAGGTCCAGAGTCTCCGGGAGCTAAGAGTTGGAGATTTTAAATCTCAGATTGGCCACGAAGATTCTCAAAGAATACAGGAGGAGCTTGCTAAGGCTACTTTAAACGTGGAAAGTCATGCAGACCTCGGGATGCAAGGATACACAATAAAGGACGTGAATTTTCGAGAGAGACAGGTGCAACAATCAATTTTCTGATGGAGAAAAATGAGCAAGCTCGATGTAGATGCCGTTCTGCGCAACCTGACAATGGGATCTGGGATGGTGGAGGGCCGCAAGCGTTTCAGCGTCACTTTGTTTACATAATCTAGCGTTGCGCCTTCCCAGAAGCCCCTCTTACAGCTGCACGACCATACAATTGTCAGAGCTTCTGATCATGGTTTCGCGGAATGCTACTGGTTGGTATGTTCGCGGGTGCTGAAACCGGACCATTCTCTAAGCCAGTAAGCCAGATGGTCCATTCCCGCCGAAACCAGAAGACCCAGAAGAAGTCAGAAAGATCGATTCCAGATTTAAATCTCCAAACGATTCACCGCAGCACTCACTGAAGTGACGACCGGCATTCACGTTTGATCGCGCACGACGTTCGAGCGGCTACAACTCCTCGCACTCAATGTAAGCCAACATAGTATCCATCCACGAGTGTGAGAATGACTCTGGAGCTGAATAACTTCGACGGTACATGACCATATTGCCGAAGTGTAACAGGATGCTATCGAGAAGACCTAGTGCGACTTGATGAGGCTCTGTGAGGCCTGCCTCTAAGAACATTATCAACGCACTGCTCCATCCGCTCTCGCATATGGTCCATGCCTGCAACGATCGGCATCAGGTAACCCGGTGCGGTGAGGTCGTATAAGTCGTCCAGGAGGTAGTAGATGATTTCTAGATTGAGGATTTTGAGCGAGATTGTCGAGTGTGCTCGGCGTTGGCGGTGTCGTCATTGTCGTCAGAATCTGGACCATCCTCCACAGAATCGAGCAATCGCGCCATCGTCTCATCGAATAGCCGCTCGTCGTCTGCTTGTTCAGCATCCGAGTCTTCATTGATAGATCAGACTGAGAAGGAGGAGACGGACAGCGGATCAGAGTCGTCACCGCCAACGTTACGACCATGATTCGCAAGGCCACGAGGCACAGGGTGGGCAGTCTCTTCGCTATCATCGCCATGCTCACTATTTGTTCCCTCGAGACGAGCTATCAAAATGTTCGAACACTCTTCATACTTTTCCTCTGAATCGTACTCAAGGTTTTCGGGGAGCTCATTCTCATAGAGCTCTCCATCGTCTGTGTTGTCAGCGATGTTCGTGATATGATGTGGATATCCTGACTTCCAGAGTACACGATGACATATCAGACACTTATTGCCGTTGTGACTTGCAGTCTTAGCCCACTCACTTAATCACGTAAGCACGTGTGTCCAAAGACATGTGACCATGCGTCTTTGCCGGTGAAACGGAGTGCGACGTGGGTGCTGCTGAATGGCTGCACATTTTAAGTGCTATGATGTGCCTGACCCAGAAGTTTATTTCAGAAAGTACATCGCAATCGTTCACAGTTGCTGTCGCTTTGATGAGTTGTATTTGTTGAGCTTACTGGGACACTTACGGTAATTACACTGAATACTTTTGAACAGCATACGCACCCCTTGTGCTACTTCGATCTCATGGCTCGAACTGTGAGAGGAAGCCAAAATCATCAATGTTGACGCAAAAACGATGTGTCTACAATACTTACGACAGTTGTAACGTGCATAATTAGATAGTCAGTTCAGCAGATGAGGTACGCCTTGCCCCTCATGCACGTTCACTTCTTTCCAAAGCCAACCGAGTTTGACTTTGAGTAAGCACAATTCTTGATTCATTTGGCATATTCTCTCTGTGTTCGAAATCACTACGTCAGCACACACTTGACACGGTCGCGACGCCAGCAGCAAGTGCTTGCGAGCGCCAATAGTCCATTGAGATTCGAACATTCTTCTACATTCCTCGCTCTTTCACATTTGGTCATGACATTCTCAAGAAGATCCGTGGTCGTCCTCATTGTCGTCATCACTGTCGTGCCATTCAGTCCCTTCGCACATCTCATCGATCCACTTCTCCTGTGCACACTTAGACAATGGGCCCATATCTTCGGTGATGGGTATTCGAATAAGAAGGTTCAGAACGATCTCTTCAGTATCCAAGCAAGCACCAATCCCAATTTGGGTCGATAGGAAGTAGCTCCCAACAGGATCGTTGCTGGTGACCTGCCGTATACATTCCCACATCCTCGTTGCGTCGCCTGCCACAACCTCATTGATTAGTGCACGATATTCGCGGGTATTTGTGTACAAAATCAGAATGATGTTGCCCTTCATCTCGCTGCTGAAGTCCTCCAGGTGCAGTTCAGACTCGGAATCTGAGTCGTCGACCTTGACGTCGTGCGGGATGCGATTCTGCTGGAGGCTGTTTCGTGGCTGAAGATCCCTAGAAGTGCTGCATTGTATCAGGTTGCTTTGAGGTCGGCTGATCTGCGGGGGATCGATTAGAGATAGGGCATTCTTGGAGCCACTGTTGCGAGATGGTAAGCTTTGTGGTGGAGCACCTTGCGGCCTATCAACTTGATTGGGGGTGACGGACTGGTAGAGATCGCAACGGCAAGCCGGACACCTGCTGGAACTTGACACTCATTTACGTATACATTTCTCCCCAAACACATGTCTGCAGTAGCGTGTCTGACTGAAGTATGCCGGAACGTGTAACGAGTCGAAAGGCTTAAGGCAGCTGGCACACGCTCCCGTAACAACAATGCAATCACAAAGGAAACCGTCGCAGCTCAGAAATGTCGGATCTTACATAATTCAGTTGAAGTAGAGCTAAGCGTGAAGGGGTGTAGCGATCCTTAATATCAGCTGCGGGACTTTGACTGCTTCCCATGTGCCACAACACTTTCACCACGACACGTTGAAGGACACAACAAACATGCATAATGAATGTATTGCGAGTTTAGCATTTAAAAATTCAATGATCATCGCTTAAGCAAATTTCAGTGTTCTAAATGTGACTTAATTCAGGCGGAACACAAGTTTTGTTCATGATGATTTTGACACGATCCTGGCTCTTGTGGGGTTGCTTCGAAATTCTTCAAGTGCGGGCGACACCTTTTAGTTTCCAGTGATATTCACATGGAGGCTGTTATACACTTGCATTCTGACTAGAATAAACCTTGTGATCATACTTAGAGGTAGCTCTGGAAGTGGTCGCAGAGTCAAACCCAGAGCTCAACATCCTCTTGCTTGAGGACATTCGGACAAGTCCAACCTAAACCCTCAACCTTGCTAAGCTTACAAAAGCAGCAGCATATTTCGTCTCCATATCGTATGAACCTAGTCTCATCTCCTGTAGAAGTTCTTGTGTTCCTAGGTACATCCGGGCGAGGAGGCTTGTGTCTGTCTCTTCCACATCGAATACAACACTGTCCAAGTAGAATCTAATCAAATGTACCCTGATCTATAAGTCTAACGCTGCTCTATCTGAATGCAATTAATGAAATACCCTGCGCCTTCGGGTATGAGCTCTCCGTTACTCCAATAATTCGTCGTTGTCGCTATTCGCCGTGGGTTGTTCCGGAGGGACAAGATGTTGGTAATACGTCTAAGTTTGCGGGGTCCCTTCACTATAAACCTCAGACGACACCATTGCAAAGATACTTCAAGGTGAATCTGAAGATGTGTCCGGAGATGTTGCAGCCTGTGAAGCAAGCTGCCTGATCGGAAGGGGCTTATTACACTTGAAGCGATAGATGAATGTACAGAAGTCTTAGACAAGGGATAGAAGAGAAGGCTTGCTAGTCATTCTGTGATGAGTGGTACCGCAAGGCGGTTGTGAAGCGGACTATTTGTTGTATAGACACAGATAAGACAGACTGCAGAAGCAAGGAAAGCGGCACCTTCTCTCAGTACAGCAGACAATCTCTACTAAGCTTTCTGAACTTAGAACAGAGGTGGCGGTCCTTACGTATCTATAGGCCGTAACAGCGACTGAAGTACGCTTTCCAAATTTCTGAGGCCGTAATGGTTAAAAACTGATCAAGACAGAATAAAAGTTCCAGACTTACGTACTAGTTCTAGACTCCACATGGCATGCAGGATCGTGGAAGCGATAGTAAAGTCTTCGAAATAGCGCATTATGTCACACCCCGCTCGCTGCATTGACCTTGTCCTAAAGCATTGGGCCCCAACATTGTCTTCAACAACAACTGACTGCGGCAGATTGCGGCAAGTTGCAGCAAGTTGCGAGCAAGCATATTCATAAACAGGTGTCGAGAATACGATAGTTTACAGGCAGTGCAAAAGCTTCAAGGTCATCACCAGATTATCGTTGTCTGTACGCAGTCATCTATACAGAGAGATCACTCATGCGCAGAGACTTCAGCAGTAGGTATTGTTTTCCATAGAAAGTCGAGATGCTCTTATAGTATAGGCCAAAACTCCATGTGCAAGACGCCCTTCTGTATAGATACATCATCTCCTAGTGTTTGTCAAAGCGCGACTTCGTGCATTTGGTTTGCCCAAAGCCCTGTCACAAACTGTACCAAGGTCAATTCAGTGTGCTACGAATGTCAAAGAGTATCTATATATACCTTCCTAGGCCGAGCCCAGATGTGGCCTACTGATGTCTGATCTTCCTTCTTGTGTCATTCAATCCATGGTCACTCTTCAGCCTCTCTAACAGCGGTCGAGACTCAATTTGAGAGCTCGGACAAGCCTTCTAATCCAATTCCGCTCCACATTATTGTCCCAATCATGACGTGAGTTACCGTGCATCCTGATGACCATGGCACCAACCTGTGCCCAGAGTATGGCAGTGACTGGGACAGATGCGGACAAGTCCGCCTCGAAAAGTGCGGTTTCGACGCACATCTTGATCTCTTGAGAATGAGCATCGATTTCGCAAAAACGAAGCTCATGGTACAACGCGTTGACGAATACGGTAGCGGACTCGCGGTCGGGGAGATTCTCCAGAGTGGTTGTCGATCTGCCGATGGAATCCTCCTCCATGTCCCAGTCGCCATCATCAGAGTCGTTGCTCTTATCTGAGTGATACTCCTCAGCTGTGTCATTACCACTGTCTTCCCTGTCTTCGTAGCTAACTTCCTTGTCGGTTTGTCCCTCCACATCTTCGTCTCTGCTGGCGAAGCCTGGGTTGCTAGTCTTTCCGATTACGGAAAACCAAGGCAGGCGGCAAGTTGGGCAGTTGATCTGATTACTGCTCACTGACTCGAGCCATGCCTTCAAGCACTGCGTACCGAAGATGTGGGCACATGATTGGGGTCCGACAGAAAACACAGGTTGGTGGTCGGGGGCGAATGGTTGGTAGCAGATAGGGCATTCTTCGGGGAGTCTGATGACGCGAATCTGGCCTTCCCAAGCTTTGTAAGGGAGTCGTACTGTGTCATGTTGTAATGGTGAGTTGGTAACTGTAATGTTCGAAGCGGGGTAGCAAAGAAGGGAGGATTAGGTACAAAGGAGCTCGCGTTCTTGCGTTCACCTTATTCACCTTAAGGCGCTTTACACTCTGTCTCTGATAAGCGACTGTGCTTCACTGTGAACTTTGAAGCCATTATCCTGGAGAGTGCGAAACCATTGGGTGGAGATGGTAGGTGAAGACAAGATTGACTTATTGAAACGGAACCATCGCTACATTAATACCTGTCGTAAGATGAGAAAATCAAATACTTGGAGACTAGCGGACACACGTGCGGAACTCCTGGCAGTCGTTTATTCGACCCTCATGCCGGCAGCTTCACCAACATGAGCGAGTGGAGCTACCGGGTGCTGTTCGCGCCTGAACCCAACCTTGACACGACCAATGCGGGACATCTTCTCTTCAAACCTAGTCTCCATGCGCAGAACCGTCTCGCGATGCATGGTAGAGGTGGTCCAGTCATATGAGCAGCCAACGATACGCTTCATGCCGCCCTCTGACCCTGCCATGAGGAAGCAAGTCGGTGGTCGGGCGGCAAGGAACAGAGTGACTGTCATGTTGCCTGTAATTGTTAGCGATGTAATTGGGTGGGGAAATTATTCAGAGCTCATACCTGTGTCTACCAAGGTGAACACTCTCTGCTCGCCTGGTCCAGCGTTCTTGCACCTCTCAATCAGTGCCTTGATCTCGGGGTCCGAAGTCGGGTCGTCTGCGACGCACTCATTGTGTTCATTCCTGTGATGTCTCGAGAGCGGGCTGGCGTACGTGGACCACCTCAATCGACAGAGCCTACCACCAAAGATCTGCTCCTCGATGGTTTCGATAGGCATATATCCTTCGAAGCCAAAGAACCAGCATTGCTGGTCCCAGAATTTGCCAAGGTAAAGTAAGCGGAGCAGCCAAGGTGACAGGAAGAAGAGAAAAATTGAGTAGATGATGAGGAAGACACCGACTCCTTGAGAGGTGGATAATCCTGTGTCTAGTCCAGTGGTGTTCGGTATTGAGACTAGGACAATGCCAATGAGGAAGGTGAGGCCGCTGAGTCTCAGCATGATTGACGCAAACGTGCGTCCCCAGGATTCGCGTCGAGTATTGGCCACAGGTGTGAAAGACTTCCAACGCACATTCGCTGCACGACAGCCGTCGAGGACAACTGTGTCGTCGTGGCCAATACCGGCAACTTCGACTCCTTCAGGTAAGATCTCCCACAGTTTTGCACCGTAAGCATCATCCATTGAGTGCCAAGGCTGGTTGGGCACCCGGGGAAGTACACAAATGAGACGCTCCAGGAGCTGGTCACTGCCATTTGCCATTGAGAGACTGCATCAATTAGTAATTGGAGATCATCGAGTTCTGCTGACGTCTTACCGTGCAAATGCTTGAAAGGCGGAGTCGGTGGGGTCAATCCTAGGACGAATACGGACAAGACCCATCAGCGCGTAGCTGTAGTCGCCTGGAAGGTACTGGTACGTGTTACGCTTGTGAAGACACTCGAGTGCAAGAGTCACGAGCTCGAGCTGGCTCAAGATCAGATTGCCTTCGTAGTGATCAATGAGCTGCCCAGTCATTAACAATTCCATTGCGCAATAGTAGAGACTTACCTGACGGGCCACTTGCGCATCTTCCTTCCAGACCCGGGCCGCGAATTGGTTCTTTGGGACACTCAGTGGCTGCATCAGATCACCGCCGCGCAGGTAAACCTTAATCTCTTTGCCGGCCGGGGCGAGCAAGATCTCGGGAAAGGTCCAGATCCGATTGCCCCACTGTTGCAGCATGAGATCTGTGGTGCTGATGTCGTGCATGTCATTGGGGGGCTGTCCCACAGCGATCACAAGTGACTGTGCACCACGAATCACATCACAGATTCGGTAGACCTGCTGATCGTGAGCAAAATCCAGGACGATGCGGAGGTTACTTACGTCTTCTTGAAGTTGATCTTGGTCAGGCATGCACGAACAACCCACCCAGTACGCCATCACACCAGCGTTTCGGGCAGCTGCATCCGCCATCTGATGCAAAGCCATAAGGTCATCGTTGCTCTTGAACTGCTCTGCCGTATACGCAACAAAGATGTATGACAAGTTGCGCTCAGACTTGTATTGCGTGACCCACTCTTCTACATTCATGATCAATGCTGGCTCACCAGAATTTTGTAAGAAGCAGAGATATCGGGGGCGTAAGATGCGTTCCGCGTGTGGGTTACTATCGCTGGAAGTCCGCGGGTAATCCAGCTCCAACGCATTACGCGCAACCTTGGGATAGCCGTAGTGCTTGTAAGGGACAGGGTCATAGTTGCCGCCGTTCCTTGGAGGAATGGACCCAGAGCTAGGGCTGGAAATCTACAATTCTGTCAATTTGAAGCTCTCTTGTACAGATTTTTCAACACGCACCACACAACTGATCGCGATAGCTGTGATGAACCACTTGAGGCAGAGCATGGGCATATCTAGCAGGTCGTAAGTACACTCGCAGCCAACTTGAACAGACACCCTACCTTCACTAGTCGGCTTGCCATCGTTTTTGTTGGGATCCACATGGTTGAACGGCCAGTTCGCTAGTCTTAGATACAGGGGTGCGATATTGCGGATGAATGTACGCCGATACGTGGAAGTGAGCTTCTCGTCGTAGATCTCATCAACGGTCTGGACGACAAGCTTAGACACTTTGCCATCCCAGGAGGAGATGTAACCTGAAGTAATCAACAATAGCTCCTTGACATGCGCTAATTTTACTTACGGTCATCATAGTCGCCCACCCACTCACGCTCGAATGCATCTCGGTGGCGATGTGTGGCGAGCTTCTGGTAGCCTAGTCCAGGCTTCCCTACATTTATCAGCCTACAATGCACCAGTGATTTCTGGGTACCGTACTATACGCCATTGGCGAGCCCCATTTCCAGGACGTGTACGGATCAAACCAATGTTTGTAACCTTTCAGTCTCATTGGAATGTACTAAAATGATCGTCAGCAGTTACATAGCTTCTTCAGGCATGTCAAACTGTCATACCGGAGTGAGAGGCTTCTCATGGCTTGCAACTTCCTCAACCGATGCCTGTGTCGTATTGCGTACCATCTTTGTGTAGTAGATGGCCACTTAGCGAAGGCAAGAGCAGAGCTGGAAGAGTGGGTTAGGCTTTGGTCTATACTGAACCGGCTGAGAGGGATAATTGTTATGTGTTCCCTACAATCTTCCTGTTAGCGGGGCTAGCTTGACGGAGGAAACGAATCATACCTGTACCGCTGCACCAAACTGTGGCTTGTACACCGGTGTCGGCGCCGCGAAAGGTTGAGGTTGGGCAATTACAGTGTATCTGGCGAATGGAGAGTTGGGATCAAAGGCACCACCGTGTGGTACAGGGGCTTGAGTCGGCACTGAATTGGCTTGATAAGAATTTGGAGAGAAGCCGCCGCCTTGAGCTGGCTGATACTGATATTCTTAGTACTTTATGTCCAATTTGGAGCAATAGCTCGACGAACAGTGGATTGGGGATTATTCTGTACGAAGGCGCTACCGTGAGGAATATAACCACCGCCGTGTGCAAGGTGAGCAGAATATGCCTAAAGCATGTGAGGATTTGTGAACATGCAGAAGTAACTTGAGCGCTTACCATTCAAAAAGGAAGGATTGATCTCTCGGTGAGAAAGCTTGTTGTCTTGAGACTGCGCAATCTGCGTCTGTGAGCTGCCGCGCCCGCAAATTTAAGTGGTGTTGGATTAATGACTAGCAACTGCCACGAGGAAGACCGACTTGAGCGCCAACAATAGAGGGCCGTGCCGACCCCAACGCGGGAAGACAATCACTTGTGGGGTCATCCTGGCTTTCATCTAGCAAGCTAGCAAATACTGTAGGTCTCGGCCCTTCTAAAGTGCACGCAATATTGTGGCTTCGGCAACTGCCTTTCCTGATGCCCTGGTTGAAGGCTGCGTCCTATGTTTAGTGTGGACTTGATACAGCTACACCAAACGGGACCACAAGCGCATTCTTTACAGTGTGGTAGCGAGTTGGCATGGTTACGCGAGGGCTAGTTGACTCACTGCTGGTGTTGTTTCTTCACTGGTGAAGACTCGTAGCAACGGTCGAACGTGATTACTTGGCCCCCAAGCTGTGCTACAGTCGTGTCACAAGATCATGGACGGGCATTATTGGTCAATGGCTAATATTGGAAGGGCTGATAATTGCAGATCCGAGGGCTAGGTAGGAATTCGCTAACCCCTACCATCTACTCAATGCTTGTCGTTCTTCCACCTCCTTCGTCACAAGTTTGGTTCCTTCTTCGGCTGCAGCCGAGGACGGTAGCTACCAGTCGATCGCGCTGGCGCCCGTATCAGCCGCTGCCGAGCGGTTGTTAAGCAGAACGTAGCTGCGTCTCGGGTACGACAACCCGTAGCTGATGCGCTCTTCTGTGAGCAAAGCCAGGGATGCACATAAAACATGACAGCCTTGTGTTGGATGTTGCTGGTGTGCTCACACCCAATCGCGCAGGTCCATTTACACATGGTCCTGGAAAAACGCGCGGGCATGCTTGTGGACGCCCATTGCAATGTTCAGTTATTGGTCAAGCCTTTCTCGCATTTTCGCATTTGCGGCCTTGATTTTTGGGGGCTGAAAGTGTTCCGCATGAATTGAATGTTGATTTTGTGCCGATTGGTGAGTTCGCGATTTCAGCCTTGCGCCACAAGCTCCTTTCGTGTCTACGAAGCGCTAAGGTCCCCACCAAGTTGTACGAGAGTGGACAGATTAGATTGATTTGCATTCAGCTCGCCCGGTTGTGGTCTGCTCTAATTCCAGAGCTGAGCATTGTGGACTAACCCTCGCGGCAGCTTGTGTCAGGAGACGACTTCCAGTACTGTCGCTTCAACCTGCAGGCAAGAGCGCATTAGCGCATAAGGAACGGGCGAAGGCGATGGCTTGGGTGCAGTCCGCACTTATTGTTACTGAAGTGTGAAAGGAACAGCACGCATGGCCGCGTTTCGAAGCCTAACAGCAGATCGTCTCCCACTCGAGCCTTTCGTTATTGCCGCCGCACAAGGTCGCAATGCTAAATCATCCGAAGAAAAGGGCCTATTCGTCAATGACGAACTGCCTCTGCATTTGTATGAGTGGTCGCAGAGCAGTCAAGATGGTATCGAGATTAGCGGCATCAGATCCGTGTCTGGGCTAGAAACTCGTGATATACCAAATGTCCGGGTATTGTTAGTGTCGCTGAAGGGAGCGCCGTGTGCAGCGCTGATCTCGACAGATTCGCTCCAAGAGATATCCCAATCCCAGAGACCGCTCCTGGAATGTTGAGGCTGTTCGAACACTTCAAGATACCCAGTGCTTTCATCGCTGAGAGTACACAAAACATCTCCCAGTCTCTTGCAGTGCAGAAGGACATTGACGGTACAGCATACATCTGGTTCCATTTTCTCTGCAAGACATTCGTCCATGAGCGAAGAGCGATGCATGACAGCGCCGATATCGAGCGTGTGCGCATCCACGCGCAGAATCAGAGCCAAGCAGACTTCAGCTGGCTGAAACCTGGTTTTGTCTTGAAAGTGAAAAAGCAGCCGGGTTTTCCCAGAATGCCTGGTCGAACGAGAACTTCGAGTAGTGATGCAACCATGGCCCTTGCATCACCAGAGCCGTCAGTCGAACTACTCTGCTTCGGTGCGCCTGAATCGCTGGGAGATCGATTTCGCAAACTTGCAAGTGTTGCTATATGTGACGATCTCTTGCAGGATCCGTATGTTTTGCTGGAAGTGGTACTCGAAGAGATGTACAAAGTCTTGGATCGTACGGGATGGGACATCTCTCACATTTTTGGCAACATCGAAGCAGTAAGCTCTTGCTGGCACCATTACTGTTACGTTGCTGATGGAGGGGCAGGAAACCTTGGAACTGGCAACTACGCCTGGTAAAGCGAAGGACCTACCACGACATCACTTCACTGGTCTCCATAACCTTGCCAAACAAGTCACGTATCTACGTGAGAATTGCGATTCGGCATTGGCAACGCTCTCTGGACTGCGTCATCATCACTCATCTGTCATTGGCGAGCACCCGGAGCCTGCCCAAGAATTCACACGGCAAGCATTCGAGTATCGTAAGACACTCTTCCAGTCCACACAGCGCCGGTTGGCCAGCTTAGACAAGCGCATGGCAAACATCATCCAGCTCTCCTTCCACCTCGTGACGGTAGGCGACAGCCGCATCATGATGTCTGAAAATCAGAGCATGAAAACCATTGCGGTCATGACATTGATCTTCATGCCTCTCGGCACCGTTGCCGGCATCTTTGGAACGCAGTTCATGAAGCTGGATGAAGACGAGCCATGGCACATACGCGTGTCGCAGGATTTCTGGTTGTTGTGGGTTATCGCCGTCCCGTTGACTCTTATCGTTCTGTTCATCTGGCGCGTATGGTACTATGTTGTGAGGGGACGTTTGAGAGATGACTTGCCGCCGCGATGGTTGCGATGGGCCACAGGGATCTTCGAGAAGAAGAAGAAGGGTCATGACGGCCGCCGCAAAGACCCCGAGAAAGCAGCCTACGACGCCGGAGCAGTTGTAACCTCGACTTGAACACCAAGATACAGTCTCCTATATCTGTGATTCCTTACAGCGGCACTGCTCTTGGGGGATTGTCTGAATCCACGTCATGGGGGTTTATGCACCTCCATACCAAAATAGCAAAGCCATCTGTATTCATAACATTCAAAGCTGAACTGCGTTCATTTAGTACAGGGGCTGATCTCAAATCCAGCAATTTAATTTATTTTCTTCACTATAAGGAGACCTGTCTGAAGAGACCTGTGTGTATCTGGACTCTGCGTTCATGAGAGCAGGTGCGCAGAGCGTGACTGTTCTCTAGCTGGTAGTATACCAGAAAGCACGACATCAAAAGGTGCAGCAAGCACGAGAGACATCGCACAGAGACCAGCTGCCAACTTTGCCTCATTTCAAAGTCCATCTCAACTTATCTTCACGCATTTCGTGCATTTTCAGGTTCATTTACACATCATCCCGAGGATCACTGATCATCCACTCGCTGGTACTCCACAATCCAACCTCGATATGTCGCGACTCCGCAGCTCGGCCACTTCAGAGCCTCAACGCTCCGTCCAACCAAGCACCGAGGATTCAATTACGACGACGCCGTCTGGCTAAATTCAGCATGCAAACACGTAATCTCCCGCTGCCACTAATCGCCATGAGCTCCATAACAATGCCGCATATATCGCTCCGGATTTATGATCCCCGGGCCAGTATTTGTGAGCTTTGATGTGTCAGGCGGGTCCACCGTCAGCGTTGCATTGCTCCTTACATGGCCGTTGAGTGTCCCATCCAGGCTCATGACATTAAACACGCCGGAGCAAGCAGTAGAGCTGGAGGTAGCCTTGGTGTGCAATCGACTGGTGCCAATCTTCTCTCCATGAGCCGACGGTAGCCCAGTCACATCTCCCAGATCAAACGACAAAGTTGCACTTGTACCTGCTAGTATTCTTCAGAGACTGTCACAAAACCCAAGGATGGCTGAACCGTCAAACATGCGCAGCGACCACTCTTTTAACAGCAGCCCGTTCAGAGGCCACACACAGACACCCAGTCTTTGTCTATTCGACCAACCGTATCCCTCATGGCGCCGCCAATAATGTACAATCAAGATTCATATTCGCGATCCTCCATAATCCTACCAGCCGGCGTGCTCGCTTGCTTCGCCCTGTACGAAGTACAAAGCGCACAGATCAACCAATCCAGATCAATGTGCCAGTGCCACGGCCCCTAATTGCCCCTGTAGGCCGCAACCAGAGCGCTGGCTCTCGTCCGCCATCTTGCGCAACAACACCCACGCCTCCGTTACTGTGATATGCCACAAGAGCTCCGCCCTAGTATCGCACTCCAGTCTGCCCAACAAGAAGAAGACCACACGCCACCACGCACGCCGGTATGGAGCGTCATGCAATACTGGTGGCGGACCGACCGCAAGCGCGAGCGTTTCTAGGAAAACACCGGCGACTCTGCCATACCTGAAGACTGCTGCCGAACGAGTGTTCCGCACAGAAGCGCCTAATTCAGATCGCCTTAGTGTCATCGACGAGACGAGTGCTCGACTGTCGTGCCGAGATCCATGGCGCGATATCAGGTCCGGTGTTGCTGTTACATTGCGTGGCATGGCCCATCTGCGACTGCTAGAGTGGCGGGAGGCAAGGCACGCGGTGGGTATTGATACAAGGGATTTCGACGAAGAGATCACGAGGAGAGTGATACTGCAGCCGCAGATGTGGCCAGGAGTCTATGAGTTGGCACGAAGGTCTGGGGTACTATTGAGTCTCCATAATCAAGGTGCGCATCTAGCGGACGGGGAAAGTCTGGACACGGTAGAAGTAACGGAGGCGAGGGCGAATTTGCGAACTTCGAATTGGGTCTGCGAGAGAATGCAGATGCAGCTGGCAAGGCAACTTGAAGACCTTGATGGGGAGACATCGGATGAAGAGTAAGGGCTGGCATGGGAGCAGGCCCTCGGGAGTATAGTATGGCTTTGAGAGAAAGGAGGTAGGCGAAGGGCTGACAGCGCCCCAATCAAGTTGAAGATTTGACAAATGATAAAGGTCTGGTTGGAAATGCACATGCAATCTATCCATCTACACATGCCAACCATTTCAGCTCAGCCCAATGCCAAGTGCAAGTCAAGCCTTCTAGTCCGGGCCACAAAGCGCCTCGCTACATACAAATGCCGACAGGGTATAATGACGAAGTAAAACATATATTCTCAGCTGCGACATGTACCCTTTCATGCTAGCCCTTCTTTGAAAAGGGCACGGGCAACGATCAGCGAGAGCGGAAACATGGATCGCGCCGGGTCGAGAGGGTGCTACCGTCGGCCCTTTTCATGTGTTAGTACTGATAAGACTTCCAATTGTGGAAAGATGTTGGTCTTACCAGGCTGCTCGATCCCCCAACAGCTACCCGCTGCTTACCCAACCAGCTCTTGGGCGCCTCGCTGCGGCGCTGCAGAACGACAGTGTTGCTCTGGAGACGCATGGTCATGTCGTACCACGCGGAGGTGATGAGTTTGTTTTCGCGGCGGAGGTTCTCGACCTCTTGCTGAAGTTCAACCTGTGTCGTGTCAGTCAACACAATCATCAAGGAAGCCTGTTCGGAGTAGACATACCGAGCCCTTCTCCGCCGTCTCCTTCTTCGTTGATGCCAGCTGTTCCCGCAAAGTATTGTTTGCGGCCATCTGCTCTTGGAGATCCTGTAGCGATCATTAGCAGGTGGTCCTGCGGGTGTGCGCTAAGGGAAGAGAGAGAAACAATGCCGGAATCGATGATACTTCTTCGCCGCCAGGCGAGGGACAAACTTGCCGCATGATCGGAGCCGTGCGTTGAGATGAATTCAGTGCTGGCTCTGACAGCCGCTGGCCTCTTCTGCGGCGAGATCATTTGCGTGACGCGACCCCATGTAGTTTGCCCTGTGCCGGTCGTCGAAGTCGATACCTCGGATAGCGACTTATTCTTCTCCGAGTGGAGCCTATCTGGGGGTGCTGGTGAAATAAGCGTAGCGGCAGAGTAAGACGGATCGAGGCTTTGCCGTGTCTTCATCGTCGATACCGCTAGGTCAAAGGCGGAGGAGGGTGATTTGGTGTGGGAGTGTTGGCTGATGCTTACTTTCTTCGCTTTGTCGAGCGCTGCTTCTGACGAGAGTACTGTTTCCGCGATCTCCGTGGATGTCGTGTCCAGCACGTTCGATTGCGTCTCTGCTGGCGCGCTGATGACTGATTGTATCTGACTGCGGACTTGCTGTAGTGTCTCTCCTTTTTTCAGCTCGAGCAGCTGTGGGGACAATTTCTCCCGGTCGAGTAAGGCGGCACGTAGGAGGCTCGCTTTCTCTTCGTTGGCGAGCTCCAGATCTCGCAGTTTCTGGTTCGTTCGTTGCTGCAACGCCAACAGGCGCTCGTGCTCAGCAGAGACAACCTTCGCTTTGGCTTCATCATCAAGCTCAGACTTCTTGTTCAGCTCGTTGCGGAGCTCGGCCATGTGCAGGTCCTTCTCTCGTAATCTTCGGTGAAGCTCCTCCAATTCCTGCTCGGCAATCTGGAGTTTCTCGTTCTGCTCGAGGAAGGGTTTCTGGCTTTCCTCGTCCTTTTCTGCCATCATGTCGGAGCGCAGACCTAGATTCTCCGTCATTTGCTTGAGTGTCTCAGCCTCGAGACTTTTCAACCTTGCGGTGAGAATGTCGACCTTCTGTTGCAATGCTATTGTATCAGCGGTCACTCGCGCATCGTTCACTCGTAAAGTCTCAGTTTCGGGGATGGCCTCGTCCTGTTCCAGCTCGTCTTCGAGGCTGCCACCACGATCGGCGTGGTTTGAGGACTCCAGCTCCCGTATCTTGTCTTCCAGATCATTTTTGGCATCTTCAGCTTTGTATTGAAGCTCTCGTGTCTGCTCCAGTTGCTTCATAAGTAGAAGATTCTCGTGCTCGATTCTTGTCCGTTTTCCCTTTTCCTCGAAGATGGCTTGTTCGCAATTGACAAGTGTCGAGCTGTTTTCCTTGTTGACTTTCTCCAGGGCCTCGCATCGTTCCTCGATAGCTTCCAGCTGCTGTAGTCGTTCACGTGCTTGCTGATAGTCCTCCCTTAACTGCTCCAGGTTCTTTGTCTCCTTGGTGAGCGTCTCTATCTTCTTCTTGAGGTTCTCATTTGCCTTTGACCGTTGGCTGAGCTCGTCGCGCTCTGCCTTAAGGACTTGTAACTGGTCGCGCAAATCCTGTTTCGATCCTTCCTCGCTCTGGAACCTCTCCAGTCGTCTGTTCTGGCTTTCGAGGATGTCCCTGGCATGAGCCAAGTCCGTCTCGAGCTGATCGATATATTGCCTGTCTCGCGCTAGGTCATTCCGCAGCTGCTCGACATCGTCTGAGTTTCCAGGTTTTGCCGCACGATTGTCCAAATGAACTGTGGCTTCGGCCAAGTCTTCCTCCAGTTGCGAGATCCGGTTGCGCGAGGTCTCCAACTCTTGCTTCAGTCTTCCGACGTGCTGCCTCAAAGCGTGCCTATCCTTATTCGCTTCGACTAACTGGGCTTCTTGCTCCAAGTCCGAATCTCGTCCAAGTGTGGTTGTGGGCCCAGACACGGCTCGAGTGGGCGTCCGGTATCCTGACAGGTTAGGCTCGGCCGTCAGCTCGGAGTCTACACCCAGATCTGACATCCTCATATCCAAAGCCTGCATCTCTTGAATGGCTCCCGCAATTTGTTCCGCCGTCTTTGTCCCCAATTGAGCCATGACTTGCAGCATGCGCTGGTTGCTCTTCGGCGAGAAGCAAGCAGCGAGGAGGACGGCCATGGTCAACTTTGCCGTGAGCATGGTCGAACCCTCCCTTGCGCCCGACTTTAAATCGGGGATCATGCGTTTCGTAAGGACGGGGAGTTGCTCGCATTCTTCCCTTATGTACGTCGATACGGCACGCTCGATGTGCTTGAGGTTTTGCCATCTTGGTATCCAGTTGTTGCTTTGCCGGCGGTCGTTGCTCTCTTCGAATATGGGGAGGGACTCGCTGAAGTACTCGCTGTCAATATCGTTGAGAATCTGCCAGAGAATCTGACCATCTTCGAGCTGATTCCACGTGTTTACTCGGCCGGGCAGATTGAAGGTATTCACCTATGGTATGTAGGTTAGCCTGGGTGGACGTACAAACAGCCATGCATCACGCACCCAGTCGAGGAGAGCTCGAAGCAGCTCTGGCTTGAAGTCGTCCATGGAGGCTTAGCGGGGCTCACCGCCCACAAGTGCGCGTTTGTATGTTGCTTTGTGGTTTCGAGTGAGGCGGGCACAAGCTAGGCATCATGTGTGGAGGGGCGGGGCATGCAAAAGTGGTGGGCGCCGTTGTGTTGACGCGTTGGTGATCGATAGGCGGTGGGCGAAGGCCGCTGCGCTAAATCGATCGTCTCCCGCGGCGGAGGTGCACGTCAATGTCACGCTGGCTGAGGCAGAGCGAGGGAAGCGTCTGATGGGCAGACGTAAGGTGTCAGATTGGGCGCATAAGGATGCAATTGAGCTGAGACAGCGACCCGTCTCGGCGTGTAGTGGAGTGGAAAGGTCGAATGTTTCTCAGTTTGGTGAGGGACGGGTGAGCACCTACCGCTGCAAGCAAATGCAGGGTCCAACCTCGCGATGAACACTGAGTCTTTGGTCCATGGCAAACAAATAACTCGTGCGCAATCTGAGAAGGATCGTCCTGATTTACTGCGTCAACTGCGGGAACGTGGTTCGTCTCGATCAAGTCATCATTGCCAACAGAGTGCTCTCTGATGATAGTAGTAAGCTGAAGAGATGCAAATCAAGTCAATTTGCTACAAGGTATCTGAGCCGTGTGTTGTCCATACTCCAGTTGAACTCCATATCCCAAAAGCGAAAAGCAATCGTCGTGTCCCATATAGTCGTGGTCCTGCAAGAGAGGTGTATACAATGAAGTCAAAAAGTCGTCGTATGCCCTACAGGTGATTACGCCTCGCCCTGCGTTGTGACGACACCGTCCTCTTCAATCTCAACTTTGTATTGCTCGCCCATGGTAGTGACAAACTCCAGGGCCGAGGCAGGCGCCTGGGCAGCAAAGCCCTTGATGATGTCTACAGCCGTACGTCAGTTGGTCGTCCCACACAGCGATACGCACTACAACATACTGTATTCGTGGGTAATGACACCCTTGGCCTTGCGAATTCCCTCCTTGGCCTCCTCTACGATGTGGTCTGGGGTCTCGTTGGGAAAGCTGATGATGACGGATCTCTGGGGAGCGACAGCCATGCTGGTAGCGGCGAACAGGGCGGTCAGAACGGAGAGAGCAGCGAAGCGCATTTCGAAAACTTCGATCGAGTTTGCGGGAAAAGTGCGTGTGGAATCTTTATCAGGGTGCTTGTTCGGTGGGTGCGGTGCTTGCGGAGTTGTACATTCTTAGGGAAGGTGGCAGCCTGGGGACAATATGGGGTGCCCGGAAGGAGCAAGCCTCGGAAGTGCGTCATTGCGCCTTCTCCGGTCGACGCCGTAAGTGAACCAGCATCCACCGCAGTCCTCCCCAATCACCGTCGAGCCGGTGCGAGCTCGGCATTCCACCCCTCTTCTCTGCCTTCGCACCCGAGCGAAAGCGGGTGACGAGCTATACTACAGAGACGCAACGCCTCATACTTGCATGCTTTCAAGGTGAAGCTCGTTCCAGCTTCGACAACCGTCACAGAATCTACAGCCGAGGAGTAACACGGCTCAACCGATTCTGCTGACATGCTTGCTGCCAGAATCCAGAGAACTCCATAACGACTACTGGACCCATCAATGCCAATCAGGCGGACACATACAAAGTCACGCCTTGGTTGCAGCCAGTGCAGGAAGAGACGAGTGAAATGTGACGAGCAAACACCCCAATGCTCGTCCTGTGTCCAGCGCGGTGAGAGCTGCGTCTATCTGAGGTTTCCTACCAAGTCGACATCAATCACCGCCACAAAGATCGCCGCGCCGCCGGTCAATTCCACCTCGCCATCAGAAGCAGGGACATGTCAGGATTCTCCAGCCCCAAGCGCCATCGTTCAGAACGACGAAGAGGATGCTCTGTGGAGCCCAGACAGAGTCCGTGAGCTGGAGCTTCTCCATCACTGGTGCTTGAGAACTTCTAAAGATTTCACGCCAGACTTGGTGGACTTGTTCCAGGACTACCTAGTCAAGGTGGCCCTCAAGAATCCACATCTCATGAACGCTTTGCTTGCGCTCGCGTCATTCCATATCGCCTGTGAAACCAACGATCCAGCTACATCTCGCGACTTCACAAGTACAGGCATGGGCTATCACACTAGGGCAGTTGCCGGTCTGCGCGCTGTACTTAGCTCGCTCTCGCCCGAGACCTGCGATCCTGTCTTTGCAAGTTCGACTCTTATAATGGTGTGCGTCATGATATCGCCTTTCCTTCCTGTTGGGCACAGTCGGACGTTCAACTTCACCGCCGAAGCTATTCTTCCGCTGGCAGACATATTACGTGGACTCGGCCTGGTGATCGAAACGTCCCAACGAAAAGTGCAGCAAGGTCCCCTCAGTGGTATTTTCAACGTCGCATGGCCAAGCTTGCCCCATTCGACGGTCTCGCCTATTCTGGAAGACCTGCGCAAGTTCAATGCAAGCAAATCAGACTCGGCCACCGCACCTATATTCGAGCATGCAATCCAGGCTCTCCAGAAGAAGATACTCGATAGCACTGCAGTCTTTCCATGGATTGCACTCGCAGGACTGGAGTTCATTGAGCACCTAAGGCTGCAGAATACTGTTGCAATGGCCGTCTTCATGGTCTGGGGCGCTCTGATGCACATGGCAGATGATCAGTGGTGGGCACGATTCTCAGGGAAGAACTTAGTGAATGAAACCTCGACAATACTGAGTGCGAAAGACGATGACTTCGCCGGGATCATTACATGGTGCCGCCGAGAGGTTGATCTGAGCGAGCGCCCTTGATCTGCGGGGTCATACATCCATCGAAGTCCATCAACATATTGGAAGCTCTTACTACGACACAGCTTTGGTTGACACCGTGCCTTTGCTAGGTAGTGTAGCAAATCCTCGTGAATGGAATGACCTTAGAACGAGAGCGACAGCGGAGCCTGTCGCATGCGTTCTACTTCAGCTCACTCGCATTCGCCTTCACGCTCTCCTCCAACTGCGTGTACCCATGTCCGTACGCGTCCTTGAGCAAACCCTCGACCTCGTCTTTCATCAGGTTGGTAATCTCGTCAGTACCATCGTCCTCGAAGTCCGCAAACTTGTGCTGCGGAAATTCTTTGCGCAAGATCTGAATGATCTTGCTGATTGGTGCCGGAGCAACCATACCCAACAACCTCCTGCCGACCAACTTCGAATCCACTAGAGCAATGACATGCAACTTCGCATCGTCCCTGACGTCGATGAAATGCTCCGGACGCCGCTTCAACGCATCGTACTTTCCGTCCCACAGGTTCTTGACCCACCCCGCCGTCGTCGGGTACCCTTGATGGCGGGGCTGTAACACAGGCCCTAAGTTTCCATTAGGATTCACGCAATTGACTACAATATTTGCGCCAGTCTCATCTTTCCACTTCTGAATCGCGCGCTCGACTTCCACTTTGGACGCTGAATACACCGTGGCGCCACCTGCATCAAGACCTTTCTCTTTCACAGCCGCGATCGCCGCTTCGTTGAAGGTGTGCTCGTCCACGGTGAAGGGCACGCTGGGCTTGGGCTGCGTGACTGCGAAGGAAGAAGATGTGTACACGAACCGGGTGATGCCTGCGGCGGAAGCGGTCTTGAGCGCGCTCATGGCCATGTTGACAGTGTAGGGGATGGCGATGCTGGGATCGCCGGAGCCATTCATGTCGTGTGCGACGTGGATGAAGCCGCTTGCGCCTATTGAACGAGATCAATGATTGATTTGTCGGTCGCATATCGCTTGAGCTGTGGTTTTACGCACCTTCAACGGCGTCTGACAAGGCGTCGGACGCGCTGGGATCAGGGACAGAAACCAACTCGAACTTCCCCGCGCCATGTTTGTTGTCGAAATACTCCTGCAGCCATTGGTTTTTCTTTGCGTCTCGTGATGTACCGCGCACTTTGAAGCCAGCTGCGAGAACTTGGTCTGCAACATGCGATCCGATAAATCCACTGCAGCCTGTCACTACGACCGTGCTACCGTAGGGGATGGCGGGGTTGGAGATGCCTGAGATGTTCATTGTGTTGGATTTGTTCTGATCAGATGGGAATTGAAAATGGTTCGAGATGCTTGGATTGAATCGCTTCTTATCTTATGAGCATTGTTTCTCTAAGCGAAAGGATGTAGTCGCGGTGTAGATTCCGAGATGACGTAACCATCGCAGTGTAGTCATCTATCCCACCGGGTAACCACATTCAGCCGTCCGGTGGATATCAGCCTTGAGCATGAACGGGAAACGTAGGCCGAGGGTTATGTACCAACCTGATCATTTTTATCAGAGCAAGGCGCGAAGGTGAAGGTATGTGGTCGTGACACTCTCATGACATTAATTGTGAGATGATGTATGTTCTGTTGACGGCCATCAGTCTGAGGGCAAAGCACCAACAGGATGAGAATTCGATGCTTTCATTTTAGTGCCTGGCAGCACTGCTATCTACGGTCGGTGCGATACATGATTGAGAAACGCCTACCAAATGTTGATAAAGTGACCGCCGCCCGTGTTGCGGCTAAGCTGGACCCGTGAACGTTTTGTTGCGCTGAGCGCTGAAGAATACAGTCGTCTGAAACGAATCGATAGGGTAAAACAAGTGCAAGAAGGGGCAAGGGTTGTACAAAGCAAGGGGAAGAAACGAAAGCTCCGTGCAGCGCCTGATGATGCATCACAACCCAAGCTCCACAGATGCTGATGTTGCCGTACTATACAAAGCCATCTGTCAAGAGCGAGTGATACGAATGAGGCTGGAGCGAAAGCTCTGAGCATGCCTAAGCAAGGTCGAAGATGAAAAAACAGATCGCTGCTTGAAGACAGCCAACGCCAACATCGACAAGGTTCGCGACGTTATGTGGAAGAATGTTGCGTAGTAATGAGGCGTGAGTATGCGTCGAGTGTGACCATAACTCGTCAGGTCGTTACGTCGTCAAAGACTCTTCGGCTAGAAGAAGTTGCTAACGCCAGCGGGCTGGGAATACTGCTGGTAGCCCTGATTGTGTACAGAGTTGTTGAAATGGTGGGGTACAGGTGGATTGCTCAGGCGATGATGCTGACGATGAGGCTGAGGCGAAGCGATATTGGCGCCGTAGTTGGCAGAGGCAGTGTACATGGGAGGCTGGAATGGAGTGCCGGCTTCAGAAGTCTGAGCACCAGAGACTGTGCTCGGCGAGACGTGGCCTGACGGGGCACGACCAGTGAAGGCTGCGAGACGACCTTCACGCTCCTGGACCTTGGTCTGGATGCGGCGACCGTAAGGGGTCTGGCGGATCTGAGGCAGGATGGGGCGCATGGCATCGATGAGGTGCATACAAAGCTCAGACGGGGCGAACTCGAGAGCAGTCTGGATGACGTAGTTGCCATAGGAGTCGCGCATAAGCCTCTCGAGCTGCTCGACGTCAAGCAACTCCTCAATCATAGCAGCCTTGGTTGTCATTTCAGCACAGCGGATGCATTTCTCGATAACGTTGGAGCTGAACTTCTGCATCGACAGCTCGGCAATCTTGCCCTTGAAGCCGAGGCACAGGGGTGTCGTGAAGTTGGGGTCGTTCAGATCGAGGATGTACTGGACAACATAGTTGCCGAAGGGGTCCTGCACGAGATGGAAGCTGTGCGCAGTGATCTGACGGACGAGGTCGACTTTCTGGAAGCCAGAAGCGTGGTCAATGCAGCGCTGGAGGACACAGCAGCCGTGACGGTGAGTGCCGACGACGATGCAGTGCTCACCTACAGCATCGAAAATGAACTGGGCTTCTGCGGACTTGAGGTGGTTGAGACACTTCTGGATGACATGGTTCCCATTCAGGTCCTGGATCAGGTCAACAACCTGTCCAGACAAAGCCTGAATAATGATTTGCGTCTGTTCCTCAGTGGAGATGAACTCAATCATCTTCTGCAGGGCGCGAGTACCGTGTTGGTTGAGCGCAATGGACACCATGGCTGGAGCAGCGTTGCGGACGAGAGTGGTGCGCTGCTCGTCATTGGTGAACTCGAGAAGCTTCTGGCAGAGGTAGTTGCCGAAGGGGTCGGTCATGAGCTCGACAACGTGAGGAGCAGTCTCGTCAAAGATGATCTGCAGATACTCGGTGTTGCGCTCTTCGAGCTTCTTCTGCAGGAAGCGACAGCCGTGCTGGTCCTTGCACAAGCTGTATATTTCATGGCGGGGCATAGTCTTCAGGTCGTAGTTCATGAAGCGGTTGGCATCATTCTGCATGCGGCGGCTCTGAATGACACGAGCTTGGCTATCTTGGACACGACCGTTGGGGCCGTAGGTAGCGTACGGGTTGTAATACTGGCTAGCCCCAGGGTACATGCCGTTGGGCCCGAATGACGGGGGCCCACCATACTGAGGGCCGAGGTTCATACTGTTCATGGCGTTGTTGAGCATGTTCATGCCATAGCCGTAGTAGGGTGCGTTACCAGTAGTGGGGGAAGAGTACTGCGACATGGTAGGAGAACCAACTGTGCTGCTGACGCTGCCATTAGCTGGCGCTGTGGATGCGATGGCTGGACCGAAGGGGGCAGCGCTCGCGTGCAGACCAGAGGAGACAGGGCGGTAATCCTGATCCTTGAAACCAGTCGATAGCTCACGGCTGTGGCGGTGAGAGACCGCGTGAGGGGGAATGCGGCCCAGATTGGCGTTGTGCTGATTGAAGTGCTGCTCAGCGTGAGCATTGTTGCCGCCGTTCATACCGTTGCCATTTACTCCGTTCCCGTTCTTCAAGGTAGGGACGTTGCTCGCAGAGAATGACTGAGTCAGCTTGGGCAAGCCGCTGTTGGGGCTGGCAAAGCTGGAGCGCTGGTTGTCGGACCGAAGAGGGCTGGTGAAGTTGAATTCGACGGACTGACGGTTGTTCTTGGGCGTAGTCTGGCCCTTGGCTGTGCTGCTCTCGTAGTCCTCGGCAGCCTGCGAGCCTTTACGGAATGTGTTAGCGGGAAGCGACTGTTGAGCCTGACGATGTGTGCGGTAATGCGGCCAACCAGACTGGGACTCCGGACCAGGGGATTGGGAAAGGGCTAAATCAAGCGCAGCGGAAGAGGCAGAGAAGGAGGTGCCATTACCTGCATCGCCACGACGGACAAGAATGGGGAACTTGTCATTCGTGTTGCTCATTTGGAGATAGGCCTTGTGGTCAGGAGAAGCCGCAGGGTTATGCTCTTTATCCTCCTCGCCGAATAGGTAACCGGCGGTGTCGATGTGGCCGAGGACGGAGGCAAGATCTGGGAGGTTGTCACGGCCACGAAGGTCGAGGCCAGTCACAGGCATCGACATCCGGTTGTTCCTGTAGCTTTTCAATCAGTCTGTGACCTTTGTCGCCGCATTAGAATGTGGGGATGTGGGCGTAGTGTTTGGTGGCACAAGTCCTACGTCACCACCGCAAGTAAAGGAAAAGGAGTATCCTTACTTTCGTGAGGCAGGGCTCAGAGGTGTGAAGTCGTCGTTGTCGAAGTCATCGTGCTCCTCGTCAGAGTTACGGCGAGTGCCTGGCACGGACTGAGAAGGCAGGCCGTTGTTGTTGAAGAACGAGGAAGATGGAGGTGAGGTGACCTGGGAGTTGGCGCGGCTGCCGCGAGGAGTGATCCTTGTGGCGGGTTGCTGGATGCTGGACATGCTGAAGCGGTTTGGTCGCGAAAAGGCGTTTGGAAAACCGTTGTCACTGTACTCCGGCGGAGTTGTAGGCTGACTGTGTGCGGGCTTGTTCAAGCGAACTTCAGAAGAGAGACGGTGAATCTCTTCCTCTCCACGTCGAGACTGCAAATCGATGAGTTCCATTTCAGCCTCAAAGCGTCTACGCTGCTCCTTCAAGTATTCGTACTCAAGCTTCTTCTTTTCGAGCTGACAGTCAGTTAGCACAGTCACGCGGTCGACTGGCGTATGAGTGTCACGAGTGTGACAGGCGGTAAGGTTTGGAAAGATAGAAAGAAATGGCGGAATGAATAGATCCAGATCTCTGGGAGAAACAGGAGGGTACAAAGGATGATCGTAGCAATAATGATGGAGTTGTTGGAAGTGCGTGGGTGGTGTAAACAAGTGGGGAGGCACGGAGAGGTAGTGGTTATCAAACTAGTCTTGGCAAATGTGGGGAAATCGCGCAAGTTGAGGTGAGAGACAATAGAAAAGTCGAAGTGAATGAGAGTTGCTTACCACTTGAAGCTTGTGGTAGGTCTGTCAAGGCCGTCAGCAATTGTTCCTTGTTCACATTGTATTGTCTGGAACCGAACACCGCTGGGTCCCTGGTCGCACAACATGCATATGCAAGCAAAAGCTGGCACATAGCACATGTCCGTACCTTTGAGCTCATAGCTAGGTTCTAGTGCCAACTTGACAGGGCTCCGCTACGTACCGCAGTTGTGAATTCTTGAGGCTCAGCAGCTTGCCTGCGCTGCTGGCCGATAGGCGACAGCGGGGTGTTCAGAGTCGGTATGTTGTTCGTAGTGAAGCGTCGGTGCAACTGGCCGCGCACATCGCCAGCATTGGAGGTGGCAGCCTGGGCGCCAAAGGTGCTGCGCAGCGGAGACGTGAGCCCGAGGGCAGCAAACGACGACTGCTCCTCGCGAGGAGAGCGGAGACCGCCACGGTCGCCGAAACCGGAAGAGAAGGCCATGTTTAACTAGAAATACACTGCGCCATGGTCAGCATATTTGTCCCTCGCATCTCGAGTGTGGGGTTGAGGGCGGTGAGGGAGGGGTGCTGCAGCTGCGCAATGCGCGCCTGCCATCCGGACAGCGGACAGCGCACACAACAGCGTGGCCGTGTGCACACACGGAAGCTACATACACAGTCAAGTTACTCGTACACGTACACAGGGCAGATGCCCTCGGTGGCTTTTGTTGTGCGGACGCGAACGAGGGATGTCGTCAACCAGCAGAAGTCGGTGGTGAGGGCTCAGTGGTATCCTAGTGGCACGGGGTGAGGCCTGATCTATGCGCCGGACCAGCCAAAAATGGATCTACGCGGCTTGTGGAAGGGACCGACAGAGGGAGACGTCAAGATATGCCGCCTGTCAGTCCTCGAGTATGATTCAAGCTCTTGTGGGTAGGGAGGAAGGAGCGGCCTTCCGCAGCGAAGTTCAAATGGCAGGCATGGACCCTGAGCTCTTTGGGAAGGCGCCATGCAGACGCGCTAGAGCTGGCCCTCACACGGGAATCCGCAGAGTGCTCCAAGACGACCCGTGCCCTGGCCTTGAGAGCACATGCACCGTTCTGCTGCGATCACGCTGATCTACATAAAAGTGCATCCGCTGTGGATTCCCAGCTTTGCTCACTCTTCATCCCTTCCAAGCTGCGTTGGAGTTCAGCATCCATCTGTCAGCCTCCTACTAGCCACCGTGCCACTTTCAGTTCGCAGCGCCTCGGCCCACCATTTGGGAAACTTCCATTCTAGCGACCCACTGGCTACCCAATCTGCGCCTTAATATGGTGCTCAAGGCTCCTTGACAAGGTGACAAGAGCTTCCAGGCCTCTCGACCATCCAGGGATATTGAGCACCGCCAAACAGTGGGCTTCCGGCAAGGCTCACACGTCATTCAGCAGCAGCTCCAAATCCATCGTCACACAGTGCAGCCAATCACCCCGTGCTCCCGACTGGAAAGCAAGGGAGGGGCAGCGCTATTGCTCACTTCCACGGCCGGAGTGCGAGCAGCGGGGCTGCTTTGCTCGTTCCAAACGCCGATACATGCCGCCTACTGTGGTAGGTACTTAGTAGCGGTGGAGTACTCCCCTCCTGTTCTGTTCACAAACACCATCTTCAACGACAATCATGGAGGGGCAAAAGGCAGAAATGCGGTTGATATGCCCAGCATTACCGGCAGCTGCACTGTGCACCACCGTTCTGGAGAAAGTCCCGGAGTCCAGGCATGTTTGTTGATCCTTCTGTTGGGTTGATTTCTAGCAAGTTAGCATCACTTTCCAGAAGCGGTGAACAGTCCATAGCGACCAGCACGAAGTGGACTACCTCTCGTGATTTCCTAACGCTCAGCAGACCAGCGACATTCCACCGAGTTCCCTGAAGAAGTGGCCACGATACTACTCTGTCTCCCGGTTCGTGGGCACACAGGGCAACAAAGGCCCGAGGCCCGCTCTTGCGCAATCCACGACTACCGTGGCAGACGCGGTTAGGCTAGGAACCGCATCTGCAATCCTACACCGCTATCTCGAAACCGACCGCGCTAGGCCGCGCCCGCCGCGTTTCAGGTCGAGGGGTCCAGCCATTCGCTTTTCTGCTCCCCCGCACTGCGAATCGGCTGCCGCCGTCTCAGCCCGCCCTCACTTCAGTGGAACAGCACCCGCCAGTACGAGAATTGATTCCGACGGCGCCAACAGCACGCTGTCTCGGAGATGAAGAGACTGTATTGATTGGCAATGGCGACCTTGTTGGAATCGTGAGCCTCAGAAGCGCTGCACGACATCTACTCCTGTTCGAAACGAGGTGGGGAGCGAAAGCAACTCGTACTCCCACATCGAATTCGCTTCACGTTTCCTTCTGCAGCGTCCTGCGCCGCTGCGGGGCATGCTTCGAGAAGGTTGCCCGTCATCGGATGACAGCGCATACCGAACGCCCGCAACGTGCGCTGGCAGGCAAGCGAGCGAACGTGGCAAGCCTTGCTGGCGCAAACCTTATTTTTGTATGTCAGTGCTGGCTGTAAGTGCTGGCAAGGCGAACTTGAGGGGCATGCAAGGGCGAGATGTGACGTTTTGTGGATACACCGTGTCATTGTAGGCCTGATGAAAGTTGTGATGTTGAAGAGGACGAATGTGGGGAAGTCGACGATGCATGGTGGCCAAGACGAATTTCGTATAAGGCTGATAGTTCTCACAAAGGGCGCTCGTCTTGAGTTGCCACGAACACAGCATGCAAGAAAGGCGAGCCATGGTCAAGGTTGGTCATATAGCTAATGTGCCGCATAAATGCATTACCATCTACACATTATTCTGGAGGCCTTTGTACAGTCACTAGTACAGCTTCAGTGAGCGCTTGACACCAGCAACGGTCTTGCGGACCTCAGATACGCTCCTCTTAGTAGTGGTGTTACCCACAGGAGTGCGAACTGGAAAGCCTTCCCACGAGGTGGCGTACTTAGCAACAGCAGCAGCAATACCGCGAGCGTGGAGCAACCAAGCCTCCTGGTTAAGATTGTCAACGGTGTCACCAGCCTGGTGGTAGTTCTGGTCGAGGATCTCGCCTGCAACACCACCCCAGATCTTCTGCTCCTCCTCGGTCTTGACCTCGTCAGCACCGGTGGTGGTTCCTCCCGCAGGGATGTTGGCATCGAGGAAAGGACCATAGTCAGAGCGGCCGTTGAACTCGGTGGCGTTGGAGGGGACACCGACGCGGGCGAAGTACTTCTCGAAGAACTCCTCGATCTGGTCGCTACCACTGGGACCGGTGAGGCCGTAAGCGCTGCCATCACCGTCATATATCTGGTGGACGTAGTTGGGCGAGGCGATCATGTCGAAGTTGAGGTAGGCACGGATCTTGAGTGACTCCGCAGGGGTGAGGCTCTCGACGAAGTAGGTGGAGCCGAGAAGACCAGACTCCTCTCCAGACCAGAAACCGAAAGTTACGGCGTTCTTGACGTTGTACTTAGCAAGTGCCTTGGCGACGTTGAGGATACCAACGGTACCACTGCCATCGTCGTTGATACCAGGTCCGGCGCCGACAGAGTCGGTGTGAGCACCGAGAGCGAGCTGGTTGTTCTTATCACCACACTTGCTGGTGGCCAAGACGTTGTTGGTGGTGATGATCTGAATGTCAGTCAAGACGTCCAGGGAGGCGGTAACGTTGGCACCGCTAGAGAGCTGGGAGAGGTAGGCCTGACCCTCGGCCTGAGAAATGCCGACAGTCGCGACGTAAGGGCCTTCGGCGCGAGGGGGAGGGCCAAGGGTAGCAGAGACGGTGCCGGCGACGTTGTTGTAGACGACAGCACCGATGGCACCTGCGCCCCCAGCAAGAGCAGACTTCAAGCCAAAGTCACAGCTACCGCGGGAGATGAGGGCAATGTTGCCGGCCAAAGTAGCTGGGTAGTCAGATGCTTCACAGCCCAGGTTGCTCACAGCCACCAATGGCGCAGTGACGAGACCGGTGGTGGAATTAGAGTACTCAAAGAGAGTGGCGTTGATGACCTTTCCTCCAATGGTAAAGCTGTTGATAGTGCCATTCAACATGACGTAGTTGGAGAAAGGCTGAAGAGTGACATCGTAGTATGAGGTGGACTCAAGCTCCTTCTTCAGCCAGTTGACGGTGTCGTTGTGCGCATTGCCGCCCATGATCCTGTTACGGTCTGGGTAGCTGTAGGCGAAGTCCTGAAGTTGCTGGGCGCCCCTCAGCAGCTTCTTGGAGGTGATATCGGCTTCGAGCTTCCTCTATGTACTTGTTAGCTACTCAGGACCTTCGAATTCGTGATTTGCAAAGGCATACCGAAGTGACATCAGGCCTCTTCTTGCAGGGCTTGTCATTGTGTCCAGCTTGACGTCCTTGGAGTTCTGTGGTCGCCGAAGCAGCAACGGCGAGAGCAGCGAGCGCAACTGTGACCTTCATTTTGACGATCTTATATCTCTAGCAACGAAGCTGTAAGGATAGAAGCGGCTGTGCATCCAAATCTAAGAGGATCGCACGAGCTTTATACTTCGACATCGCACCATTTGCCCTAACATGCCTGCGTAACCCTGCTCCCGGGTGTCGGTTGCGCACTGTCAACCTTGCCCATCGTACGGAAAACCGCAGACCTGTATCCAGCATCCAGGTCCGCTGTAATCACCTGCAATCGCAACCACATCCCCGCTCCGCCAAGCATCCCAATATCACTCAACTCTTATCATTCGCCAGGGTCTCCACTCTCCAAGCTTGATCAAGAAGCTCGCGAGCACAAGCCCCGCCAATGCCTGCTTCATCGCGGTAGGCTTTCTAGGCAACGGCTGGGCGTGCGTGATAGTGGCGGGTGATTGCGAGTGTTGCGATGGATTTAGATGCGCAATTGGAAGGAATCTGCTCGCGGAGAGAGGAAGGAGGAGGTTGCCAAGAAAGCCGGATGAATACTGTTTGGGAAGGTGCGATGCGGAGCGCTGCAGGAACGCGGCTCTTTGGCGGGTCGGGGGGCGATTGTGTATCGCACCGCCATCAGCGGCACTCTCGACGCCTGTTCATTCCATCTCTTCCATCCAGAATCTGGTCACTGTCTGGCACGTCTCCATCCTGCGCGCAATTCCGACGTTCAGGCCATGACTTCTGTGCTCGGTGTTGCCGTAAGTCAATCGCCTGAGGAGGCAAGGACGCCAGGTTCAATGGAGGATCGCTGACTACGTAAGCGAGGTGGTCTCTTCTTTTTGACTCAATAACATATTACCACGATCGTGAAAGTTTGAGACAGTGTTTTCGGGGGAGTTGTTCGCCGCGATGTTGAAACAATGTGCCTAGAGAACCACAGGCACACCGCGTGGGAAAGCGCCGCCTATATACCGTGGAGCACCCTGTTGTCCTCTGCCATCCGGAGTCGGGTCCTCCATGCGGCCGGACATGCACGACCTCTGGGCGTTGTCTTGTCGTGCCTTGCGATGTCTGAACGACTGGATACGCACCGCATGGACCATTTCAATTCTGAAACATCAGCTTCGCCAAAGTTCGACATGTTCGTCCTGCGCCTTGACTCTGAATGACTTAGCATCTCCAGCCGTGTATCACTACTTGCCACCGACAAACTTGGACATGAGACAGCCGCCATCGAATGCCCATAGGAAAGATGGTGAAAGGAAGGCTCAGTCCACGGCGCCACTATTTATGTTTCCCGCCGTTCCACCACATCAGGTCTGTATTTCACTTTTATTCAATCAATCAACTTGACTTCCAACGTCCTACCTGCATGAAAAGACTGCATCACCAGCTATGTACATGATATCGGCACCTGCAGCTTCTTTATGTCAGTATTCGACGAGAAGCACATTCCGGCCCGGCTAGCGAGACCGTGTGGTTGCAATCACGTCTTCGGTTCGGAATGCATAAAGGACTGGCTGCGGAGTGGGTCGAATCCGAAAATGTAAATGGGTGTTCCATGTGTCGAACCCTCCTCTTCCGTTCGGACGACTCTGACAACGAAGCTGGACGTGATGATCCTCACGCGTTCGCGAGACCAACATGACTTTGGAAATATCACTGATCAGGCAGCGCCTTCATTTGCTGATCAGTCTGATGTTCTCTTGGACGGCTTCCCCGGTTGGGACTCTGCGTATTTCTGTGCTTTGAGTCGTGACGAATCAAAACATCCTACAAAACTTCGTACACAAGATTTTCTACCGTCCCAAACAGCCAGGCACACTCAGCAACAAATGTATCAGGGCATATACTTTCCAGCTTCGGTTTGCGCACAGCATCGTGCGAGGGGAGTGCACAATGCAAGGTTTCATGCAGTACTGACAGCACATAATGGTAGATTGCAGCAGTCAGAGAAGGGCCTGGCGCGAGACAGGCTAATGTGAAAAACGTGTGGTATCACTGTGTTTCAACTCAGGAACTCCGTCCTAAATGAAAGTCCATGAAGCATGTGGAAAGGCCACCGAAGCTCAAATGGATTTTACACAAATGCTGCAGTCCCCCGCCCTTCCAGCGGCTAAGAAACGTTGATTACTCATCATCAAAATTACTGAGCTGTCAAACTCCACCATGCCTTGAGAATCACTTTCCTCACTCATTGATTGCGTGACTGAAGACGTTAGCACTCTCGCACATACGAAAGAGAAACCTACAATATCTATATTGAAGCCTACACTGCCATGCACCCAGCCGTCTGCTTTATTGGACCTGATACTTGCGAATACATCTTTGGCCAATCTTACAATCTGACCTGACTCAACAGCAAGCAAGGAAACGCCGTCAAGTGCCCGACATGCTGTACGGTCCTCTTCCAGAATATTACTCTCCCTTCTAAGAGATCATGAGCAAAATTTCAGATCCTTATCGACATTGATGAAGCGGCTTCAGTAGATCACAGTGCTCTTGTTCGGGCTCTCAACGCCACTCGTGATAATTTTAATGCCACTGTCGAAAGCCGAAACGCTTTCCTTGCAATCGTTTGGGCGACCTTCCAAGCTCAGCTCGTCGAGCTAGAAGCTATAGAGCAGAGTCCACCTGAGGGCGTGTGGGAACCAGGTCTTCCGAGTGTTGTAACGCTCAATGTCTCCATAAAGGCTGAATCCAAGAAAACCTAGCTTTTCTTGCGTCGAACGAACGGTTGGAATCGGAGCTTAACAGGAGCATGGAGTTGCCCGGCTATATTGTTGATAGCCCTAACTTAGATTCGACAGATACCACAGACCCATTTCTCGCGAAGGGTGTTCAGGATGCATGACTCGCCTTCGGCTTTTCACATAATGTGTCATATGACGATATGTAGCACGATCTGACGCTTAATTGATGCTGACCGTAAGGGAGATGTATAGCACTGTACATGCGGATCGACACGACGACAATGAGATCGGCTTCGTGTTGTCAATTGGCTCGAAATTGCACTGGCTTACAGCTTTATGGCATCTTGAAAGTCGGAGGCAGGATTCAGGAGTGGTCGTTTAACGGATCGTGAGGCATAATGGCGATACAATACGCAAGCACCCTTCGCTCCACGGGTCGCAAACAACTTAAGACCCGTCAGTCGATCTTTCACAAATAGTTTTCAATCACCGCTAACCGACCGTACATGGAGAGACGACATTGTAACGACGCTATAGGCTAGCAGCACGAAGGCGACGTGAAAGCATATATAGTGAAAAGCAGAGGATCTAGACGAGAAGGAATTTTCAGAGAGGTGCAATGCGCTCATTCTAGGAACATGTAAACAACAAATAACGCTTCGTCACTTGCAGCCTCTTAACCCACTCATGTTGTGACAGGAAAGTGCACGACACGTCCGCGACACGTCCCGGTCGAGCTATCTGTGGTGGTGAGGGAATGCCTCTGACAACACTCGTTATCCTCCTGATTGCCCTCGTGTCGTGGAGAAGATCAGTTTTTATCCTCGAACTCTAAACTGTTCAGGAGGTCTTCAACAATTTCAGTGTATGCGATTTACGTGTCTACAAGACTCCAGAGTTTCCAGACATATATCGTGTTGTGTTCAGCTATCTATGAGAGAGGTCTAGGTCAAGGTGCCGTACCATTTCTTTTGACTCATGCAGACGCACAGTGCCCTCCGTCGACTCTCAGATCCGCACCCGTCATGAACCCACTTCCATCCGCAAGCAGGAAGATAGCGGGCGCCTTGAAGTTGTCGGGCACACCAAGCTTCCCCAGCAACGCACCCCTCATCCATGTTTCTTCGAGACCCGGGTCCGCCGCGAGCAGCTCATCCGTCATCGCAGTTCTGATATACTAAGGAGTGATTAACACCATCGCACTTAACACTAGGACAACCAACTTACTCCTGGGCTTAACGTATTAATCCTGATCCCATACTGCCCCCACTCCTGCGCAAGACTCCTACACATCTGCTGGATCGCGCTCTTGCTTGAGTTATACGCCGTGCACGTCAATCCACGATTCGCAATTTGCCCGCTCATACTCGCGATCAATACAATGCTTCCGTGTCTGCCGTTCCGCTGAAGGATTTGGGCCGTATGCTTCACGCTGATGAAAGCACCGACTACATTGACGCGCAAGATGCGCTCGAAATCGGAGCTAGAGTAGTCGAGAGCTGGTACGCGCTGTTGTATTCCCGCACAGGCTATCATGCCGCCTAGTGGTGCGCCGAACGCCGAGCCTGACGATTCGGTGGAATCGAGAACGGAGATCACGTCGGCTTCGCTGGTGACGTCGCATTTGCGGTATGAGACTGTGAGGCCAGATTGCTTCGCAAGCTTTGTGAGGGCTGCGTACTCTGGTTCGCTGGGCTCGGGCAGGAGATCGAGCAACGCAGCATGTCCACCGGCCTCGACGACAGCGAACGCGAGGGTCAAGCCAAGACCGCGGCCGCCACCAGTGATGGCTATTGTCTTTCCACGGAGGGAGAAAAGTGCCGGAGTTTGGTTTGAGGGTACATGCTGAGAGAAAGTCTCGATTGTAGGGTTGTCTGCGGTGTCTATTGCACCGGGTGCCATGTTGAATGTGGGTCGTTTGTGCAAAGTCGTGGGAAGCAATCGAGTGTCGAAAGTGGCCTGGGAAAACAAAAATGTCGTCGTACTGGCAGGAACTGCTTGTCAAGATGATGATGGATTTAGCGACGAGAGTGCTGGGTCTGATCCATTATGTATTAGCTGCTCCAAATGTGGAGCAAATTGATAAGAACTGGAGACTCCCCAGCAGATTCGTTGGTGTGGAGAGAGCTTCTGCCTCAAACGCATTGAGCTCTCGAATTGTGGATGTATAGCGTAAGTGTTGGAGGTCGCTTGACCCGGGAATTGCACAAGGTGGTGGAGTACGTTGCCTTTTCGACCGATTGGGTAATCCGTGGCACCTTTTGTTCGGCAGCATCGCGTTGAGTCGGCAACGCTAGCGCTCGTTTTAGCCGAAGTGAGAACTATTGCCCTCTGCGGTTAGTGACTTTACGCCCGCATACTACGATGGCTTCTCCGCGTGGAGATGAGGTTGGATTCACGATGATGGTGCAAACTCCGCAAAAGCCACAAACCTGGAGGAAACCTGGAGGACACGCACGGGGTCCTTGATGGAGCCTTGGAACTTGGTGTATATATCTTGATGGATCCACCCTGACACACATCATCAGGATATTGCCAATCGTCTCTGTCATTGCTTCTGTCCAGCTCTTGAAACTCTTCATCATGACCATCCTTACCGGACGTCCTCTCAACTGGGCCATTACGGCCACTGCCGGTTCTGGCTTCTTGCTTTTTGGATACGGTTCGTAAGGTGCAATGGACTCTCCTTTATATGCTGACTTTGCGACAGACCAAGGTGTCATGTCAGGCTTGCTGACCGGATATGCTTTCACACGAACCTTCCCTGAAATCGACACAACTTCCGGCGCCGGCGGTAACTCTTCTTTACAGGGCACCGTCGTTGCCATCTACGAAATTGGATGCTTCTTCGGCGCCATCTTTTGTCTGATCTTTGGAGAGAAGCTTGGTAGACGCAAGTGTATCATGCTGGGTTGCGTTATTCTGAGCATCGGTGCTGCCCTGCAGAGTGCTGCTTTTGGCATCCCACAGATGATTGTTGGCCGTATTGTCGCAGGCTTGGGTAATGGCATGAACACTAGTACCATTCGTAAGCTGCTTCGTAGTTAGCTACTACAAGCTAGGACTGACTGAGATAGCTGTATGGCACTCCGAGCTGATGAAAGCAAACGATCGCGGACGCGGGCTTTGCATCGAGCTGGCCATCAATATCTTTGGCGTCATGACTGCGTACTGGGTTGACTACGGCATGAGTTACGTATCGAACGATGCTCAGTTCCGTTTCCCTCTCGCGCTCCAGATCTTGTTCGCTGTCGTCACATTCTTCGGCATCCTTGTTCTACCTGAATCGCCTCGTAAGTCATACCAGGATCGAGACTACTCTGTTCTGTGTAGCTGACATTCTTACAGGATGGCTCATTGCACACGGCCGGGTCGAAGAAGCGAAGCAAATCCTATGGGCAGTTGAGAAGAATGCGAAAGAGATCGACCCTAAAGACGAGATCTTGAAGCGCGAGCTCGGCGAGATTCAGCACGCCATCGCGGAAGAGCGTGCTGCAGCAGCTGGTTCGAGCTACAGAGCATTGCTGAAGAACGGCGATCAACGCTTCTTCTACAGAACCATGCTTGGTATTGGCGGTCAATTCATGCAGCAGCTCTCAGGTAAGTCTTGCAATCGACCTCCGAGATCATCAAATGTATTGACCCTCCGTCAGGTATCAATTTGATCACCTACGTAAGTGGCGCACGCGATCATGTGCTTACCATGTCGAAGACTTGCTGATGAGAAACAGTACGCACCCGTGATTTTCCAGCAGTCGGTCGGTATCTCGCGGGATCTCTCCCTCCTGTTGGCCGGATTCAACGGCATCGCGTACTTCTTCTCCTCGCTCATTCCCATTTGGTGCATCGAGCGCCTAGGACGCCGCAAACTTATGTTATTCGCCGCTGGTGGTCAATGTGCTTGCATGGCTATCCTGGCGGGAACCGTTGCAAACGGAAGTAAAAGCGCAGGAATTGTGGCGATCGTCATGTTATTTCTGTTTAACTTCTTCTTCGCCGTAGGTCTGCTGGCTATTCCATGGCTCCTGCCTGCTGAGTATGCTCCTCTGGCGATCCGCACGAGAGCTGCTGCGCTCGCAACTGCAAGCAACTGGATCTTCACCTTCCTCGTGGTGGAGATCACACCAGTCAGCATCAACAGTATCGGTAAGCGGGCCAATATCCTGATGTCCCTGAGGGTTTTAGCTGACAACAGCAGGCTGGCGCACATACGTGTACTTTGGCGTATTCAATGCCTTCTTCTTGCCCCTCATCTACTTCTACTACCCCGAGACACGCGGACTGTCGCTCGAGCATATCGACAAGCTTTTTACTGGTGGCAAAGTAGAGTTGCATTGGAAGGCAAGCATGGGAGACGGTGGAGACGGAGGTAACGTCGGCGACGCGTCAAAGGAGGCCAACACGCAGATGATTGAGACAGCCAAGCATGGCTGAATTTGAGATTGGCGGTCCGGAACCATGAGACTTTGAGACGCTGTATACACCATGTTGCAGTCGCGTGAACACGACTGATGGCACAAGGTTTTAACACAAGCACTTACCCAGGCACTTGAAGAAGGTTCAATGCGGGGCCCCACATTTTTGCTAGCTTTGCGCTAAAGGGATACCACTTTGGGATTTTCCGCTGTAGACCTCAGCGTCGTCCTTTCTCCCCAAATTATATACCATGCTTGGATTTCCATCGACGCAATTTGCCCCGCATCAATGTCTAGTGGAAGTGGGAAAAGACAATGACTGATATTCATCAAGCTATCGAGAAACCCAAGCGAGCAAGAGTGCGATCAGGCTGCATGTGCTGCAGAACGAAGCGACGCAAATGTGACGAAGCAAAGCCGGTGTGTGGCCGATGCAAAGACAAAAAGGAGGCCTGCCAATGGGGCACACGCATCGTCTTCCGAGAAGAGAACAACCGTAGTCTAAACACACCACAGCTGTTTTCAACACACAAGAAACCGAGAAGGGCTGCGCCTGGTTCCTTCGAGATTCAGGACGTTACCGCTGAGGTCATTCGGGATCATCAACACCAGGAGAAGTCGCAGTCCCCGCGCCAAAACACCATTTCGACACAAAGCACACTTTCACCCCTTATGGCTAACGAGGGTGACGGTCATATCGACGCCATTCATGCGTGGAAGGTGTCGACAGCCATGGACATGTTGCCACTTGCGGACTCCAATAGTGCTCGAGACCATGGCACATGCCATGAACCGTTGTCGAAGAGCATCGAAGATGTCTCACCAGGATTACCAGTCATTGAAGACCTCTCATACATATGGCCCAGTCCAACAGCCAACGGTTTCTATGATGACAGCATTTTTCTTCCTGGCTCAGCCTATCTGGATGCGCACTCTACACTCCGCAGCCATCTCTATCACGAGGCAAATGTGAGCACTGCCACTCGCGAAGGTACGCCAAAGCTCCGTCTCGACGACAGATTTGAAGTAACTTTTTCGGGTGGTGCCTCATCGGACCAAACGATGCCGCGACAAACCGCTGTGACCGAGGAGGAAGAGTTCACTCTACTGCAAAACTGGATCGGAGAAGGTATCCATCGCTCCTCGTAATCATGAGAAATCTGCTTACCTTTGTCTCCAGTCGCACCATGGTTGGACAAATTCGATAATCATCGCCTATTCCAACACACCCTTCCGATCATGGCACGCTCCCACGCTCACCTCCGCTATTCGATTCTTGCCACATCTGCCCGACAGCTGGAACGCCAAGAACACAGTATGCACACCGATCGCAGTCTCTTTTTGTACCAAAAAGCGATCCAGCTAGTTCTTCCGGAGTTGCACACCCGCAGTACTGCAGTGATCGCATCTTGCGTGGTGCTGTGCGTTCTTGAAATGCAGAGTAGCTCGCCAAAGGCCTGGCGGCAACACTTGGACGGCTGCGCACATCTCATACAGGCCTCTGGTATCCATGGGCTATCAGGCGGCATCAAACAGGCACTTTTCTGGTGCTTCGCGCGTATGGATGTATGTGGAGGCCTGATCACTTCCATGAAAACCCTTATACCAATGCGGAATTGGGCCCCTGGAACGGAACTCTACGGCCAATCTAAACTCTTCAAGGAGGCGAGTGACTTCAATGCGCACGCCTGCTACGCTGTCTACCTTTGTGGGCGCGTACTAGATCTGTTCACCGACCAGCCAAACCTCGCTTCCCGTGTAAGTGTTTCATCAGCCAGCAATGTGGACCAATTCTCGTCTGCCTATGCTTCCCGATGGACTGAGCTCTGGCATTACATCGAAGATTGGCAACGTCGTTGTCCGGATGAGATGCTTCCAATACATACGGTAGAGACAAGTCCGTTCCCCAAGATTCTCTACAGCAACCCTGCAGCAATCTCTGGAAATCAGCTTTACCACACAGCCTCTATTTTGATGTTACAGCACAAGCCTCCAAGCATCAAGTTGACTCCAAAGCCAAGATCCATATTCTGGCATGCGAGGCAGGCTTGCGCTATTTCGATCAGTAACCACCACCATGGAGCATGGACCAACTCTATACAACCCCTTTGGATCGCGGGACAGTGGATGAGCCATTCAAGTGAGCAGAAGGCCATACTGGAACTTCTGGGGCGCATTGAGAAAGAAACAGGGTGGGGCACAAAATGGAGAGCGGAAGATCTGAAAGAGTTCTGGGGTGAGTGAGGAAGGTCGCTGCCCTCGCGCAGGCCTCGAGAGAATTTCCTCGCTTCAGAGAATGAAAAACCGAACGTCAGCGGCTGCCATGAGCTTGCGGTTCAAGACTACACTCGAAGACCCCTTTAAGCGAGGTGCCTGATAATGCGCCGTCCTTTGCGGTCGAGTGACCATTGTGAGACTCACCGAATGAAAAGGCACTCAATTGGCCATCAAATCTTGATTATTCGATATCGCCTTAGCAGCATAGTTGCCGGTACGGTCTACATCTTATCAACATACAATTTAGGCGACCACCATTGATGACATGCAGTACGCCCCTGCTGACACATCGTGACCCGCAGAAGCCCTGCCAAACGAACGACCCCGAACCCTTGCTGTGCTCTCCTTGTATAAAAAAGCTTGTGTTCCTTCCCAAATAGCGAATGTAGAAGAACTTGAAAGCTCCCGGCCAACAATGTGGTTCCAACGAACTTTAGCTACCCTGGCTCTTTTCTGTGTCACCTTCAGCGAGCCCGTGCCTAACGACTACCGGTCTCACCCGCAATTCGGCCTGCCACTGGCAACTCACACCGTTGCTCAGCTATCAAGCGTTCCTACCTGGCTAGAGAATATCGCCGTTCGAAATAATGGCGATCTCTTGGTAACGCAGTTTGCACCTGCACCTGTACTCCACACAGTGCGCAGTCCCTCTTTGCCCAATGCAACGCTGGAGAATATCTACGAGTTCAAGACCATAACAAACATCCTCGGTATTGCCGAAACACGCCCAGATACATTCGTCGTAGTAGGTGGGAACGCAACAGCAAATGCGACAGGCTATGTCGGCACTTTCTCTGCGTGGGAAGTCAATTTCTCGAAGGACACGGTCATGGCCCATAAGATTGTCGACATCCCAGAAGCCATGTTCTTGAACGGTGCTGTTGTGCTCCCCGACGCGGCGAGCATTGTGTTGATCGCAGACAGCCAACTTGGCCTACTATTCCGACTCGATACGAGAAGGAGAACATACGAAGTCATCGCCGACAGACCAGAGTTCAAGCCGCATCCCGAACGCTTCAACAAAACTGTTGGTTTTGGCATCAACGGAGTGAAGATCAGAGATCGGTTTCTGTACTTCAGCAACACGAACCTGGTTAACATCTACCGAGTCCCTATCACTGAGGACGGTTACCTCGCAAAAGATGGCAAGGCCCCGGTCGAACTCTACGCGGATCTCAACGCAGTCACGACGTTCATCGACGATTTCGAAATTGGGTCAGGTGGTACGGTGTGGGTTGTTACGAACGACGATAACACCCTTATAGCTGTGACGCCGCGAAGCCGGATAGTGGAGGTCGTCGCCGGGGCCAAAGATCAGCTGACTCTGGCTGGCGGAACCGGAGCCGCGTTCGGGCGCACAAAGAAGGACAGGCATGTGTTGTATGTCAGTACTGCGGGAGGTCTCGATGCGCCTGTCAACGGTACATTGGTGGAACCTGGAAAAGTGGTCGGCCTCGATACTCAGAAGTGGTAAATGTACCTTCTTGTATGCTTATGCCGTCGGTCTCCTGTCACATGCGAACTGAAAGAGACTCTCGTCTTGGAAACAGTATCAGAGCGCATCAGCGGCTGGAGCAGATGAGGTTCAGGCCTACGAGGACGTAGTGGATCGGTGAAAAGAGTCTCCGCCAGAAGTACGTGTCTGGGACGTTGGATCCCATAAAGGCCAAAAGCGCGCAAGCAAATCACGTACAGATGACTGTGTCTCTCAAGAATATCTGTCGTCCACCCTTACCATGTTTCGTCAACCGCCTCCCAGACCCAACATGCTCCTTCAACGACAAACCTCATATGTAGACCCAAACATGGATATCATGGGAAAATGTCACATCTGCCTCGAGCCCTTCCACTCCAAGCATCCACCAGCTAGGTTTAGTGGAGCTGGCAAGTGTCGGAATATCTTGGGCGCACCTTGTTTGCGCGAGTGACGTCTCTCTCACCAAGCAAATGGGACATGCTGTCCTATCTGTAGGACTAAGCTCTTCTTCTACGACGACAATGAGAGCTACAGCGACATTCGAGATGATGATGACGGGGAAGACGAAAAGGGCTTGCGTTCATTCGTCAGTGATGCTGATGATGAGGATAACCACTACGCGATACGCTGGAGATCTCGATATGAGCAACGACAGTGAGAAAAAACCGACAAGGACCTCAGCTATGAAGATGAAACTCTATCGGTCTCACCAGCAGCGGCCTCGCGTGATCGCACTACTGCTAAATGCCAATTGGCGGAGCTCTAGGACAACTTTTTTAGACGGCAAGATGAGGAGCTTCAAAGAGCTATCAGGCGGCAAGATGAACGGCCGGAGAACTCTTTTAGACAGCAAGACGAGTCAATGGATTGCGCGGACGGGAGCCTCAGTCTGCGCGGATCGTCGGTTGTGTATAGGCACTCTTCAGATCACCATGGGAGTTTTTATTGGGACGCACGCGCGACGTGGCTGGACGAGTCCGAACAAAGCGAAGATGGGTCTGAGGGCCCAAGCAGCATAACACGATGCTGTGCCGAGTTTTGAAGGATGGCGAGTCACAGAACTTTTCCCCTCAAAAGCAGCTTTTAACCACTGCTTAGCGTTTTCATGCGCATCATCGGATGACATAAGGGTGCTGGGTCGACATTCGAGCAGTGGCGCTACTGGCGCAGATGCAGCGTGCCGTCAAATGGCAGTATAAGGAGTATAACGCTTCCTTTAAGGATGACACCCTTGTGGAGTACATCCGCTTAGCAGTGCACAAGTGGCTGTCCAGCAGTATTAAGCAGAAGAGTGAGCGAACGAGGCCGCAGCGAAGGCCCGCTCAGCATACCTTGCCGTCTGGCACCCTGAAGGATTATCTTAGGCCCAGTCCGCATCGATCTCGAGACAAGGCGACAATCACCTCCTACCACTCGTAGCCACGCAAAATCAACCAAGCGCATATCCAGATCCAACCAGCGCAATGCCATTCACTGCAGGAATATGTTTTCTGTGTGACCTTCGCTCGTGATCTGTTCGACCCCAGGGCGGAAAGGAAAGGCAGATCTTATTGAGACATTGAATCGTTGTAAGTGTTGCAAATAGCATGGCAAAGACGGCGTAGTTAAGAACTGATAAAACAACCACGAACTACGTTTGCCCGAATCTTGATGTACGTATACCTTGTTCTTCCATACCATGATCGTCAAGACCGGTGCATGGCATTCAGTCACTCTATCTGAGGCCGATCGCAGAAGCCGCGTGCGACACGACAACAAACTCGGCATGTTGGAGAAAATCGGGCTGAACGCCATCACCACGCCTCGTCACCGAATGATTGCCGTAGTAAGTATACGTGATTGGTCCACTGCATCTGTCAACCACTGTCGGGCTCAATGAGAGCGCACTCACTGCTGATAGGTGTACTGAACGGTCAACAGACCACCATTGATGTTCGGGCCATCGATTTGAACTGCTACATTGCCGGGCACATCGACCTCCACGCCCTTGCATTGCTGATGCCCATCAATTCTGCTGTCGATATTGCAGTCGCTTGCCTTGAATGCGGGCTGGCCGGCAGGACCCATCGTGCCTGATATGCTGAAGCCCCATGCCCAGCAAGCCGCTGCTAAGCAAGTGCCATTGAACTTCGGTACAGTCCAGGAGTAATGGTTTGTCTCGTTCGGGTAACGCGCTGCAACGCAGGTAGCGGCGAGAAGCGCGAATGCGAATGTTTTGGACAGCATGATCGCAGTCGATTTGGTGCAGTAGCGGATAGCAAAGTCGGAGTTGGACCGGTACAAGAAATGTTTGCTGGTAGCGGCCTTCTGCTCGACAAACATGGCTGCTCCTTTATGCTTGTTTGCAGGTGTGGACAATGTTGAGCTCCTCAAGGTCACGATGTAACCTCGTTGCTTCCATGGAATCTGAAGTGTACCGAGGTTCAAATCGTCCGTGGAATGTCGAGTTGCGTGAATATGAGGCTGAGCTTACGCCTTGCTGAGCAATGCCATGATGCGAGTGACCAGACATCATGTCGGAAACTCCGTGGAAGCAGCACCGTGGTGACAAGTCGGCCCCGAAGCTTGTGCAGCACCGGTCTGTTCAGCTCTCTGAACCTGCTCTGGTTTGATGACACAAAGTACGTGTCCTGGGTCACAGGGTCTCCGCTAGCGCCTACGACTCGTCCGAGTTGAGTGGCTGTCGTAAGGATGGGAAGACATTTAGTTTCGGGAGTTATATATCATCGAGCTTGCGATCATTGGACTTTCTCTTGCTGACTGGGGAGCCTGTATAGACCTGCCCGTCTGTTTGAGCCCTCATCATGGGTGGTCGTCTCATGCCACTAGGCAGATCAAAGGGGCTGGCGTGGTGAGACGATCCAAATATGCCAGCTTGCTTGATACCTGGTGTAGCAGCTGGATTGGTCGGTTCGTCAGACGGTAACGGTTGTGCGAGTGGATCACTGAGGAATAGTGTGAGGAACTGCTCGACGAGATCACGCATTCGGTCTGGCTGGGCGTGCAACGGTCTCACCGTCATGTGTTTCCTCTGGAATGTCGTCAGCAAAGAATAAAGGGCATCCAAACAGTGATACGAACCAAAGCCAGCACGGCACCTCTATAAGTCTGGTGGTAGATCTGCTTGTACTCTTCATCTTTCACAGCGTCCTCTGCGGTTTGCTCTTCAGCCGCCGGCTGGCTTTCTTCCATTCCAGGAGCCATAGATGTTCGGCGCAACTTGGTTCGTTTTCGTTGCTGCAGCCCATGCATGCGCATCGCCGCCATGACAACCTTTGTGAGCGCCTCCTTGTTTCTCGATTCCACGGTAGGTTCTTCTGGGTGAGACGATATGGTGTCTACGCGTGACAGGTGCGAGCGTCTCCCTGGAACATCTGCTGTATCCTTTCGGCTAAGTGGTCTGATCTCAGAAGTAATGCTGGGGGATCGAGAGAGCTGACGAGATGTCTGGCGGGGGGGAGCACCATGCGCAGATGAAGGGCGCGAGTCTGGAAACGGGGATGCCTTCGAGTCAATCGAGATGGACTTCCGATGCGCATACGCACGTTGCGACTCGGTTCCTCGAGCTGCCGCTGCCGCGATGCCCTCCCCGCCCTTGCCCTTAGCCTTCCTCCTTGCGAGTGTGGCCTCTTCAAACAAGTCTCTTTTGCGCTTGGGTGACCTCGGCACGATGAGAGGCTCGTGTAGAGGAGGTAGGTAGCAAGCTTCGATCACACTGGTCTGATCGGTGGTGCTTAGCATCGGTGAAGGGGGAATAGGTGAGAGAACTGTATCTTGATAGAGAAGATCAGATGATAGTGGGAGCGCATGTACGCGTAGCTCAGGCAGGAGCCCTAGCTGAGCGTTAGGTGCATCTTGCGAAGAGGGTGGTGTTGGCAGACCTTCGCCAGGTGTAGCAGCAATCGTGCCGTAGAAGAGGAGCTCTGTGACCTTGGGCTCCAAATTTGTGGTTCCTGGACTCTCGACCTGTGCTAGAACTCCAATTGGCGACTGTGCTCTTGCCAGTTTCCACCATTCGTTTGCGCCATTGCTAGATTCCGCCGCTGTAGGTAGGCTCAGCAGTATTGATTCGAACCATGCTTCTGAAGCTTCGCTAGTCGTCCAAACGTCATAGCTGGGTCCTACAGCGAGGTATAGTGGTATTCTCGCAGTGTCGACGGTCGAGAGGAAGCGTAAAGATGTCGCGTTTATAGCCGGTGCAGATGTAATGTGTGGGCTCGAAAAGCCAATTTCTGTGACATGTTAGAATCGTTGAAGTCGAGACTGACGCGCATTTACCTCTGATAGACTCGCCATCTGGAAGCAGGATATCTCCGCTCCAAATGTCGGCCATGGTTGTTACATTGATCGGGAGACGCAATGCCTCGATGACGCGTCGTTTTGCGCTAGTCAAACGCGCCTGCACGTGTGGGCTGCATCGCTCCTTCCCTCTTCAACGCCTTGACTAACCGATATTCCGTCGAGGAAGGAACGATCGAATCTATATCACAAATTCTTGTGATTTCGTTCAAAGAGTTTATCGGTAGGTGCATTGCCTATCCCAACTGTTGCACATGATAGGCCATTCGAACATTGGCTGCAGCGAAACCCGCAAACACGTTCTTCACATGTGGTTGTCACTGGCGACTACAATACTGCATCGCACTGCCTGCCGCATGTATCTCTCGCCAAATCGCTGCTGAAACGCTGCGTGGAGGTCGCCCTGCATTGCTCGTAGGCTAGGTTGGCATTGACAGCTCGTGTACGCGATCTCGATTGTCTGTCAATTGATCGTGCGTGGTTGGTGCACTCTGGTTAAACCGTTTCGAGAAATGACACAAGATGCAAAATCATGCAGCAACCTTCAGCAATCAGAAGAGGCTTTCTCAAGGATCTGAGTATTCAGGACGTGGATGACCTCTAGAGCATAGACACTCGCTGACCTTACTTCGTAGCGCACCGTGTAGGCTTCACTCTACGTTCAGGACAGCAATGGTCTCATGTAGCAATGGTTCGTAGCATACAGATGCGCATCACAAGAAGTATTTTCCCTCTTTGCACCACCTTGAGCTGGGTGCTTGTTTGTGTGCGATATCACATGTCGCGCGTATGCGCGTAGATTCGCTGTCACTTGCTACAAGCATTACTTTCTATCAATATAATAATACTTCTTGTTATTCCATCATTGATAAGAAATCACAAGAGTGTCCGGACTGGGGGTTATTTCGTCTTTAGTGAAGCCCATGAGTTATGTCAATGCGTAAGAGTCCGCCATGAATGCGCCAAGAAGGGAAACGGTCTATTCTCAAATCATGCCAAACATTTGAATGACTCTGGCGACTACAGCTTCGCCTTGATGGGCACAGGATTTCTTGCTGTGCTCTCGACGGCACTTCTTGCGAACGACGGCCCGTCGTAGATATCGCGCTCTACGGCTCTTGTGTTGATAAGGTGAGGCCCAAGCTGGTCAACGCTCTCAACACCAAGCAGGCGCATACACGTCTCTGTCTCTGCTTTGAGAACTGCCATATGTTAGTCATGTTCTGCCAAAGACATAGGAACGCAACTTACTCTCAAGTACGCGCTCAACGCCCTCCTTACCGCCAGCCCCCAGACCGAACAAGGCGGCACGCCCAACACCAACACCTCTTGCACCCAGGCACAGCGCCTTGACAACATCTGTGCCACGCTTGATACCACCATCGACCCACACTTCAATACGGTCAAACACCTCAGGACAGTACTTCCTAATCTCCAACAGCGTATGCACTGCCGGTGGGGCCGTATCCAGCGCCCTCCCGCCATGGTTACTCATAATAATACCCTTGACCTGCGGCGCATAACAGCTCGCCAGATACGCATCTTCATGTGTCTGGATACCCTTGAGCACAATCGGCTTATTCGTGTGTTTCGTCAGCCACGGTAACGTAGATCGCCATGTGAGATCCGCCGCCGTGCCCCAGAATAGACTCTGCCCTACGCCCGCGAGTTTCGGCGTCTTCGCGTCGGTGGAAGTTTTGCTGACGCTCTGGTCTTCCTGTACGGCTGCGCGGACCGAGAGATTCGAGCCGACGTTCTTGCTGCGCTCGTCGTGCTCGCGCTTCCCCGGCACGGGCGCGTCAAGCGTCAGGCAGATGAACTTGATGGGATCGAGGGCATTCATGCGCGCGAGGATCGCTTCGCTCTTTGCGCGCTCGTTCTGCACGTACAGCTGCCACCCGAACACTTGTCCGGGCGTTGCGTCGGCGATGATCTGCTCGGGCGTCATGGATGCGTTTTGCGATATGATTTGCATGGCGCCGAATTTTGAGCAGGCTTGTGCGATGCCCCATTCGCCGTCTTGATGTGCGAGACGCGCCATTGCTGCGGGGGAGACGTAAATGGGGAGCTTGACGCTGTGGCCGAGGAAGGATGTGGATGTGTCGCAGGATGTGCAGTCGATGAAGACACGAGGTCGCAGGAGGATCTGGCGGTATACGGCGCCATTGAAGGCTTTGGATGTGAGATCGTCGGATGCGGAGTAGTAATATGCCCAGCCCTTGTATGGGATCTTCTTTGTTGCGACTTCCTCGATCTCGTCGATGTTGAGGATGCTCTCAAGATCCACTGGACCGTCATCCTGGACTTCGCCTGTCTCCACGGGTGTCTTCTCTTCCTTTGGCAGCGAATCGGGATTGATCTTTCCGAGCTTGTCTTCCGGCTTCAGGTTCTCTTCGAGCATTCCCGGTGGGTGGATTGGGTCGTACTCTTCCGTTGCGTCGCTGCCGGCAAGTTGCAGGATGACCTTGCTGCCGCCAGGATGTTCGGGAACAAAGCGTGTTACGTCGTAAACGTTTCCATATAGTATGACCCAGCAGCTCTCGGCTGTGTTGTGCTTTGCGACTATCGCACTATCAGTCTGGTTCTCTTTACTTGCGAGGAAGCCTTCACATACCTTCTGCATAGTCGAACACCTTCGCCATCTTGTATTTTGTCAATGTACGATTCTCGATGTGAAAGAAGGAAAAGATGCGCTCAACATCAATGAATTTCAGTGTGTTGGACAATGCTCGTTAGAGAGGTAGGGAAGGAAGAGGCATGAAGTCTCTCAACAGCCGAGAAGCATACGCCGACATATCGTACTTCCGGCGGCTCATCCCCGCAAAAGTGCAGCTCACGCGAATCGTGGCGTCGCAAAGTTCGGGGTATTTGGCCCCTAACCCAGGCAAGGCGGCCCGCATTTCTCGATGCAGTGGCCACGTCGGAAGTCAGCCGGAAGTCTTGACGTGTGATTGGTGCGAAATTCTGTGCGAGTCCATGTTCAGCGGCCGACAGAGGCTTTCCTGGACATGGAGCACCTTGATTGGATGTGAGGACGTGAAGTTGGTTATGTTATTGAGCCTCAGAGATTCTGTGGATCATGTCCTGGGCGAGATTGTGAGTTAAAGTTGTGATGGATCATGCCCAAGTGGACTCCCTATCGACGTATGAGCGGGTGAATGGGCGGCCTGTGCACCAGCTCGAGTATCTATCAAAGCGACGTTGAAAGCAGAACAAGTAGAGGGTTGTGATTCATGAGCTGGGGCATTACGATGTACTGCCTTTCTAGGTGAAGTCATACACAACCAACGCCTGGCTACCCTCGCTCTTCTCTCTGAGTACTATGACGCTCTGCTCATCAAACCCGACCCATCCGCGGTTCACGCTTAAGTCGTCAAAGGTCTGGTCAAGCGCATACCGCAACCCAATATTGCGCTCGTTTTCGACACCTTCACTTTCCTGTGTGTCATTAGCAGCCTTCGAAGGCTGTACTCTGACGCTCAGTTCGCCGTTCCGAAATCGACGCCTGTTTGCAAGTGAGGCTGTTCCACCTTCGAGATCCCAGACTCGAAGTTCATCGCCGAGCCTGCTCACAGACACGGCTTTACCGCGAATACCAACATGCGCACCCGATATGGAAGATGTATGGCCCCAGAGGCGGTTGCCTGGGCCAATAGACAGCGAAGATGCAGTGGACTTGACGAGGTATAGAGACAGAGTGTTGTCTGGGTGAGCGACAAGCAGATATGGATGTGAGTAAGACATCGAAGTTGGTTTGGAGTTGCTCGGAGTAGAGACCGAAGGAGGTTCGCGAGGAGTGCCAGTTAGTGGCGAGGACGACCGTGTCGATGGCGACGAGATCGGCAGATAGTTCGAAAGCGTGAAGGAGTGCTCGTCGGCCGCGGTGGCTAACCGTGACCCAAGCAACTCACCTCTGTGCGAGAGGTTTAGCTCTTGGACGCCGACTGTCCAGCCAGATAGGTACGTAGGGAGTGAGTATGCGATCGCTGCCGTCATGCTCGTGGCTGTTGTGCGCAATGACAGAGACACAGGAGGCCATGCCGTGTGAGACCGTAATGAATACAATAGTCTCGGAGGCGCCAGATGCGTGAAGACTTTCTGCTGTTCATCAAAGACGTATAGTGACAGAAGGTGGTCTTCTGTCATGGTGAGGAGGTACGGCGACGACATGGCCAGCGCCGAGAGCATCCCATTCGACGAGGGTGGGTGCGTGAACAGGTTGTCGAACTGCCTCGAATCCCGCCGCAGAGCGTATACAGAGAACGATCCGTCTTCGAAGCCTAGAACGACTCTTTCTTCATCGACGTCTTTGTCATTCGAGTCAATTGCCATAGACACAGGCAGTTGTGGACTGTCTGTCGCAGCCATGCTCAGTGGTATCGTTGCCAGCAACTCGCGCCCATCCTTCACGCTCCATGCCCTCAAACCGCTTATTGAGTCCGCAGCAAAGATGGTGCTATTCGAAAGCGTAACCAGCAGCGGCGGCTCGGGAAGTCGTTCAGATATTACAATCTCACTGACGGCGCATTTCCCCTGTGACCAGTTGTGGCGCAGGCGGTATTGTTGCTTCCATTTCGTATTCGCGCCACTCTCGACCAGGGCTCCGTCGTCCAGCCATCTCGATAAGCGCGAAGAATAGTGCAAGCGATCGTGTGCGCCAGGGTTTTTGATGCCGGGGATGCGGGATGCGCGTGGAAGGACAAAGGTGCGGTAGTAGGCTGCTTTCCAGAGCTCGGAGTCGACCGCGAGGCGGCTGTACTTCTTCGATATCCTGCGCTGTCAGCAAAGGAGTTTCAAAGCTCATGTGGTGCATATACCTTTGCGATGTCAAGAGTGACGATATTGGCAAGAACGATAAGATGCGCACCAGCAGCTCGTCACTCAACTTCGACAGTCTGTCAGGGTTCGACACTCGTCGCACCTTGGCTGCATGCTCGACACCATCTTCTTCCTCTCGCAGCCTCTTCATAACCAAGTGATGTGTTGTGGCGACCGTGAGCGTGCCTCGGAATAATGTGGGGTGCGGTATCGATAGGTCGCTGCCGCATGACTGCGTGTTTCACTAGCGCGTTGTGGACATTGCCGCCTGGCACCAGACATCCTTAGCAGCAAATACATTATAGAACGTTCTCCGCCGTTGCGATATTTTCGTCTAATCATGAGCATTCGGAGACCATGGCAGATTTCACAGCGTGGGTCGAGAAGAACAGAGGCTTATGGTCTCGCGTCTACAATGAGGTCATTGCGCCCGACTTCGAGGAAGAGTGGAAGAAGAGTACGAAGTTGCATGCATTTCACGCGTAAGTGTGGCTAATCACGCGTTAGGAGAAGAAGAGCATCAAAATGAGCTGAAGCAGAGAGACGAAAACCAGCAGCTTCTGTTCAGTCACATCAATGAGCAGATTGTCAACAATGCCAGAGTTGTCGGGGAGAATGAAAGGCTAGAGGCCGAACTGCAGCAAAGGGCTGAAAGTACAGCACCATCGACAGCCCTGGATGATGCAGACACTGCCTCAACAGGTGTGCCAGACGAGCATAACGGCGATCTTGCTGAGAAGTACGAGGAATTGAGCAAGAAATATCAAGACCTCTCTCAAAAAGTTAAGTATCTCGAAAGGAAGAATAATGCGGTCATGCAGAAAAACAGGGATATGAAGGAAAGCGTGCGTGCATGGCAGCAATACGCAGACCGAATGAAATCACACCAGCGACCGAAGACCGTCATCACAGCTGACGAAACTCCGTCGAGATCACTGGCCGTGTCTCGCGTGGACGAAGCGCCTCCCCATATGCCTTCGAGCCCAGGATTTGTTAGCGCCGTGCGAACACCTCTTCAGCGCGCTGATCGAGGACGATCACTTCCTGCTCCTGCTGGCCCATTTGTGGGCGGAGAGGGCGAAATTGAGCAGGTAGCTCATGAAGGCGAAGACTTGTCGCGAAGTACGTCAGTTACACCGAGAGGACCTTCAGATGCGACTTTAAGCAAGCATCAATGCGCGACCGACCTGCCTTCGCTCAATACTAGACTCGACAAAGCTCGTCGGTACCATATCGAGACCAACGCAGTGCCAAGCTCAAGCCAGACTACCGTCGACGAAGTGACCGACCAAGCGACGCGACGAACACAAGTTGCCGACGACGAAGATGAGGACGACCTGCCGCAAGTCGTTGCAGAGCGATCGCTGAAGCGCAAGCGCGGCCAACATGCGAAGGCGGACGTCTTTATAGGACGGTCTTCGGACGGGACTCCAGCTAAGCCGCATTGTGTGAAGGACGAGCCATTGAGTAGTCCACCACCTGTCGCCCATATTCTCGCACGTACGGAGACCATTGATTTGGACGAGACAGCACCTCGTGATGTCGAAGTGGCTAGCGCTCTGCAGAGAAAGCCTTCTTTTCATTCCAATGCGACCGGGACAATTCGACATCAACGCTCTGGAAGTGCGCCATCCTCACAAGCCGCACCGCGAGAGGACTGCGAGACAGAGCTCATGAGAAGGGATCAGACATCCAACGTTCAAGCCAGGCTTCAAACGACCGCTGACGAGATGCGGGCGCTCAGTGAGCCTACAGGGCCACCTCTGCAAGCACAGCATGTCCTTCAACCAATCGATCCAAACGTTGTCGCACAGACTCCAGAGCGCAGCTCGAATAAGCGCTCGAAGCAAGCTGCAGATAAGGGTCTCGAGCATGGCATACTCGCAGAGTCTGGTGAAGCGTCACCGCCCGTAGATGAGGATGAGCTGAGACTACCGCCGAGTGCCGCTCGAGCGCGCCTCCAGAGGTTGCGGGCTGCGAAGGAACCAAAGACGCCTACAAGCCATCTGCAGGGCCCATCTACCAGTGGTTCACCGCTCGTGAAGCAAGAGCCGATACAGTCGCCTCCAAAGAGCCTCTCCCGGCCTGCACAGACACTTTCAGGTTCAGGTGGGTCTCGGACTCCTGCCATGAATGCTCGGTCAAACCGGCAAGACGAGATCGTACCCGATGGCCGCCCAGTTTGGCGTATGCGTGCTCCTGACAAAAGGCCTACTCCTCAAAGAGGAAATGTTTCACCTCCTGTGCCGCCGTCTCGTCTTCGCGACAAACCTCTGCAGGAGCTCAAGACAAGCGACTTCAAGCCAAATCCTGTGTACAACAACGGCTATACCTATGCCTTCTCGGAAGCGGTCCAGAAACGGGGAGATCGCTTGTGTCTTCCAGGCTGTACGAATGACCAGTGTTGCGGCTCCCATTTCCGCCGACTGGCTGAGGCGTTGGCACCACTCTCTTTTGCGGAAGAAGAGGCTTTGCTCGAGGAATACCTCGGCGGCGCATACAACACGATCATGTCGACGCAGATGTCATCAGACGAGCGCGCTGAGCTGATCCTGCAAGCGCGTACCAAGAAGATAGCCAAGGACAGCGGTAAGCACCGGGAGGCTTACGAGCGACGCCGAACGCCGCCGGGCTTCTGGCGTGTGGACTTCCCCTCCACGCAATCACAAGAGATTGATAGAGGCCGAGCGAAAGAGCTGGAAGTCAAGGCCGTGCAGGAGCGTTGGCTTGAGGCACATAAGAATGGTGGGAGATGGCTGTTCCGAGACGAGTGACACTTAGCTTGTCTTACTTTATCCTACTTTCAAGTCTTTCACTCGCAGCGTCGCCATTACGATTTCGAAGTGTCAAAAGAGCCTTCCTTGAGGCGTTGTCGTGTACCGTCTAGACGGGTCTTATCACAATCGTGGTCATAATCGTGGTCGCGACTTCCATCTTTCAGATCAATGTCCTTGCCTGTCGTCTTGCCTCACTCACAACTCCCACATCTGAGTACCAAGCCATTGACTCCAACAAGCACATATCGCCTCATTCGCACCCTCAATGCATTGCTGTCACGATCAGCGAGATCGATCCGGCCTGCAGCTCCCACGTGAGAGCGCGCACTACCTGGGCAAACATGTCTGCCATCTGGGACAAAGCCAGCCAACGACTCCAGCGCGCATGGACGCCACCCACTCTCCAGTCACCAGTTGCAGACCTGCCCTATAGTGAAGCGGCTGAGGCCACTGCATCAATGATAGAGGAGTGGAAGATGGAACAGCCTTCAATACCTGACCTTGAGGTACCGCGTTCTACCACCGGCTCACTTTGCTGTGCTGACTGTTTCAGCAGCTCGATCTTCCAAAGCCAAAAATAAAGCCGTGGTACCACGGCTGCATCGGCGGCGTTCCAATTCGAACACTCCTCCGTCGCATGTGGACGAGCACACGAGATGGTATTCGCACAAACCGGTACGGTCTTCCCGCTCGACTATACGTGACGCTCTGGCTGTCGCTCTTGTTTTACTGTTTCGGAATGCTCGCGGTGGGTATACCTGAGGGCCTGGAGATGATCTCGGATAAGCAAAAGAACGATTTGCACCCCGACTATCGAGGGCCCGCTTGCGGCCCATATGAAAAGGGTCGTTTCTACCGCGTCGTGGCGAGGCAACTGGCCGTCTCGCTTCCAGTGTTGTGCACCTTGACCATCTTCTTCTTCCCGGCCATCGTAAACCCCTGAGCAGCAGCGATCTCATAATCAACGTTCATCATATACAGTACCAATGGCAGCAGTTACGGCCACAACGCTCATCTGCAACAACGTGAGAATTCATTTCATGCTACTTTTTCAATTCGACCGTGTACGCAGCCCGCTACTCGCAGCTCGGTCGATTTCAAAGCGTCAGCCCTACGCCAAGAGCACCCTCAGATCGATCACGTTGTACAAAGACAAGGCGGTGGTGGTGATGCAACTCAGAGAGAATGTGGGGGAGGTGTGTGTCACATGCCACCATCATGTGTCTTGTCTGCTGATTGTCTGATTACCTAGGCAGTGTGCAAGGGTGTCATCTGTGCAATACAAACGAGCAACCAGTGCAGCGTGGGGAGCAGACGGTGAGGTGCTCTGTTTGAGATAAGACATGGAGGTGCGTATCAAGTGCAGTTCATGTGGTGGAGCAGTTGCAGATCATCACGGAGGTTTTGAGCGGCGTTCGTGGGGGAGGCGCCTCCCTGCCCCGAAGGAAAGAGCATATCTACGGCACGCTGGACCGAAAACGAGGCAGCTCTCGTCGCGAACAGCTCGCCAGTGAATGCCCACCATGATGAGCGGAGGTTGCTTGAGCGGCAGCGGCTTGGAGGTGGAGAAGCCTGGCATGGCGGCTGGCGGGTGTGTGATTCGTCACCTTTTAGCGCGTTTCCTCTCGGCATTTTGGTGAACCCATAAGAGCTCCCAGCGCCCGTGACCCTCTCATGTGACCTCCACCCTCGACGCACCCTCTCGCCATACATTCGGTATTCTCACCAGCCAAGCGCGATTATCACTGTAAGGCATCCTCCTCTGCTCTTTCGAGCTTGCAAATTCGATTACTTTCCCCTTATATCGACTTTGCTGGTTCATGTTGAAGCCTAACACGCCTGATCCGTACTGACCTTCCAAGCCTCACGTGTATCCGCGGCGGGCACGAACATCAAGATCGCTCAGGTAAGTCCCCAGTCCCACATATTTGCACTTCGGTCGCGCCTCTCAGTCTGGACGTCGTATCGTGCTGCGCAGCAACACAAGCGCCCGTCATGGCGTGCGATCCGCCTGCGATGCTCGCGACAGCGCCCCGGCGGTCGTGGGTGCCTCCTCAGCAGCTCGCTGGGCGTGTTGTTGCTCCGCGTCCCGCAGTTGCTCGGCGCGCGCATCCACGACGTCGAAACGAAGCACGACGGCCTTGTACGCTGCGCGACACCCGCGCATTCGCACGATACGACGGTCCATTTCGAGAGTGACAGCTTGGTCCCACAGCGACAGGCAATCAGTGCGCCGCGTCGCCCACTTTGCTGGACGCTGTGTCGCATTGCTTTACATACTTACTTGCCTGCGCCCGTGCTAACGTTTGTCGTTTCTTAGGCCTTACTGTGCCATTCTGCAGCCTGCGATTGCTCGAGAGTCTCCAATATCCTTTCGTGTCGACAGTGTGAAAGCACATCTGCTCGCGACTTTTACGTCGGAACACTCGGTCCTCGACTCGACGCGTCCTTCACCGTCCACCTGCGCCTCGTTGTACGGACGCGACCTCGCGTACTCTCCTCGGATAGTCTACGGCTACCAACGTGAACCCGCGATTTTGCATCCACTGCAGCGCTTCCGCTGTCATTCGCATTTGTGTACCCCTCCACCCCAGCAGCCAGCTCACGCAGCTTGAACCTCAAGACGCCTCTTCGCCTTTGCCGAGCTGCTTGACGCCTCTCCAACACCTCCCTTACTGTTCCTGCAGGGACCATGGCAGACATCGCCTATCACACTGACGCCAAACTCGGCCAGGACCTCCACTCGAACAAGCGCAAACGCGACACACGCGACCAGGGCATGAGCCGAGCCGCGCCCAATATGGGCAACACCGATCTGACCGACCAAGACGCTGCTTTCCACCTTGCTGCACACAACGCCGGTGCCAATGATGATCTACACAATTTCGACATGGGCAACCAGAACGGCAGCGGCAACACATCGAGCGTGGGAGACACAGCTGCGGCTGCTCTGGCATATCATCAGATGACCGTGCCGCAAGCGACAGAGCTGCAGTTCCAGACACAAGCCACAGGGAGTGACAACTCCTTCAACATGGGCGACCACCAGCAGCAGACGAGCATGCAGGACTTCAGTCTTGAAGCTTTGAAGGCTGCGACACAGACAGGTCGACCTGGCCAGCAAGCCAACAGCGACTCACCACCCCAAAGCGCCACACATAAGCCGCAGGTTGGTTCTGATGAGTGGCACAAAGTAAGGCGAGATAACCACAAAGAAGGTGAGCAACAGAGCAGAGTACCTTTGCTTCTCCACTACTAACGGTCCGCAGTTGAACGTCGCCGCCGTGAAACTATCAACGAAGGTATCAATGAGCTTGCGAAGATCGTGCCCGGTTGCGAGAAGAATAAGGGCTCGATCCTGCAGCGTGCAGTGCAGTTCATCACCCAGTTGAAGGAGAACGAGCAGCAAAACATTGAGAAGTGGACGCTCGAGAAGCTGTTGACTGAGCAAGCTATCACCGAGCTCAGCGCCAGCTGCGATAAATTCAAGGCTGAGTGCCAACGGGCATGGGACGAGGCACAGATTTACAAGCGCGCCTGCGAAAACGCAGGTATTGTGCCGGACGAGATCAAGGAGCGGGAAAACAACGGCGAGGCCACCGGTCCGAGCTGACTTTGATGTGCTGGAAGTCTAAACTGATCTCTCACGCAGAGGTACTGCCATCCTCCCCTACGATGTTCGGCGAGTAGTTCACCGTGATTCTGCGCACATTGCTGGTCGTTGGCTATCAGTATACGTTGTTCTGTTTCTTCCTTCGCGGTAACGGCAGTTGTTGTTCGATTCATTCCCGGCGTTGTTCGATATCAGCGACACTCATTACGAGGTGCGGGTCATACATGTTGGAGGCAGTATCAGGCGGTCATTTGCGATGCAGGCACAAGAGGCCTGCGGCTGTAGAGAGTATGGAGGCGTTCTTCTTTCGTACTTGCTGCATGGTCTTGTATCAGGGCCATAGCTTGACAACTACTATTCTGGCTTGGCATCAGCCGATGTATTTGCATGGCAACCATCCATACTGTGTCTTCCATCGAATGATTCGAGCATTGCATCATGACGGTGAAGTTGATGCTCGTTGCAGCCTCATTGGCCAGGATCCTCTGCCCCACATGTGAACAGCACCTTCCTCTGGCACCCTACGATATACCCCACGACCGCAATCGTCTCCTCGCGTTCAGATCGCCGGCAGGAGGACCCTCGACCCAAGGAAGACCCACCATGAGTCGCCGCTGAAGTGTCCCCCAGAGTGGAGGACACAATCACAGCCGCCGCCAGACTCCCGCGGCCAACCCACGACCACCACCACCATCAGCCCATAGCTACTGAATCGCTGCCGCCCTAGGGCCCACGCGTGCAGCCATGGTGGACCAGACCGACCTGCAAGAAGCGCCCATCGTGCCCCCCGGCGTCGACGAAGGCGACCTCCTCGACATCGAAAACAGCGAACCCGTGGAGCCCGTCATCGAAGCCGAGCCCGCAGACCTGCACGCCCCGCTCGACACGGCCGAGCAGCTCGTCAATGAGCGCGACGCTCGCCGTGCTAGTGCCCTGCCCTCGTTGCCTACGCGACCCGGTCTCACGAGAGACAATTCGGTGCCCACGCAGCCTGGGCCACCTACACAACCCCCTCTGCACCTCCCGCCGCCTGCGCCCCCGCAACAGCCCCCGCCCGACACGCCTGCCGACGCACTGAGCCTGAGCCAGCTCCAGAGCCTCGTCAGGCAAGGTGGATTGCCCAAGGTTGAACCGCAGCCGTACGCGTTTACGTACGACGATGCGTCGAGTCTCGAGGAGGAGCTGGAGGAGTGGTTCACGTATGCCGTCGAGGAACAGGCGATGCTGTTAAAAGCGCTGGCTAGCTTTGCGCTGGAGTGGAGTAGCTTCAATGGGCAGAATGAGTCGAGCTACACCGAGGGCGGGCTGGATTGGGACAAAGCGGCGGCGGAGCAGCAGCAAGAGTTTGTCGGGCATCTGCTGAAGGGCATCAGGGAAGAAGAGCCCAATGAGCGTCTGAAGAGGCTAGAGGCGTTGGTGTATGTGTTGTTGGGGTGTTGGCATGAGAGTGCTGGCTTGACCAAAGAGAGGGGTGGTGATGATGAGGAGAAAGAGAATAAGGGAACAAATGCGTACGAGATGTCTGGACGCCAGATTGACCTGACCCTGCGCAATGTCAGGTTGCTGGCCGACAGCAACGGCATACAGACGCTGGTCGACGTTCTGCGTACGTCTTGTATGCGTGCCTGCGGCGTTATATCTGAGGATGAGCAGCACGAGGGCAAAGAGGCGGAGCGGCGCGAGGTCTGGTGCGCCATGACTGCTGTCTACGTCGTGCTTGAAGTCGCACGCTACCGCGAGAAGCAGGAAGGAGACCTGAGTCTCAGAAGCGCCGTGCTCGAACTCAAGGAACCTGGGCTCCTCATGCTGCTCATCGACATCATTTCAAAACTGCGATGGGACGAGTCCATCAACCTTCCGCTCAGCAAAGTCACGCTGCTACTGTGGAAGACAATGCTGGTCTGCTTTGGTGGTCTTGCTGAGGCCGACAAGGCGAAGGATTCTTTCAAGGATCAAAATTTGGATGCGGAGGACGCCCGCGGCCAGCCTATCATCACCGCGTCACCTCTTGATTATCATCTTTTCCGTCAGGAAATCAGCTCCAAGTACCCAGCGTACAATCCGCCAGCGCCGCTGTTTCCTCTCGAGCCCGAGAACAACTCTATTCTCCCGCCACTACGAAACCACCCGAACAAAGTTGCAGGCAACCATGTCTTTGGATCGGGTCTTGGAGATACGAATGGGAGTAACACGTCCATCCTCCACCAGCCTGTACACATCGCAACGCCGGCGCCGTCACCTCCACCGTCACCAGCTGGACCCGGTGGCAAAGGTGGAAAGAAGCAAAACTATCAGACGAACCAATTGTTCCCCTTCTTGTACCCACCACTCGACGAGTCTAGCAACAATCTCGGTGGCAAGGGATCCACCGACCTTCAGGATATGCTCGTCGGACGCAAGTGGGAAGGGTCTGACATTCCTGCGTCCATTCTCGAAGCGGCTGAACTGTTTGCGAAGCGCATGAAAGCCACACGCGCCATGAAGCAGTTATGGGAAGAGCGCGTAGCATTCATGAAGTACGAACGTGGCTGGTCCGGTCCAGACGACAATCCCGACGTCGAAGAGCTCTCGCTCGAGCCGAAGAAGGATGAGCCCTCGAATGAGAAGCCGGCAGCCGGGAGCATCGAAGAACGAATGGGCCTCGTTGAGGATTTCTACCAGAGGTCGTTGTCCAGCCTGCAGTCGTTGATCATAGTGTTGATCAAGGCTATCCTGGCACATGTGACGGCACTTGTCACGCAGTCGAGCGGGGCAAATGGCCTGCAGAGTGGTTTCCAGTACAATGACAATGTCAACGGAGCGCCCTCGCAGAGACCGGAGACGAATGGCATGGATGGTCACAGCAATACGCCTGCGACCAATGAAGAGCTGGACGCTATGCGCACTCAGGAAGTCCTGGACAAGGCGGTGACGGGCTCGCTCATGCTCATCCTGAAGTGGTTCAAGGTGTCGCATATCCTCAAGTTCGAGTACATCACCCAGCTGCTCGTCGACTCAAGCTATGTCCCCCTAATCTTGAAGTTGCTGCAGTTGCAGGAGATCGAGAAGATTGTCAACTTCAAGAGCGAGCAGGAGGAGCTCAAGTAAGTCTCCCATTCCTCTACTTTCACGTTACGCTAACGGACCAGCTTCTTCAACTTCTGCAAATCGCACTCGCGCAACATCCCTGTGGAAGACACCGCCAACCCTTTCGAAGCCAACCCCGAGCACGAATCCGACTCGGACGACGCCGCGCCCCCGCCCATTCGCCTCACTCGCAATGAATCCACAGATAGCGGCATCGACCCGCTCATCTCCTCGCTCCCCCAACCGCCAGAAGTCGACGAACTCGGCTTCCCGACCAGCGAACTCCCCTCGGAGCCCATCACAACGTACTCGTGGCGCGCATTCTTCACAAGCATAAACTACATGCGCATCATGCAGAAGATCTGCAAGAATAAAGCGCACCGAAACCTCATGCTCGTCTCCTACAAATCCAGCCAGTTCTTAAGGAAGAGTTTGAAGGTTCCGCAGCCGCAACTCCGACTTTATACCCTCAAGCTCTTCAAGAATCAGGTCCCATATTGTGGGAGAAAGTGGCGCCAGAGCAATATGCGCGTCATCACAGCCGTGTACTTGCATTGTCGCCCCGAGCTCAGGGACGATTGGCTTGCGGGGTCCGATGTCGATGCTGAGGTCGATGAGAGTGTGCCGCTCGAGCAGGCACTTCGCAGTCTGACGCATTGGTTTAATTTGAAGAGGTATCCGGAGAGTTTGGGCGCGAAGAGAGGGGTCCTTATGCAGGAAGTGGATTTCTTCCGCTTGGAGCTGGAGAAAATGGATTGGGGTGTGACGCAGGAGGAAGAGGAGCTGTGGCAGGGGGAGAGTGAGGGTTGGTGATATTTCGCCCCCCCCCCCCCCCCCCCCACACACACACACACACATACGTCGTCGTCGTCGTGTGTGAATGTCATGTGTTGATCCGAGCAGTTGATAGCAATTGGGGGATGGACGAGGTCGAACGCGACCGCTTCCTCGCTGGGCCGAAGTCGAAGTTGAATCGGAAGAGGGCGCCGCTCAAGGCTGGGAATGTAAGGCGTGCCGCGTGGCAGGACCGCGAGGGAAAGACTGTGCCCCCGCACACCTTCAACTTATCGAAGGCGTTCAGAGCGAGCGGATATACACGCTATACTTGAACATCTCGTTGGCGCGAGCAAGCAGGAGTCTTGGGCGAGTGACGAAGAAAGCGATATGGATGGTGCTCAAGACGAGGGTAATGGTAATGACGATGTTGGAAAGGCAGATCGGCTAGCAATCAAGGATGACATGGATCTAGGGGGCTTTGCGAGTCAGTTCAACAGGAAGGGCGCAAGGGTCATCAGGCGCGAGCAGGAGAAGAAGAGAGTGAGGAGGGTTAGGTTTGATGCCGCGTGAATTGGAGCAGAAGGTATAGAACAATAGCAGAAGAGATATCGTAATCATATGAGCTGCTCATTGGGCGTAAGATATCGCCATGTGATGCATATCGATAGGACAGCGATGGACAGGATATGTTTTCGTACCACGCGGCCTCTACGACTGACATCAAGGGGAAAGGGGCAGTGGGAATTCGAACACAGCGAGAACAACTGTTCCTCAGGAGCGTTGAGACATGATCGAAAGTTCGATACATCGTGATTGCCCATAGCTATTTCTCTCTCTTTCCAGGAACCATTGTGCTTCGTCGCGCATGTGCCTCTCATGTGATCAAAAACGCAACCCTGGGGTTATGATACCTGATGGCCGAACCACAAGACTTGGTGAACGATCCTTAATCTCATTCTCGCCGCTCCAATCCGCCTCGTCATCATCAGCGGCGAAGTCATCGACTTTCCAACGTTCTTGGTCACTGATCTCGCGGCAGTGCAGTTCGTCGCGAGAAGGAAGCTCAGTGTTGGGCATGATGATCTGATTATATACGCGTCTGAAGATGTTGGAGAGTCTGCATTCGGGGTGGGGAGCTTTTAATGTAGGTAGTAGCTCTTTTTCCATAGTCACCTCTGCTCTTGACTCCATAGATGGCATTCACGTAGAACAGTCACGTCATAGGCGGTTCGATTTTCCATCTTCAACATGCATGCGCACGAAGGCTCAAATTCACTGCACACAATCATTGGCAACCCGACTATGTGAAAGTGGACGTTGTAACAGCAAATCTGACACCATCAGACTGGAACGTAATTGTCAAAAGCGGGCATGTTCTCACGAATAACATTCATTCTTGAATGACTCGATCTTTGTCTTTTGAGAACCGAAACCTTTTGCGAAAGGTGTTCGTCGGTGCCGCATAGGACTCACCCAGCGATCTGCACCACATCGTATGGCGGCTCGCATCACTGTGCCACTCATAGCTCCTCGAGATCCTCGTCGAACTCATCCAAGACCGGGAAGTCTCCAGCCTCACAGCGCTCCGGTCTGACAAAGACGCCGCAGTTATTACCGCACTCAAAGTATCGCTTGCCCTTGACACTTCCGTCATTCTTGCCAGTGGGTTCGTCGAGTGTGACGCCGACCCAAGCACCGATGCCAGGGATCTCCGGGACGAGGCCCGTGTAGCTTACTGTGCCTCTTCGCGCATCAGACTCAGGGAGGAGGCGGACGCGACCGCCCACGACGAGGCCTAGATTTGGGTTAGCTATAAAGCTCACGATGACCGTAATATCGATGAGCGCTAGTAGTGCGGCGAGGATATGTAGATGTGCAGGGACGTTGCAGCAAATGGGACGTTGAGCTGGGCGCTACGAAGAGCTGAGCAGTCGTTCACCACCTGGACAAGAGCGACGGGCTGCGGGTGCATCAATCACACCGTTTGCACGTGAATAAAATCGCGTCTCCAATGAGGCAGTGGAGCGGACGGGGAAGCGGGCCACGGCAGGGTTCGCGCTTGATGTGTTGCCCTAAATGGTATCGATTTTGGAAGTCGACTTTGATCGGGGCCAAGATGTATTGACGTCTCCGCGGAGGCAAGGCGCTTGTTGATGAGACTCTGGTGGTTGCATGATCACGGCTCGTGCCACAAGAAGCCCGATGCCCAGTTCGGCACGCTGTTGCCGCCATCTCACAATCAAGGCCGTATACGGGGCTCAGATGCGGGAATCGCGCAGCGCCAACGTGCAAAGACGAGTATTGTTGGCGACCTCAAGGCCAGGCGTTACTGACGTCTTCGATTGGTCCCAGCCGGATGGATGATACAAGGCGGCCTCGGAAGCGAGAAGCCTCGCTGACTGATCTTCAGTTTAGGTGTGAATCTCGAACTCGATCCAATATCCAGCGAAAGGACTCAGCATGGGCGGATGCGCTTCCTGAAGCTCCTTGCAGCGACTTGTGCGTAATTACGAGTAAGGTAAACATGCACGGCGCTTGACGTGGAACTTGATCGTAAGAGCAGACAGCGTGACCATCGTGATAATATCCTCATCAAGCTTGACGCCGTCCCTTTGCCTACATCGTCTCCGCGGCGAATTGAAGGATGAGACATTGTGTGTCTTCCCACAATGTGGAGTCGTGATGTGGGCGATGAAAATCCCCGTCTGCGGCCGTCTCGTTTAAGCACTTTAAGGCGGGATGTGTTTGATGACATCGTTCCCAATGCTGGCATATTGCGGCTTCAGTCACCCTCGGGAGTGAAGTGCAAAGTTGCTTCTGCTTTTATAAAGAGCGACTAGGATGGGCATATAGAGATGGTTGAGGGCAAAACATAGAGTGAAACGGGAATTTGCTGCTTACTTCTCTCCTCTATTTCACGTTGAGAAGCGAGGATCTTCTGTTGCTCTATGCTGGGTGCATTTGGATCGAAGCGACCGAGCTTCTGAGCTTTTTTCCAAGCAAGCACACTGTCAGCCCGAGTTTCGTATTCGGCCGCAGGCATCACATATTTGTCGACAGCTGATAGATCTGAGAAGTCTGTTCGGGCCGCAGGCGGTCGTGTATCGACGACCTAGAACTGAACGTTAGTACAGAACAATGCCTGTCTGGACTGATTCGTCGACACAGCATTGTTGAGAACATTCGCCAAGGTATAGCCCGCCAGCCCTGACACGAACGAGGCAGTGTTGTGATGAAAATAGTTCAGGGCAAAAAAGCAACGTTGACCGTGGACTGCTTCTTGACGACGGGAGCACAATCACGGGCTATCTGTCTGCAGATGACGCCCCACGTTTTGGCTGCCCCGCGGAGTGATAACACGAGAGAAATCCATCCAATTCGAGGGTGATGAAGGACAATGCGGGGTATGTAGTCCATGCGAGTAAGAGATGTTTATGAGGACAGCCTCAGAAACATGGCCGAGGCAGCGAATAGCAACAGCATATCGACTAGCGCAAGAGAAACATTCGCGCAGCTGCACTGAGACAGTTGATATGTGGCAGCTGAAGAGAGGCCAAAATTGTTGATTTAGAAGAACGGAAGATGCAGAGCTAATATTGCTGGGAAAGGAGCAACAAAAATCGTCACTTACTGTTATTTCGGCATACGGCTGCAGAGGGAACTGCGCCAACCGCGTTTGTTCCTCGTCGACGGCGCTGATTGGCACAGCATCTTGGGAGCCAACTCGCAGGGACAGCTGCTGGCTGCTTGCTGGCACTCCAGTAATCGGCTCCAGTCGGCTCTTCAAGTGAGCGATGCTCCAGGACGGCGATATGCGACGTTCAGAGGAGGAATTCGGTGAGCTGATGAGGAGCGGCACGTCTGCCGCGCTTTGGAGTGACATCTCGGGTCGTGGGAGACGGACAGGGACAAACTAGTGGGGTAGGCGGGCGTCAGGTCACGACGTGTTTTGGTTTGTTGGCGTAGAGGTGGGAGTGCAGTAGCTGCTGCGCCAGCAGCGGTGGAATTATCAGATGGCAAGCGCGGTTGTGTCGCCAGCGCAGCACCCGAAGTGGGCAGGTACAACCCAACCCACTTTTTTTTTACAGATTGCAGCCGGCAATGTCGACGAGTGCACTTTGCAAAGAGAGACCTACATATTGATATACCTGCATCATTGCACGCAGGTTGCACATTAGCCGCATGGCTGCAAAGGGGAAGCTAAGCGAGTGCCAAGCTCGTGGTTCGTGTGAAACGTGCGTGAATGTCGGTGGTGACTTTCAAAGGTGGGAGTTGTTGCAACAATAATACACTATCTACCCCACGTGCTACATTCAGTGATCTTTGTCACCGAGAAATAGCAAGTCCGGTTTCATGGGGCTTTCGTTTTCATCCATGATGTGTCGAAACCGCCGACTATGGCGTGTTTCGCCCTTGACGCCTGAGGAACTTGTGCTAGGCCAGCAGCGGTTCGAGCTTCACTGTGTGCTCGCTCGAAACCATGCGCTCGTCAGCCAAGTCTGATGCAATTGCGGCTAATGACAAGCTGCTCTTCCTTCGGCCCACCGATGGTAGTAGCTGGCGCCGCCATTGTCCGGTGTGTGTGGTGAACATGAGTCGAACATTGAACTCGCCGCGAACTTCTACTTTACTGAATTCGGCGGCTTTCTGACCAATCAAACAGACCCTACACCGCTCTCTTTCCAAATGACATCCAAGTCCAGAAATACCGGCTTCCAAGACTGCGCCAGGCTGCCCGCATTTTCATGCCAGCTTGATGAACTGTTCCGCTGGATGACTGCCAACTGGCAACGCTTCTCATCTGCATTAGGTTAAGGAGCCGCAGCATCCCACAGCCAGCCAGGTACTGAACGCGAGGGCTGTGTGACACACAAGCAAACGCCCGTAAAGTGGCTCCTGATCCAGCAGGCGATGCTATCGAAACGCCCAGTCGTGGCCAGGGTCTGGGAAGAGTCTGACTGTCATGCCGCAGACAAATTGCAAAACGCTCTGBGGGGGGGGGGGGGGGGGGTCCTTTCATCACATCAAAGCGCGAGTCGCCGCCATCCCTCTTATTCAGGCGTGGAGAGCGCACGGAACACTTGTTCACGAACCCGGCTATGCACCTCGGCCTTTTAGATCCGGCAGCCCTGCCATCTCGAACTGATTCATCAAACGTCGGCTTCGGGCAGCACTCACCGCCATGTACATCATTACGAATCCTTGACTGTTTGTACTGTGTGATGCAATCTTCGGCCAAGCGACAGATCCGAGCTGTTCGTGCTGCGAGAAACCAGCTACAGCGAAGAGCTCGAATCTGGCTCGAGAACGCCTGACAACATCAGGCTTACGCACAATAACGTGGACAGTGCAGAACAGCACAGAGCTCGCTGCGCCGCAGGTCGGCTGAGGCAAGTCTCACGTGGGCGCGGTTGTACAGGTCGACAAAGTCAGCCTAGCCTCATAACGGCCTGACCCGGAGCTACACAAAGGCTCCAAACATGTGCAGCATCGCTGGTACGCCATCGAATGCTAAAAAGTCGCGGCCATCACTCGGCAGTTCACCGCAGTTCACCGCTTCTCTCGTCCGAAGCGATGCCAACCGTTGCATGAAAGACACGGACGCCCACTATGGAGTGCTTTGGCGAGCATGAACTGCAAAAGCAAGAGTTCGAACCCTGTTTTCCTAGCAGTGCAAACACATAACCAGCTGCACCGCCATAATGAAGTCAGCGTTCGCGAGGCTAACGTGCGTTCGTTGCCGCGGCCTCTGGCGCGCCAGATTGCCGTAGGGCGGACGAAGGATGCGTGCAGATCTTGTTCGCGGCGCCAGGTCATCGCGCTTCTGCATTTTCGGACACGACCCTTGACATTGACGTCCGATTCCCTGAGCATGTTCACCGCCAACTTCCTGCCTGATTCGCTGCCCCTTCTTGACGACCCGTTCGACTATGCTCCGGTGGTCGTGAGAACTCCCCTTTTGTTGCCAGCGCTGCAGACGCCGCAGCCTCAGTGCGCATTGAGGCCTGACGAAGAAGGGCTTGATTCGGGCTCAAGCCTGCGAGTAAGGCCAACACGAGTGACGGCGGAACATGAACCAGATGTCCAGATGCGTTGTCGTCGGAGTGGGGGTACGTCACCGCCTTTATCCACGTTCGACTGGAGGCATAGGGTCTGCTTTTTCGTTACACTTGCGTTTGTAGACTCGCCCTTCAGATCATTTCTTTTGATGCTCGCTAAGGTCCCGGCAGACATGCTTCCTCGGATCAACAGTGCTGCCTTGATGTGGTCTGTGGGTCTAAGTGGCGCCGCCAAAGCCAACGGATAGCGCCAAAGTAGTCAGTGTCAAGTCAGAAACGTACATCTTAATCCCAAGCCCCCGGATCCCTACCGCTATGGGCAGTGAGGCGGCTCCGAGCCCAAGGGATGCATGTCTTCGTATTACACTTGACGCTAACTCCCTCTACTCATACATCCATGCGTACCCTAGTACTTCGACCCTACTAACTTACCCTCCACTCTCGCCGGCCTGCATGCATCTTGCACCACGACGTTTATACCATCTGACTGCTCTGCAAATTCGGTGGCTAAGCGCAATCGTCACTCTCGGACCCATTGGTTGGCCTGTTTCACGCCCCTGCTCAATTGACCTGGATCCTCTGCGAAGTAGCGACCAGTCAGATCCTGTATCTTCGTGGGTACCTCACCACTGGTCACTTTAGCCTACATCGGCACATCTAGCTCTATCTAGAGTCTCGTCACCTCACAACAACCTCAGCTTTACCTCCATCAACAGTCAGCAATCCTCCGACGATCCATCTCGCCGTCGTGGTATTCCAACGTCTAATCCATCCTGCCCTTACGACTCGATACCCCACGCTGATTGACCGCCGATCAAGCAGCAACACCACATCGCTGCCTCAGCACTGCCACATTCATCGTCAGCCCTGCCCTTCATCGCGGGACTCATCTTGTTCAGGACTGCAACAAGCACCGATATTGGGCAATATCGATTGTCGTCAGGTGATCATCTTGCATTGCTCCAGCATTCTCACGAGCTCCTGCAGCCACTGAGCTCAAGACCCCTGAGATTGGTGAAGGCGAATTATCGATACAGGGTCCTAGTACATGGCCTTGCCGTAAGCCAGTAACCTCTAACATCATGGATATTAACCTTCTTCTCGAGCCCCGCGGCTCCGAGTCACCAGCAAGCAAGAAGAGCTCAGTTTCCGTGGCTTCCACTTCCACTGCGGCAAGAACATACACCACAGCTCCTTCGGCTTACACTACATCTCCCGCACACGCTGCATCACCCGCGTATGCTAATGGATCACCTTCGTACGCAACGTCGTCACCATATGGCCCGACTTCTGGCTACCCAGCCCAGGTGCCAACGTCAGCACCTTCAGCAGCATCAACAATGATGGGTGGTCCTGTTCTACCAGCCATTTCTGAGCTCCAGCGACACGCAGACCCATCATCTCATCCTCAATTCCGTCCGCTGTACGCTGTACCTCCTGGGCCCGGTCCCGGTCCCGTTCACCATGGTCCGCACGGCTCAAATCGATCGCCTCCTCACCAGGTCATCAAGCGACAAGCTTCTCAGACGCCGCTTCCGGATGAAAGTCCCGCCAAGAAGCAGTCAAAATGGACGCCAGAAGAGGATAATCTAACGATCGAGCTGCGAGGCCAAGGCATGAAGTGGGATGATATTGCAAAGCGCCTTCCTGGACGAAGCTCCATCTCTTGCCGCCTACGATATCAGAACTATCTAGAGAAGCGAGCTATCTGGGATGAGGAGAAGAAGAACAAGCTTGCGCGACTTTATGCACGGTACGTACACCGTGTTGCACCCGGATTTTGGTTCATTCGTCCTCCCATCGATGATATGTGCTGCTTGACTTTGTCCCGGTTCAGACCAGAGGCGCGACAATCATCACGTTGTCGGTCATATACTAACAGTATCTCAGCTTTAAAGACCAGATGTGGCAGAAGGTGGCTACTGAGATGGGCATTCCGTGGCGATCAGCCGAGTCCATGCACTGGCAACTGGGTGAGCAAGAGATGAGTGCGCGTGCGAACGCTCCAGTTTTCCAGCTTCACCCATCCGCGACATCGAGCAGCTCCCCTTCGCAAAGCAACGCTGTGCCCGCACAAGTGCCTGCGCCTACCTCACACGGCTTCACCCCCGCCAACGCCGCGCCGTTGATGCCTAATCCTCCACCTGTACCCGCGCAGCAATACCAGGCCACTCCTCCACCCCAACAACAGGGACCGATGCACTCCTTCCACCAGCGTACCGACAGCGGATCAAGTCAAGGCCGACGTAGAAATGACTCATTCAGCCGCCGACGGGCAAACACACTTTCACGGTCCAGCGTCCCACCACAACTCAGCCAGCCCCTACCTCAATTACACCCAGCTTCTGCAGAGGACTTGGTCAGCGGTGCACGGACAGCTCCTGCACCAATGACGCAATCAGACATCAAGCGAGAGGGCTTCAGCTATATTGAGCCATACCAGAAGAGGTGGGAAGGTGGTGCTATGGGTCCTACTCCCTCAGACCTGGACACGCGCAGTCAGGGAGGCAGGAGTCCAGACAGGCAATCACAGCGCAGTGCAACGGGAAGCGTCAAGAGTTTCAAGCGCGAGTCTGGGGAGTTCGAACGTCCGGCGACTACTGCATTGCCTTCGCCGCCTGTCCCTGTCGTTCCTTAGAGCTCGCGGTCACTCAATTCGCGGTCGGTTGCACAGACAGCTCTCGAGCCACGCTCTTCAACTTCTAATATTCCACTACATCATTTTACGTATACATGCGCGGGCTGGCACCGACTAGAGTTGGTGTTACGGTATGCCTGCAGGTTGTCTACATTGAGTCCTGACGTTTCAGAACATTGCAATATACTCATCAAAACGAAAACAAGATTATGGGAGCATAGATGGGTCAAGATGGTTTCACACACGTTCTTGAGTAGCAAAGCTTGTGGCATTTAGCGTGGGTCAGGTTCTTTTTTGCTTCGATCGTCCTTTCATCTCACATTGTTTCGTTTCAATCATCGTAGCGTTGGACTTTTTTTGGGCTAGCATCATCATTCGCCTGCTCTTGCATGTTTAAACACACATTTGGCGGTCACGAGCGGGCATATCTGCCTTGGATTCAAGGATTGTCTAATTCCACGACTCGACTTCATCAGCATTTCTCACGAATGGTTGCGGCATAGCGTGGCGAGGATACATACATTTTTTTCAACCAAGCATCAGTCTGTCGGTTTCTCCAGCATAGCGAAGCATCTGCATCATTGCATCCCGTTGCGCCAGCGCATCGACCACACGAGTATAGAATACCATCTTCGTTCATCTCCGGACACAGTCCCCCTCTACCGATCTCGCAGACTTGCAGCTTTGCTGCCCAAGCAAGCATCCCCATGTCTGAGCTCGTGGCGGTGTACAACAGGTTCTTTTGCGACTCGCTCAGAAGCCCTGTTTACCCCAGATCATCGCTAGTGATGACGTACTAATGAGAGGCTTGCAGTTTGTCGGTCAAGAACGACTACGTGGCTATCTACAAGTCGTGCTGTCAATTCCTTAGAGCTGAAATACTCCGAGGTGTGGTTGCTGAGCTGTTCGCACAGCCACACGCCTCACATTTTGCTGTCTTTGGCTCACTCACGTGGTGGTCCGCATGAACTCGATTACCGTTCATCGTCCTTTGGCCATTTCCGCATGCAAACATAGCAGCGCAGACTGGTTCGTGTCGTCTAGCCCCGCAGAAAGGAAATTACCTGGCTCTTAGGCGTTCGCAGCTCGGTCTTTATCGATACCATGGTGCGACGATTAGAACATTCCAGCACACCTTCGAGAAAAATACCTCGAGCGTTAGGCCGTAAGGCTGGAACTATGGCGTCAAGAGATAGTTTGGGATAATCCCTGCTGCGACTTCTCCCCTTACGCCATACTCCAGTGGACATTGACCGCTTGTCGTGTTTGAAAGTCTCCTCATGAGTCTCGCTTGTCGTTCTTCAGGGCAGCGAACGGGTGCTCGCTCTGGCAGATGTTCGGCATTGAATTTCATGCTGACTATGGCAGGGCCAAAAGAAAAGCTGGCGACACCTGACACGAACGAGCCGCTACCGGGCCTATTAGGCCGAATTGCATCCTTTTTCCGGGGGTGCATTGCTGCGAACATGTTCAAACATGTCAGCCTGGCATGGTCAAACGCCGGCGATCGACTTCCTTCGAGAAGGGTTTCCCGTGCACCACCTGTTCGCCAACGCTAATCATGACATCTGACACACGGCTTTTGCCAGGCCGCCTTGTCACAGAGTCATCTAGGTATCCGATGGGACCTGTTCGCCCTGAAATGTCCTCTGCTCGATCTGCCGGGATCGCTGCCTCGGGCAAAACATCGCCGTTGCCTGAGCACACACCACAAGCCCATGAACCATCCCTGATCACTTGAGAACCATGAATCACGATGCAACCCTTCCAGCTTCCTACCTGCCCAAACAAGCTCTGACACCGAGCTAGTAACGTAGAAGAAGGTCAAGAGCATTCCATGAGCCTTCGATCGTCATCTGCCAGCATGAGACGGTACGTGCACTGGCACGACCAGGGAGCGACGGTTCGCCTTCAAACAACACAAACGTGGAAACGAGCATTCATTAAAAGAATCCATGATCATTCACAGCACGACTTCGCGAAGCGGTCGATGTGTTCGCATGGCTGCAAGCCCAAGCAGTGCGAGTTTGGCGCCACAGCTTCGTGGGCGGCTCGCTTGCAGGTGCTCGGTTCCAACCTTCAAAATCACGACCGTGCTGTCAAAAGCATCAACTCGCCAACCTCAGCAACAGAAGCGACCTTCAGACCGCATTTCTTGGGGTTCCGTTCTGGGTGTATTATTGACAAGCAATCCGGTCAGGATCTTCGAGATCACGCAACTTCGAGGTCACCGGAACGGCACATCCAGCATTAAATCTTGTCCCATCCATCCACCTAGTGGAGCCCCAGAAAAGACACCACGCGGCGATGGTGCGTTCGGTGGATCAGAGCAGTTGGTTCGCACCAAACTTACGCTAATACCACCGAGACTCAGTCCGTCGCCCTCTGACATGACTCGGCTGACCGCCGTTCAGAACGCTTGGGAATTACCGACGCTAGATGAAATGAGTCCGAACGCGATGTGCGAAAGGTACTGAGCATTTTCCGGTACGTGTGGAGATCGTCACCGTATATTTTGCAGCTGTGGAGATCGTGCAGAACAGCTGACCAAACCGAGTCTTCTCCGCGGTCAGCGAACGCATTTGGATGTGGAGACCTGTGAAGTGGGCGGTATTCGAGCGCAGATTTCACAGCAAACTCATGCAGGTGCTGTGAAGGTTTGCGCTACCCCTTCGGGGATTTGTGCACGTGAGAACGAATGTTCACACAAGCTGACTACAGCCTCAACCAAAGCCCTCTCTTCGAGCTGATTTCGAGACGCAATAGGAATCTCTAAGAGCCCAAAGAGTCATGGCCGCGTGGCAAACCCGCTCGTGGCAAGATCGCACGTATCGAAGCATCTATTCGACAACAATCCGCCCATACACACCGCTACCTAACCATCACAGACCGCCTCTCGTGAACCTCGCCACCCAACCGCCTCCAGCTCCAGATCGCGCATGCCTAGCTCCGGGTCTCGTCTCGCAGTACGCCGGACAATACTGCATTCTCTTCGATCTCCAAACCGCCCTACCGATGCCCATGAAGCTCAAAGGAGTTCGGGGACGCCTCTAGTCTTCGTTTTCACCGGACGACATTTCTCTCAAACTGCTGGCACCTACACCGCTCTACACCGCTAAGCGCTCGCCTGCATTTCAGTGGAGTCGGTCTCGCGCAGCAGCCGTTAGGTTCTCGCACTGGCAATAATAGCATGCTGTACTCGTTTCGCTCTAAGACCCCAGAAGCGTTCGTGCAATATTTACAGCCTCCTGCACGCCTGCAGGTGCAACGCAGCGCGGCTACCCAGCCACTCAGCTCTTGCGCCACATGTTGCCAGATGGGCGGCCGGCATAATTGCAGTTCGAGACTCATCCACTCACCTTCGTCGTCTCTGTTACACAACGTCGGGGGAAGCGGCAACACTCCAACCTCGCTCTCAGGTCTCCCTAACGCCTGCAATAGATTCGCGCATGCATCTGCAGCCTCGTGCAACACACCAAAGATGGGCGCTCCCGCTTCCGCACAGTGATGTGGTGACACGGCGTTTGTGACGCAGAGATTGCGATGAGATGGCACGGTACGCGAGACGCTGTGCAATGCGACTGATTTTTGACAGCCTGGTAAGGGGATATGCATGAACGCCTGAGGCGAGCTGTCGTTCCTTGGGTTTGCAATCGTGTCCATGCTGTGGTTCAGCATGCCCACAACTAACACACTACCATTAGCTCGCACAACGACCCGTGTTCTCGACAGTCGCTTAGGCTTTGAATCTGCAGCTGAGTCCAAGTGATCGGGCACGAATGTGAGTGTTGCCAGCAGCATGTCTCAGTGCGCTTTCCTCCACCGGCATCTCTACCTCAATGCGCTGTTCTCGTCAAGCGTAACACAACAGCGAACAACGCATGTCCCGGTCCGGCTCCGCGGCGGCCAGCTGCCGTATGTCGTGTCTGCGTCGGGGGTTCTCTGTCTGCTGCAAAGGTGACATCGATGGCTTGCAGACAAGCTTGCAGATGTGTACGACACCAAATGCTGACGTCGTTTCATGTCGCCGCTGATATTGCCTGTTGTAGATGGGATCGTGAACGAGGGTGAGTGGCGGTGATGGCCAAGACGTGGAAAAATACGTGATTCGGAATGCAGATGGAGATGCATGCAGGCAAGAGGATATATAATCAAGCAAACAGACAGATGATGCACAGTAACGATCTCATTCGAAATGTGGATATCTTGAGTGGTCAAAACCGTACTGTGCAAAGCATACAGCCTTCGCTGAGCAGCTGTTGAACGCCATGTACCTAAAACCTCCATGTCATAATTTACTCCTCATCTGCAAAGGACTCGCGAGCCTGCGCGAAGAAGATATTCGCCGTCATGCTGCCGACATTCTTGATGCTGTATGAGTTGCCTGCAAAAGATCAGCGTCAGTCCTGACAAGAAAAAATTGTACTCGGCACTCACCTCTTGGAACCTGCCATATCCCACCCTTATGCACCGTGAACTCATTTTCGTGTACCTTGACCTCAACAGCGCCGGACTGGACGTTGAAGACCATGTGCATTTTCCTTGAATTCTTGGAGCGCTTCATCTGATCCGCACGTAATTCAATCATGCCCCAATTGAAGAACCCCGCGGGACCGCTGCCGCCTATCCTGGCGTACTGGAACGAGCCATCCCCCACGGGCTCGGGCTTGATGCCCTTATCAGACCAGGCGATGACACCCTCTACAAGTCCGGGCGATGTGAATTCGTTGGCGGGGTCGAAGTCTTTGTAGTTGCCAGTGAGGAAGCCGTCGTCTTCTTCCCAGGGATCGAGTTCGACTTCTTCTTCTTCCACGACTGCCAGACCCTTCTTCTTGCCCTTCTTGTTGTATGTCGAGGTCCTCTGTATTGGCTCGGGTGATGGTGCCTTGACGATCGTTTGCATGCTGCCGTCTGGGTTGTAATTGATCCTGTCATTCTTCCAGAAATCGATCGGTGCAACGCGGTGCCTGCCTGTTCGTCCAACACGCGCGACAGCCTCAGGCTCCATCTCGCGAAAAACGGAAAGGTGGCGCCCTCGACCGTACCGTGATCCCACCGACGTCGTTGACATCTGCTCAATGTCCGCTTTGCTAAGGGGGTTACCATATGCGTCCACTGGCCGCCCAGCTTCGTCCTTTGCGACTGCGCTTCCGTTCTTCGCGTACTCCTTGCCCTTCGGCGCTGGCTTCTCCTTTGGCTTAGCAGCAGGTCTCCCAGGCTTCTTGAATACCGGTTCTGACTTCTCCTTCGCCGCATCTTTCGCGGCTGCCTTCTTCTTTGTCTTGGCTGGAGCTGCTGGCTCAACCTCAGCATCCTTCAGGGCCCTCGGCGGCCGCCCGCGGCGCTTTGGGGCTACGGGCGCCTCTTCAACAACCTCAGAAGCCTCAGTACTAGACTCATCGACAGCTGAGGGCTCGAGAAGGCTGGGCTCTTGTTCAGTGATATCAGACACGCGCTTCGAGCGACGCGCAGGAGCAGCCGGTGCAGGTGCGGCTTTTTTGCCTTTCCTCGCTCGCTCCGGTGGCTGCGCCCCAGCGGCAGGCCCACGTTTCCGCGCCTTCATAGATTTTGGGCTCTCCTCCAAGGCCGCTGCCTGGTCGCTTCTGCGCTTCCTGCCCCTTTTCGCTGGCTCTTTCACAGGTTCTGGCACAACCTCTTCCTCCTCAACCTGGGTATCTTCTTGTGTCTCGCCTTCCAGGAATGACTCGACTGCGTCGGCGCCCGTGACTGTGTCATCTCCGATCTGCGCAACGAAGCTCTGTTCGATTTCGGTCACGACAGGCAGCTCCTCGTCCTCGTCATTGTTTGCCGTAATCTGCTCCTGCAACTCGCTCTCTTCCATGATGGCGCTATGCGTACGGCTCGGCGAGCGCTCCAACGTGTAGATGTCATTGCGCTTTCCACGGCGCTGCCCTGAGCCACTCAATGCAGGTGTTTCTTGCAGACTTTCGTCATCTTCTTCAAAGTCTAATCTTCTAGCTATGGCAGGGTGTGAGGTCGCGCGTGTGGGACTTGAGAGACCAATCGAACTACCGCGGGGTGCCATGGACGACTGGCGGCGCGGTGAAGAGCCAAGGGCAGTTTTCATAGGCGATCGCGATTTCGGTGGAGGCAGGCGAGTGCGGTCGTTGCGCAAGATCGCAGCAGACGTGGTGATTGCTGGTATTGAACCTGTAGAATGAGATGTCAGCACAGTTCCATCATGCATGACAGAACCTGCGCGCAGGTCGATTCGGCAAATTCCACGTACTCTCTTGTATATCCATCGATTCTGATCCGGTCATTTCACTTCCACGCTTCGCTGGCGACTTCGCCGGTGACGAGAAGATGCCTGAGATAGCTTCGATACCATGTTCATCGCGCGCGCGCTCTTCGAGTGTGATACCGGTCTTCCTGCGCAAGTTGTCAGTGACGCGCACCGTCTACGATGTGTTTGTTTATTTACCTTCCCTGTACACCAACATTGAAGAACGTATTCTCGCGATTGTCACGCTTTCTTTGGGGCGCCATGATTGCTATTACAGGCTGAGGAACTCGAGGCGCCTTTAATTGCTGTGTGACGCGTGGTAGATGTTGTGGGGTCGAGGGTGTTGACCGTTTGTTTAGATGCGCTCGGGAGAGATGAAAGAAGACTAGTGTGCCAAGCCATCACGAACAACATGAAAGACAGTCAGATAAAACAGCAGACATACATGTGCTCGAAGAGTACCACGTCACAGATCGATCGTTGGGAAGTCACGGCAAAACTAGGCGCAGAGGCTGTTGGGACATCCCAAGGGGATGAACGTAGCAAGGTCTATTTACCGTTCAGCAGAAGTGTATCCGAGCTTCAGCAATTGCCAAAGCCTCAGACACACTGACTGAACAGCAGCAACCTCCTTTCTCATAGTCGTATTCGTTCGCGGGACCATCACTACTCCCATTCCTTGCTGTCTGTCGAAGAATCCGCTCTCCTCTCCACCCACATTGTATCCACCGAATGCAAAATCTTCCTGAATCAAGACTTTTCCGTACCAACCCTCTTGAAGTTCGGTCAAATGCGAAAAAGAGCCAAGTCCAATCATGCCGGGCGATGATATGCTTTTCGTGTAAGCGTCGAAAAACGGCAGCCAGCCGCAGAATGAGAAAATGTACAGAGAAGGAAATCGTAATCGTGTCGATGACTCGTGAATCATGGCGGTGGAATCTCTAACAATCGAACATGCCAGCCGCACCGCAGTTGTCGCGATCGGCTGCATCAAAGCTCACTCCAGATCAGGGTAATCGACGAAGCTCAGTCGAAGCGCTTAGTTGGGGCAAGCGGACTGGACGTGGCCGGGCTGCTTGCAGCGGTAGCAGACGCGCTCAGAGGAGGTCTCCTGGGGGCAGTCGCGGGACAGGTGACCGACCTCGCCGCAGTTGTAGCACTTCTGGCCCTGGGTGCAGTCACGGCTCATGTGGCCGAAACCGCCGCAGGAGTAGCAGGTGGTCTGGCGAGCACCACCGTATCCGCCCTGGCCACCGAAGCCACCACGGCCGCTGAAGCCGCCGCCGTAGGAGCCGCCACCCTGGGAGCAGTTGCGGGCAATGTGACCCTGCTGACCGCACTTGTAGCACTCCTGGCCACCGGCGCGACCGCCGGGAGCACCACCAGCCTGGGTGCACTCACGGCTGATGTGGCCGGTACCACCGCAGCGGTAGCAGGTCTTCTCGGCCTGGGGAGAGGTGCACTCGCGGCTAACGTGGCCCTTCTCGCCGCAGTTGTAGCAGGTAGGGGTACCCTTGGTGGGGCACTCGGCAGCGCGGTGAGAGTTGTCACCGCCTGAAAACATGTTAGCCTGCTGTTCTTTGTCTGCACGACAATACGTGACTGAATGTGTAGAGTGGGCAAGTCGGCGAGGACTCAGGGTGCGAGGTTTCGTTCTTGGAGATTCGAGCTTGCTTCTAACGGTTTGTTGTGAAGTTCGCTGAAACACTCAATCACGAGGCGGCAGATATATCTTGGGGTGGAGCTCGTGTGCTCGAAGGCGAGATTCGGGTTTCTTACAGTTGTAGCAGCCACGGCCACCGGCAGCAGGAGCAGGAGCTTGGTAATCCATTGTTTGTGACGTGGGTAAAACCTGACGAATGTTAGGAAACTGAGCCAAAATTTCAAGCTCTGCCTATTTGGTGCGCAGGCGGTCAAACTCACTGTTAGGCTTTGTGGTAAGGGAAAGTTCGAAGAGAAGAAATCTGAGATATCTGGTTCGAAGTGGAGAGTTCGTGAGAGGACGAGGGGCAGCAGGCAAGCAGAGAAAATATCGCCCGCAGCGGCAGGTGTGCGGCTAGTGAACTAGTCTGGAAGGCGCTAGCCCCGCCGTTTGGCTTGAACCAGGCGCCTGGCCGCAGATGCAAGAACATTGAGGTGAGAGAAGCTGCGAAGGTCGTAGAGCGTGCGCAAGGTCGCGGACAAACTTGAGACTATGTAGTCCTAGATTTGTAGTCTTGGTTCGACGCCATTGGCCAGCCTACACCTTGTTGTCCATAGATGCTCATTGAGTACTCTCGCTTGACAGCCTCGCAGATCGCGGACTACTAGGTAAGCTAACCGCTCTTGAGGAACGTGCAACCGAACCGTTTCTGCTGCACGTGGTGTCTGACTTCATTGGTGAGGTATCTGAGGCCGACAGGCCGAGAGCTTTTCTGCAAGATGACATCTGAGGAAATGTCTTGTGTGGTTATCTGAGCGCGTGGCCAGCTCGCCTGTATTCCGAACGAAGCACCAACCTTTTGAGCTCGACACCGAGACCATAGATCATGCTCTTACATGGATCGGCGTTGATAATGCCAGGGTAGTTCGCAGGCGTTGCTTTAAGGGGTTATCGGAAATTCCAGGGCGCACTTTCCCTGACGGTGCATCAACGCGTTGAAGACAGAGACATCGGGTTCTTGGACTTGTCCCAAGGTCTAACGCAACTTGGTATGTCGATTGTACGTTTTACAATCAGGTCTTGGGATGGGTGTTCGAGCATCCTGTCGCGCTTAGATTCTGTGAAAAATACCAGCTAGAAAAACTCGACGCAGTTCGCAACCACAACCGCCACAACGCTCCAAAAGAAATGAGATCAGGGGTGATGAAAGTGGTAAGCGCGAAGTACGTGTTCCTGATGCGAAGACAAAAGAAAAATAATGTGTCCCCCCTTCGTGCTGCCGGTCTGACATAGCCACATATCACCCCAGTCAATCAACCCCACCAAACATCTCCACTACCACAAAAGACAGAAAGATTCTTGCAAGGGCACAAAAAAGATGGACTCGCGGGGAATCGAACCCCGGACCACTCCCAGTCAGGATTCGAGCTTCAAGCGAAGCTGCGAGATGCTAAGGGAGTATTATACCACTAAACTTTGTGAATGTTAGCGGAGGAACGAGGATCTTGGTGAAGACAAACTTACCCACGAGCCCGTGTTACTCCTTGATGGGGATTCTTTCAAAAATAACGAAAATATACTTATCGTATGTTCTAGCCGATGTTTTATATCAAGTATCAGCCTTTCTTCCAGGGAAATGAATCGTTCTGCAGCAGTTATGACGCCAATAGATGGAATGTTTGTTGAAATATCAGTCAGTGTGGTCAAGGGTGAAGATTTTGCGCACTAAAGGTTCACAGCCGAAACCGCCGAAGATCGCCCATTGTACAAGATTCCCTCGATTCTGCAGTACCATGCGCTGCAATCCCGAGAAGATTTGACTGGTAAAGTACGTGTTGTTGACCAGTGCCATGGCATACCCATTCTTTGTGGGCACTGGGTCCGCGGCCGCCATTCGACATAGTTCGCAATGAGTCTCGATGAGTGTGTTACGATTTCCACAGTCACTCTCTTGAGAAAGAGATGTGACACATTCAATAGGGGTCATTTCTAGGACCTGCAGTGTGCTGTGGCACGGCTTTCAGGCATGGGACGCGGATCATGATATTGGCGGCGCTTCCGGCCGACAAAGACATCTTGAATATGTTGCAATGTTGCTTGCAGTCTGCAAAAGATCCATTGATTTGGCAGCAACCTTGTCGAAAATAGTCGAACGCCTCCGATCTCGGGCGTATATGAGGACTGCAGCCTGTATCTGTCCCTGTCTGGTGGTCCTCTCAGGATTCCCCCTATTTTGCAAGGAAAATCCACAACCACTTGCCGATAATTTGAAACTCGGATGTAGCTGATTGGGGCTGGGATATAGATCTATTCTTTCAAGTCCTCTATGGTACTTTTGTGAATCTAGCTATGTTACAGGCAATTGGGAACGCTAATGAAGGCAAGAATGCTATAGAGATGCGGGTATTGAACAGATGAAACAACCAAAGAACCGCTCCGGGCTAAAGCACAGAAAAGGGGCGACATGACCCACACCATCCTACGCCATCCGAGCACCGTCTATAAAGCCGTTACAGACTGCTTCCTGGGCAAAAGGTACTTCTCGTCCTTTGGCAGTGGCGTCGGTGGTAGATCTGAGTATGCGGGGTACGGCACGACTGAGTCCTTCCTCTCGCGTTTGGGTGAAAACGCCGCCGAGGTCAGGACTATCTGGGGTGTGAATGTAGTCGAGGGTAAAGCGTCGAGCGTTTGCGCGGGCTCAGGTTTATAAATAGTCGAAGGGAGGGTATCGAAAGACGAGGCAGGTGAAGCCTTGTACGTCGTTGAAGGCAGAGTAAGATATGTTGTCGAGGGGAGGGTTTCATAAGTCGTAGCAGGGAGTGTGTCGAGGTTACCGGCTGCTTGAAGCGCATTCGGCGTAGGCAATGAATCGTACGGCGTGTCGGAAGAGAAGTAGATGTAACTCTCGTCGATCGCAGCGTCTATATCTGCCAACAAATCCTCGTTGGAAATGGGTGTCTTTGGACCGGGTGACCTTTCACCGAAAACAAGGTTGAAAGAAATGGGGCGTACTTCAGGAATGGAAGGTGGGCTAACAATGTGACTGGACTCAGGCACAAGCTCATCGTCCGAATCGTCGTCTGATGGCTCTTCATCCACCATAGTCTCATAGATCACGGAAACCACCCGGTTTGAAGGGGGTGGTGACGTGCTGCCGGGATAAAGTGAGATTGGACGGTTGAAGCTCGAGGACAAGCCCCCATCATACGTAGTCGCGGGCAACAGATAGAGGCTCTGCTCAGGCACGGAAGCTGCTTTCGGACTCAGTATTGAATGCGAAGAGGACGGGCGGTCTGACTGTGCAGGCAAGCTCGACACTGATGCGCTACGCTCAGTTACAGACGAAGACTGCGAAAGACCTGGCGTGAGCACTGGACTGGCGCTCTGGCTCCGAGAATGTGTTGCAAAGCGAGGCGAGGCTTGCGATTTGTAAGCAGGAGGTCCGAACTTGTCGAATTGATAATCCGGTGGTGGCGCGATGAAGATGTCGCCATGGCCCATTCGCTCCCGGGGCTCAATTCTGCGTAAGGCTTGCAGTCGTTCGTTCGCAGCATTCGACTCCAGTATATGCGCCCTTTCGACAAGTTTCTCGACGAGCTGCGAATGCGAGTCTTTGAAGGTCTTCTTGACGAAGCCCATCAGTAGCTTCGAACATGTCATCTTGACCTCCTCACGGATATACAACCCTGAGCGAGGGACCTTAAGCCCCGGCTCCGGCTGCTCTTTTGGCTCTCCAGGCAATGATCCGCCGATACTCCACTTGCCTCGGATGTCAAGTCCAAGTGGCGCATAGACGTGTGTTTCAAGACAATCAGGAAAGTCGTGGAATACCGCATGATATGACACTGAGCCTGTCGCCAATCCTCCAGGCAGATATGAGACCTTGTCTGGATGCTGTTAGTGAATGAACTTGAGTAGATTCTACCTGTAATGCGTACCTTTGATCGTGTACCACGTTGCATAATATTCTGAGGTTGGCGCGTAGGCCGGAGGCTTGCACTTGTAGCGCTCGACCACAAGTGGGTTCAGGTCGATCATCGCAAGATGATCTTTGTACATATCGAGCACGCTCTTGCGAGCAATGCCCGCCGGTAGCGGCGTGATCGTTGTGAAGACTACAGTCTTGGGCATGTTGATATGTCGTGTCGAATGTAGGTAGCGATTGTGTCGAGCGGGGTCAAAGGATCAGCTCTAGAAGAGCGACGACGGACCACGAAAATAGTGCGCGACCGCAAGTGAGAAGAGCAAGAGGAAATGTTTGTACAACATCGTGAGGAAACCAAAGCATTTTGTTTCGTAGCTAGAGTCTGGCCACAGGTGGTATCACATCGTATCAGCAAGTGTACTAGACCTACTCATGGCCAAAACGCCCCCTCGCGGCCCCTGCACACAGTTCTTGGAATTTGGGAACGGTTCTACCCCGCCAAGCGGCATGCCAATCTTCACGAATGTTTCTCTCGCCGTTCTGAGAAGTTAGGGTCACTTACAAGCTTCTTGCTGTTTGTGTTCTTGACGAACGGACCGCTCTAGTCCGACATTTCGTATCAAGTCAAACGAGCGATAGGTGAGGCTCTTACCAAATCAGCATCAAGACGGCACAATGACAGCGCGCCAACAGCTCGTACGAAGTCCGAAGTGCGAATGCGGTTGTGGCGTGTGGATATTGTGGAAGCGTTCATGTGTTGCAGACGTGGAGATCAAACAGGGTCCAACGTGATGGCCACAGGTTCGGTTTCAGACGCTATTTACAGCACTGACCAAAGCAGGCAGTGACGATGAACGGCTCCAAAAGCAATCTGCATCTGCAAGCTAGACCAAACGTGACATCTTAATATCAGAAATTACATCCAAGAATGAACTTCCGTTGCTTTTGGATGTCACCTCGATCACGATTGCGGAAGCCAAAGTGGATGACATGCTCTGGACGGCGACCCCCGCAACAGCAACCGTTTCAGCAACCCCATGACTCTTTTCCGTTTCACAAAGGCTTTACAAGGCATTTGCCAGCATGATAAGGCAGCGATGTCTGCCTCAGGTTGATTGCGCAGCCTGCAGACGTTAGCTGACGAGTCCTCCAATTTCTCAGGCACTTTGTTTGATTGTCCTCGAGAACAAGATTATTGAAAAGACACTTCCTGCGACCTTCGTCTCAACTACCAACGCGGAACTTGAGACGATATCATACCTCTGATATACCAGAACAACATCAGTGGGTTGATGCGTGCATCCAAGCTCTGTTAGTACGGGGTGAATGTGACATTAACAATCGGGTACATCGATAAGCCTTACAGAATCTGAGGTGCACTGTTGATGACTAAGCCCAAATTAAATGTCAAATACGATAAGCTTCCATTGGATCACAGTTCACTCTCGAGTCTTCGAGATTGCTCAAGACAGAAGGGTGTCCTGGGCAGCTACTCAGTGCTTCAAAAACTTGGAATCGCGATGCTCCGCCTGGCACAATTCTCAAGCTCTAGAAAATGGCTGTACCTGGAGACAAGTGCTATCGCAATACAAGGTGATAAATTTGAACGCCAAATATATTACTACACGAACTTTGTACGCCAACATAGTACATTCACCAATGTCACAAGCCAGATTGAACGCCTCGATCATACCTGATGATCGTTTCATTTCCATTCCGCATAGCCTCATTCCTCATTACATCCACTCTCTTCCTTCTCAAATACCCTGGTGCATAGCAACATCCGGCCTCTGCACCGCGGGGACCCTCCTCTTCTCCCCCTTCACGGCCAAATAGCACCCATACGCAAACGCGCCAGCGCTCACCGCCCAGCTAAGGCCTCCAAAGACCGCACCGGCCCTTGCAACATCACAAACCTGCCCAAAGCAGATCCTTCCACTCAGAAACACACTGAGCGCCACGAACCCCGCAAACCAAAACAACATGCTCAGCGCATCGAGCGCTACGAGTCCCCACCGGAAGCCCGCCGAGGACAGGAGGTGTGAGAACTTGACTGGTATGAGGATGATTGGGAGCAGAGAGGTCAGCGACCAGACCGCGGCGAAGAGGAGGAATGATATTTGAGCGGGGGAGGATTGGCGCCAGTGGGATGTCCACCATGAGGAGACTGTTGGAGTTAGCACTGACGGGCACATGTGTGTTTTGTAAACAGGGAAGCCGGACCGTAGGCCATGAGGCCGAGGACAATGATGGCGAAAACTGCTTGTGCGCCGCGCACGGGGTGCATGGGATTGATGTTGGGCATTGTACTGGCGGAGTGCTGCTGATAGTGCAGATGTCTTTGATTTTGTTCCGTGATAACGAGCGCCTCAGGTGTAGTTTGTAGATCTCAGATGACCAAGATTGTAGAGTCCAAAAGTAAGGAAATTGAAGCGCAAGAGGAATAAACAAGGCATTGAGCGCCTCAGTACACTTTTACCATTTCCCTTGTTCTAAATTTGCCCATCTCGAGACTCGCACCAGCAATGCATTCTTCGGAGACTTGGGAGCCCAGGTCAGAACTCTAAGCAGTGGGCTTGTGAGTGGCCGGCTACGGTTGATGTTTCTGAGTTGCTTGGACTCGGCTGACGAGTGCTGCACCACGGCTGGTCGGTTCCATGTTTCAAGTAGGGCTGAACCCCTGGTCGCGCATGAAGCGTGTCAAGTCTGTGAGTACTGCAATAATCGAGTCGCGACGACGACGGATGACGAGCCGGACGCCGATCAAACGCAAGAGCGTGTTCCAGGCATCCGATGTGTTTGTCGGTCGCCTGGCTGCAACTTCCCACCACAAACGCCGCTTTAAAACCGACTGCGCAGTTCCGTCAGAACTGCACCAGAAGACTTGCGCCAGCAAGCTCCTGTCCATCATATCCGATACCGTGGACCCTCACAGCTACTTCGCGTCCGGTCAGATCCTCCACGAACGAAGCAGGTATTACGTGCTCTGCCGCATACGCTCTTCCCAAGCTCAGATCATCAACCTCGACTACAAAATGTGAGAACGCGCCAATAATCTCGCTGTATGGCATTCCCTGGACTGGCTCGCTAGAAGAGTGGCTCCAGCAGAGTCTCACGTGCTGCGTATCTCCTTCCCCACGAGTTTCCTTCCGGATACCGAAGAGCGCGTGATGCGGTGGGATGTCTGGTGAGGAGTTGCAAGACGAAATATCTTGGAAGCAGCTGCCTCGATATGTAAAAGGCCGCGAAGGAGTGGGGTATGACGCGACAGGTTGGATGCAGATGTAGTCGATCTCGGCAAGTCTTTTGTCAGTGGTAGCTTGTGACCAAAACCCAAGCTCTTCCAAACGCAGGTTCGCAGGTATATACTGATCATCAATCTTGAGCTCGACATCCAGAAGATGATCGATCTTTAGGTAGTCGTATCTCGTAAGATTGTAAAGCTTGTGAGAGTAGCCAATAGGGTAACCAGTGCGGCGCGCTTCCTCTTTTGTAGCTTGACAGGAGGCCTTGAGGTAGAAGCTCACGCCTTGTGGTATTTTTGAGAGATCTCGATAGGAGATCCGCAGTCGCAGCGAGCCATCTATGGGCATGTCGAGCCTGTAGAGCGGTATAGCCCAGCTATTATCTGTAGGCGATAGGTCCCTTTTCACGACCGAGGGAGGTAAGTTGCGGGCTTCGATGACGAGTTGCGATCGGCCTGCGACAGACTCGGTCTTGTGCCGTAGCGGGCTTAGCAGGTCTATCGATTCGGTCCTCAAAGGCAAGATTGACTGGGAGCCTAGTTGCGCGTGCAATGGTGACCCACCATATAGGATATCTTCTTCTTCGTCGCTGTGCGAGCTAAAAGCCCGACTGAAGTCCGTGAAGAAGAACGTCTCGGAGCCAGCATTGTATTCCTTCGCAACACTGGCAATGGGTGATGTCTTATTCGGCTGATGCCGCTTACTACAGTCACCACAGGAACAGCCAGTATCGTCCGGGAGATTCTTCCCATCCCAAATCGTCGCCTCCATGTCCCTTCCATGACCAGGGAAGTGCTCGAATGTCCAAGCTGGCGCGAATATCCCAGCCGATAACCCCAGCTCCGCAAGCTTAGCGACTGCCACACCGGTGTTGGTACCGCCGCCTCCATACTCAGGATAGGTAACGCGCGGGTGCGCGAGGTTGGCCTTGTTCTGTGCCCAAACATCGATCCCAAAGTAGATTTGATATGGCGGCAGGCCAGCTTGTAAGGCCTGAGATAATGAGGCTTCGGCATCGTCTTCTTTCCAGCAGTAATTTGTCAGGACGCTGCCACAAGCCTTCACGAACGGCAGGTTTCGGTCGTTGAGAGCATTCTGATAGGATACCTTGTTAAAAGTAGTCAGGGCATCGTACCTATTACGAGGTTAGAACAGCAATGATCAGATCATGTGTAACCCACCAGATAAGCTGTCTCCCGCTTCCAAGATCTAGCTTTAGTTGGCGGAGAAAGGCCGTCAGGACATTTGCATCCCAGCTCGCACTTGGAAACGACTTCTCAATATTGACCAGCCAGCCGTCAAACCCATAGTATTCCGCGATTTTGGCGAGCTTTGTAGCTAGCGGAAATGATAGACCATCGACACCGTGTTGCAACAACTTTTGTGAGCCTGGCGTTTGCGGCTCGATCAAAAGTGTACCTAGCGCCCTGACCCCATTGCGATGCAGTGTGTTGGTCCAGGTTGGTGGCGGAACGCATATAAGCTTGTGAGAGAAATAAACAAGAGTATCTACGTACTGCAGACGCTCACATGCATACTTCTCGTCGTCTAAGCCAATGCTCGTCGTGCCTTCATAATCGTGATAGTTGCCTGCGTAGTCGTGGCACAGTAGGACCATAGCCTTGTCCAGATCTCCATCTGTTTTGCAAGACCGGAGCAGCAACGGCGTGCTGGCTCGCTGCAGAGGGTCGGAGTCTGCGTCAATCCACGTCTCTAGCTGCTCAAAGGTGTCAAAGTAGGTGAACCCCTTGAGACTATCAAGGGCACGTTGCTTTCGACGTTCCTCTGGTGTCGGACCCGTATCTGGTGAAGGGAACAGATGACGATAGCCATCACGTATAGGACGCAGAATGTCTTTCCAGCCTAGTAGGTACGCCATGCTGTTGCATAGTCTTGGGGCTGCAACCGAGGGCTTCCAAAGTCCGCGGGAGTGTCTGGCGGCGCTGTCACCTGTCGGAGACCATATGTCGCCCCCAGGCGCCGAGTAAGTTGATGGACATTAGAGCCGAGTCTGCATCGATTCTCTATATATCATAGAGGCGTTCGTGACCTTCCTAGCCTGGCGCTGCGGCAGTGACGTCTGATCTCCCGCGACGGGGGCTGTTTCTCCTCTTGGCGTTGACAGGGATTAGCTCCCCAATCCATGCCTTGCAGATGCCCCAAACGTGTTCATTTTGTTCGACGTCGCGCAAACGTTCAGTCCTCAACGACGCTCGAGTAGCTGCACTTCACAACGATTCGTAATACAGCCAAGGGCGCGTCTTCACGATGAATCTCTTCAGGCTGTTGGGTGAGTTGGAGGTGATCCTCTCGAGCTTGCGCATGCTAATACGGGTGGTGTAGGGGACTTGTCCCATCTCCTGTCAATCCTCATTCTTTTGCACAAGATGAAAACCTCCAGTGTACGTTGAATCAAATCGGAAGTTAAATTGCGCAAAACCTGATAATCCGAACAGAGCGCGGCCGGTATCTCGTTCAAGTCGCAGTTCCTGTACTTGATTGTTTACCTTACTCGATACATTGACCTGCTCTGGACCTTCTACGACCCTCACGCGCTGTACAATACCGTCTTCAAGATCGTTTTTATCAGCACATCCGCGTATACCGTATACCTCATGCTCAACGACTTCAAGCCGACGCACGACCCGAACCTCGACACATTCAAAGTGCAATACCTGCTGGCCTTCAGCACAGTACTGGCTGTGCTGTTCCCGTACAAGTACACATTGACGGAGGTGAGTTGGAATACGGAACGAGGTACGACAGGAAGCTGACAAGGTGCGTAGATCATGTGGGCATTCTCCATCTGGCTCGAGTCGGTCGCTATCCTGCCCCAGCTCTTTATGCTGCAAAGGACGGGTGAGGCAGAGACGATCACAACGCACTACTTGTTCGCCCTCGGCGCTTACCGCGCTCTCTACATCCCCAACTGGATCTACAGGTACTTCTTTGAGGTGCCGCGCTTCTACGACCCGATCGCAGTCATCGCTGGTATTGTTCAGACCATTCTGTACTCGGATTTCTTCTACATCTACTACACAAAGTCAGTGTCTCCAATATCCTGCTCGCGAAGCAATGCTGACAACCGCCAGGGTCATCCAAGGGAAGAAGTTCAACCTCCCTGTTTAGAAGCTCCGCGAGATCCATACTCCAACTTTCAATTCGAAAGCCGACGGCTAGCGCGCGCAAGCTCTATGTACTTTATCACTCGACGACCGGCGTTTTGGAAGGCTATTTTGGTCCGGGTTCAGCGGGATGGCACGACCCTGGGAGCTGTTGTACGAATTGCATGAACAGAGGAGTATGAACGGATATGCGCGATACTTTCTATGTTTGGGTAAAGCTTCATTGCAGCTATATAGCATTACGTAATGTCGCATTGGACGAAACCGAATGCTGTAAACAATTTCGAGGCATGCACTGCGTGTCATGTTGACAGACCAATGGCGCGTCACCCAGAGAAAGTCCGCAGTGGCGCGCCGCACGTGTCAGTCAGCCTCAACGATTGCGCCTGCCATGCGACCCTGAGACAACATTATCGCACGTCACTTGCCTTCCCCGCGTTTCCTTTATTCGCACCGTAGCACTCGTATTAATACACCTTCACTCGCTGTTTCGCATCTGAGCTGTGCGCTCGCCCGTCCAAATCTAACCGTGGCCTTGATCGTCCTCTCAACACCCGCTGCCCGTGCATTTTGGCACACGACACCACAATGTTCTGCCTTCGCAGCTGGATACCAGTGCTCTTTTTTCTGTGAGTTGAACATGGTATCTTTACAAAGCTCACATACTGATCTTTCCAGACTACGGACAAATGCGTCGCCCGTCTACCTAGTCCTCTTTATCTCGGCGACGTACTTCCTCAACCGACCCTGCGTCTACTGCTCGTTACTGCTCTTCATCCTCGTCGTCGCGCTATTCGACTTCCACACGCCATGGTTCGACCCGCCGCTTCCCGACACAGCCGGGCTGGCGCTGAATGAAACAACACCGCTGTTGGAGACAGCTAGCGTGTTCGCGCAGGCAGCTGCAAACACGGCGCAGGAGGTCGTCAAGGGCGCAGTTGACGGAGTGCGAGGGAAAGCAAGTACGGGCGCAATGAACGAGTGGGTCAAGGGGCTACTGGGCAAGAAGGAGTGGAGGATACAATGTCTGGACGTCTTGATCCGGATCTAGGAGCACAAGGAGCGCTTGAGACAGGCCAGGAATAAAGGCATGTATGATGCTCTGAGGATCTTGCGGGTGCTGTACTGGTGCTTGTGGGGGTGACACTGCATAATTGCACGGAAGGCGCTCGGCTTTGGCATTTGCACGCCGTCAGCTTGTTCAACTCTCCAAGGTACAGACTTCATCATAGCATAAGCCTATGGTCCAGGCAATCTACGGAGCTCACGATGCACGCTCGGAGTTGAATCGCGCGTTCTTTCGTGATACCAGATGCTTATGAGTTCATACGGAGCATTCGCCGCACCAGCACCGTTGCATGTCATTCGGTGTACTCCGATGTAGTACCGCTAGATTTACAAAGAATTTCTTGATATCCACAGGCAATATTTTCCTACCATTACTCGTATTCTCATCTCGTTACCTGATAGAAGAGCCCCGCGCTAGGCCATGAGCAGAATGTCCGAGGCCCCCGCAGCGCGTATCACGGCGCGTTGAGTGCAGCCATTGCATGACTTGTGATCCTCGAACAGGTGCAAGCATACAGCAGCGTGTATGGTAGAAGTTGCGAAAGCCTCGGTCTCTGCGGTACCATCGTACCAGTATTGAGTCTATTGCCGCGTACATGAACGTTCTGTGAACAGAGCGGATCCCGCGACGCGCGAAGCACCACCTTCCCGAGCGAGCGGTGACATGCAGCATCATCTCTTCCCCACCTGCTCCGCCGCATTCACTCCGTTCGCTCCTTCCCTCTTTAAAGCTGGCGTCTCTTATTCACGTCTCGAGACTTGGTTCTCGCACACAGCTCTGGACTAAGCTTCTGCCTAGACCAGTTCGATCCGTTCCTACATCTTGCCGCACCGCAGCCGCTGCTAAGCGTTTCGCAAGCTCAAGTGCAAGAGCTACAGAGCTTCATCCCACCTCACGTGTGCAGCCCAGACAGAGGCCGAGACTTGCAGTTGCGCAACCAGCTGCATTGAGTATCCAGAAACGATTCTGCCAGAGCGAAGTCACCAGCAGCTTTACAGACATGGCCTCAGACCGCGACATTCTCCCCTCGTGGTAGGTTAGACTGCACATTCGAGCGCAACGAAGCTAAAAAGAGCTTCTCTAGGGCCAAACCCTCCCACTACGCCATCTCTCTCTACGATATCGAGTTCGGCGGCAAATTCAGCTACAAGGGCACTGTCAGCATCAACACCAAGATCACCAAGGACGATGGCTTCTCTGAGCTGGTGCTCAATGCCCATCAGCTGAAGGTCCACGGCGCCGAGCTGAAGGCTGGCGATGCCACCAAGTCAGCAAAGGGCATCTCCTACGACGAGAAGCGCCAGCGCGTCACACTCGACTTTGGTGAGAAGATCAACTACTCGGGTGAAGTGACTCTGGAGGTCAAGTTCGAGGGAACAATCAACAACGTACGACAGGATATGGTCAAGATTGGACGAATCGCTGACAGCAATGCAGATCATGGCGGGTTTTTACCGCTCCAAGTACACGCCCAAGGGCGAAGTCCCAGCTTCCGTGGCAAAGGACGACGAGTTTCACTACATGTTCAGCACCCAGTTCGAAGCATGCGATGCCCGTCGAGCCTTCCCCTGCTTCGACGAGCCCAATCTCAAGGCCACTTTCGACGTCGAAATCGAGGTTCCGAAGGACCAAGTCGCTCTCAGCAACATGCCGGAGAAGGAGACCAAGGAGAGCAAGCGCGATGGCTTCCACACTGTTGTCTTCGAGACCACTCCCATCATGTCCACATACCTGTTGGCCTGGGCCATTGGTGATTTTGAGTACGTTGAGGCTTTTACCGAGCGCAAGTACAACGGCAAGAATATTCCCGTCAGGGTTTACACTACCCGCGGACTGAAGAAGCAGGGAGAGTTTGCGCTGGACAATTGCCACAAGATCGTCGACTACTTCTCCGAGGTGTTCCAGATCGATTATCCGCTTCCCAAGGTCGATCTCCTCGCTGTTCACGAATTCGTGAGTGCTCACCTTTGGTGTGCGTGTATTTGTGCTGATTACCCAGCCAATTATACGTACCCGTGACCCCTGTACTAGGGACTTGAACTGACCGGGAATGCTAGTCACACGGCGCTATGGAGAACTGGGGTCTCATCACTTATCGGTCAGTGCTAGAGCTGAGGTGGTGGATCGAACGAAAGCTAATATCGCATCAGCACCACCGCACTACTATTCGATCCTGAGACCTCGGCGGACAGCTACCGCAACAGGGTCGCGTACGTCGTGGCTCATGAGCTCGCTCATCAATGGTTCGGCAACCTTGTCACAATGGACTGGTGGAGCGAGCTTTGGCTCAACGAGGGCTTCGCCACATGGGTTGGATGGTTTGCCATCGACTACTTGTACCCTGGTAAGTCTTTCGGCAAGCTGGGACGAAGCACGACTGACATCAAGTAGATTGGAATGTCTGGGGACAGTTCGTTGTACGTTCGAGAGCACGAGGTACCATTGCTCCAAGATTGCTGACATTGTGTGTAGACTGATTCCGTGCAACAAGCTTTCGCACTCGATGCGCTTCGCACCTCCCATCCCATCGAGGTCCCGGTATACGATGGTCTTGAGGTCGATCAGATCTTCGATCACATCAGCTATCTGAAGGGCAGCTCTGTCATCCGCATGCTGAGCGCTCATCTCGGCGAGAAGGTGTTCCTTCAGGGTGTTGCCGACTACCTGAAGGCTCACCAGTATTCCAACGCCACAACGAATGATCTATGGTCCGCGCTGAGCAAGGCTTCTGGTCAGGATGTCACTAGCTTCATGGACTTCTGGGTACGCAAGATCGGTTTCCCTGTTGTTACCGTAGCCGAAGAGCCCGGTCAGATTGGCATACGCCAGCAGCGTTTCTTGCTGGCTGGTGATGTCAAGCCTGAGGAAGATTCGACAGTGTGGTGGATTCCCTTGGGTCTGCACGCCGGTTCGTCTCCGTCGACAGCATCCGTTCACGAGAACGGTGCATTGACCCAGAAGGAGGAGACCATCCGCAATGTCGACAATGGCTTCTACCAGCTCAACAAAAACCTCACCGGCTTCTACAGAACCAACTACCCACCAGAGCGCCTTGTCAAGCTCGGTGAGTCTCGCCACGAGCTCTCGGTGCAAGACAAGATTGGCATCATCGGCGATGCTTATGCCAACTCCATTGCTGGTTTTGGTTCTACCGCTGGTCTGCTTGCGCTCGTTGAGAAGTTCCAGGACGAGTCCGACTACCTGGTCTGGTCGCAGATCCTCACCAACATCGGCAACGTACGCAGCGTTCTCTCTGGCAGCGGTGATGTCAGCGACGCTTTGAGGAAGTACCACCTCAAGCTCATCACACCTGCAGTTGAGAAGGTCGGCTGGGAGTTCAAGAACGGCGAGGGCTTCCTCACTGGTCAGCTTCGCGCCTCGCTCATCCTGTCTGCCGGTCTCGTCGGCCACAAGGCGACTGTCGATGAGGCGTTGAAGCGCTTCGAGGCCTACACTTCTGGGTCTGACAAGTCGGCTATCCACCCCTCGCTGCGCCGTGCTGTATTTGGCATCGCCGTCAAGAACGGTGGCGAATCCGCCTACAAGGCTGTCCAGAAGGAATACCTTTCGACAACGTCCATTGATGGCAAGGAGATTTGTTTGGTGTCTATGGGCAGAGTTCAGACACCTGAGCTCGCTCAAGACTTCCTGAAGTTCATCTTCTCGGACAAGGTTGCCACTCAGGACAAGCACTCCGGAACTATTGCATTGGCCAACAACTCCAAGGTCCGCCCCGAGGTATGGAAGTACGTCCGCGACAACTGGGACCAGACCGTTCACCCTGCTCTGTCTGGCAACCTCGTTGTTCTCGAGCGCTTTTTGCGCTTCGGCCTCAACAAGTTCGCTGATGACAAGGTCGCGGACGACATTGCAGCTTTCTTCAAGAACAAGGACACTCGTGGTTACGACAAGGGTCTTGAGGTTATTGACGACACCATCAGGAGCTACGCAAAGTATGCCAAGAGGGATGAGGCCGTCGTCAGAGAATGGCTGAAGGCCAACAACTACCTGTCGTGACTTGGACCGAGGCTGTAGATACTATGTATGGTCCGGCTGTATAGCTTGAAGCCATGTAGATACGCGTCAAAATGAAACAAGGTTCAAGGTCAGTCACGGTACGTATGTGAGCGAGTAACTTGAGTCATTGCAGGCGACGAGCGGTAATCCCTTATTTTACAGCCGCAGCACGTTATCGGAAGAACCAGACCGAAACAAGAGTTTGGGCTTGAGGTCAAGCATCTCAAGCATTGCGAATATCACGACACCAGAACGAACTGATGGGTTTGCAAGGACCCGCATTTCGTGCAGGACTACCTTCCAATCTTGGCGTAGCATCACCACTTGAGTGGGAACTCCTACCCGGAGCGTACAAGCTCCCGCTACTTTGCTTGCGAAATCGCAACCCTGCTATGTCGACATCGACAGAAAGATGGACCGTTTCGTATGTCGGAGGCAAAGGTTTTGCATCCTTCATCTTGGCAAGGTGAAATGTAACAATCGTGTGCAACCACGCTGCCTGTGTGCCGGGGACATAAAAGACAGCAAAGCTCGCCATGCATATGCGTGTCACTAATCCTGTTCCGAGACCATTCGGTGAGGGATCATAGTCGCAATGGCGACCCACGACTCCGCCAAGGCACCTTCAGTCGAAGATGTCTCCCTGCCTGTCTCTAACTCGCCATCCATTGACGATTCCAAGCGTAAATGGTACCGCGGCACGCTATTCAACGCCTTCGTCATTGGAGGCGTAGGCTTCCTCGCACCCGGTCTATGGAACGCAATGAACGATCTCGGAGCCGGAGGAGCACTCGACCCGTACCTCGTCAACGCCGCCATTGCTCTCGTCTTCGGCATCATGGGTTTCTTTTGCCTCTTCGGCGGCCCAATCGCAAACCGCATTGGCTTCGCCAACACGCTCTTCCTCGGTGCAGTCGGCTATCCGATCTACTCGGCGGGCCTGTACACCAACAACCGCTATGGCAACGTCTGGCTCGTCCTTGTCGGCGCCGTGTGCTGCGGCGTTAGCGCAGGCTTGTTCTGGGTCAGCGAGGGCGCCGTCGCACTGGGCTACCCCGAGCCCGGCAAAAGGGGGAAATACATGAACATCTGGCTGTGGTTCCGTACGGGTGGACCACTGGTCGGCGGTGCCATCGTGCTCGCACTGAATAACAACGCCGCGGCCAAGAAGAAGGGGAAGGTGGGCTACCAGGTGTACCTCGTTTTCATCGCGCTGCAGTGCATCGCTTGCCCTCTTGCGCTGGCGCTCAGCCCTCCGAACAAAGTCCAGCGCTCTGACGGAAGCAAGGTGGTCATTCAGAGAGAAACGAGTTTCAAAAACGAATTCCGCGCCCTCTGGCGTGTCAGCAGGCGCAAAGATGTCCTTCTACTCTTACCCATCTTCTACGCCGCGTACTTCAACCAGTACAGCTCCAACTTCAAGGCGTACTACTTCGGCGTAAGGGCCCGCGCACTCATGGGCTTTGTGAGCAACTTCGGCACCCTGCTTTCCTCGCAGTTGATCTCCCAGTTCCTCGACTATAAGGAACTTACGGTCAAGAAGCGCATCACGTACGGCTTTTACTACGTCATCTTCCTGCACATCGTCGCGTGGGTTTACGGCTGGGTCACCCAAGAGAAATACACGCGCTCGAACCCCGTCTTCGATTGGGAAGACGGCGGCTTCGTCGAGGCGTTCTTTGTGATTATTCTGTGGGATTTTGCGAGACAAGCGCTCCAGAACTGGCTCTACTATCTTCTCGCGACCAAGACGGATAACATTTCTGAACTCACCCGTTTCGCGGGTGTGCTTCGTGGGCAAGAGAGTTTCGGGCAAGCCGTCGCCTTCGGGTTGAATACGAAGAAATGGAAAGGCGGTCGTGTGCCGCTGGGCGTCACTACAGCCTTGCTGGTGCTTTCGATTTGGCCCACATGGCTCGTCGTTCGCGACCACGTTCCTGTCGAGGCTGCGGACGCGAAGAAGGACGAGGTGGTTGCTGGGGACCTTGCTCTGCAGCAGCAGGTTACATTGGAGGAAAAGAGGAAGTTTGCGGAGGGAGAGGCGGCTCTTGGACGCAACGTGTAGGTGGCAATGGAGTCTACAATCGGCGAGCAGATAGTGCAAGCGCCTGGTGGTCTCTTGACCCTCGATGTGCAGCGTTCAATTGATATCTCCTGATCTGATGCCCCGAGTCTTGTCTTGCGCGTAAGATTAGAGGCATGGCGTGAGCCGTGTCTTCACCGGTCAATTGAAGTGGGTCAGCCAGAATGTTGATATGCAAGCTACGTACACAAACCCTGAAAGTTTTACAAGTAGTCGTGTCTCGTCCAACTCACACCACGCCTTACTCAGCTGACGAAGGAGTTCCTCTAGGACATCGACCATCCATACTTTCGGTATAGCTTTACCCCGCAATAAACTGACCTAGCGTGGTCGGTCCTCCCCTCCGCACTACATTCATTAGCTGACTTCTTGAGCTCATGATAAGAGCTCACACTCGGTGGTTGATCAGGAGCGGAATGCTCGCGCACTTTGTCTCTTCTGCGGTCCAAACACGATTTGCGGATATCCAAACGGCTTCATCTTGACCCAGATAGGCACTCTCGGCATCTCGAAAAGGATGCCGCTGATCCCTGAATCATGCCGCTTATCTGCAAGCTAGACTCCCAGGATAGATTTCAGGCCAGAGTAAGCGGCTTTTTTCCGATGTGCACGAGTATAGGTTATTCAGATCTTGAGGCTGCTGCGGAGAAGACCATGTATCTGGAAGAGATATAAAGACGCCATGGCGCCACTGGTCATGAATGAATGCTCCCCATGCCCATCTCTACACCGCTATCGGCTTGCAGACGATCGTCGACTCACCAAGAACATTGATTTTGATCAGCGTTGGGCACAATGTCCAACATACTCAAGGTAGCCGTCACCCAGCACGAGCCTATCTGGTTCGATCTCCAGGCCACAGTCGACAAAACATGTCGTTTGATCGAAGAGGCGGCCAACAATGGCGCAAAGCTTATTGCGTTCCCTGAGGTTTGGATCACTGGGTATCCGGCGTGGATCTGGTCAGTTTCCCCCCTCGTCCTTTGTCGCCAATCTTCCTTCCACTGGCCTACTCTGAATGCCCTCGTTGCAACGTTCAAAGACTTGAACTTACAAGACCAGGGCGCGACCCCTGGACCCGCCTTTGGCGACCAAGTACATCAAGAACTCACTCTCGTACGACTCAAAAGAGATGGACCAGATCTGCGCGGCAGCACGTAAATCCAGCATCGCCGTGGTTCTCGGCTTCAGCGAGAACGACCACAACAGCCTCTACATCGCACAATGCACTATCTCCCCTTCTGGCGCCATGGCGATGAAGCGCCGCAAGTTCAAGCCCACACATATGGAGCGCACCGTGTACGGAGACGCAGGCGGGTCCAGTCTAAATAATGTGGTGGATGTTGATCAAGTAGGCCGAGTTGGCGCGCTGAGCTGCTGGGAACACATGCAGCCACTACTCAAGTACCATACGATCAGTCTGCGTGAGGAGGTGCATGTTGCGGCCTGGCCGCCTTTGCATGCGCATACAGACCATAACCAGGGGTTGTTTTCGATGACGGCGGACGGTAAGTACTGGTGCTTTCCTCGCTCGGCTGCGCTCTTCTTGACTGGATGATTGGCTAATCGTTCCAGGCTGCGCCATCCTCTCCCAGACCTACGCGATGGAATCGAGCACCTTCGTGCTGCACTGCACGTCCGTCATGACGTCCGCCGGGATCTCTGCGCACTCGACTGAAGGCTCATTTTTCGGCCAGTCGGGCGGTGGACACAGCGCGGTCTACGGCCCTGATGGAAGACGTCTGACAAAGCCGATCCCTGCGGAACAGGAAGGCTTCGTGTATGCGGATTTGGACATGGACATGCTGGTTGGGTTGAGGCATTTCGCGGATCCGGTTGGGCATTACAGCAGGCCTGAGTTACTATGGCTGGGTGTGGATGCCAGGGAGAAGAAGCATGTTAGATCGGAGGGCGAGAATGCAGAGGGCGAGGTGAAGAAGCTGAATGGGCTGAGTCTCGGTAAAGGAGAGATTGGGTCTGTGGGAAAGGTCAACGGGACTGCTACGCCTCAAGGTGCGTACTGAGTACGAGTTTTGTGCCTCATAAAGAAGGAAGCTGCAACAACAGCAGACTTATAGTAGCCACTGGAACTTCAAAAAATTACGAGATTTCCGCAAATAGCTTTTGAATGCCTCCTCTGGTCGAAAAGTAGCTCGTCAATAGCTAAAGTTCGTTGCCAGTAGACAGTGAGGTTGTGTTGTGCGGGTCTTGGCGGCACGCTCAGTCAGTGACAGGCTTACTGTGTTTCGTTGATTTCATTGGCTCCAACTCTGAAGGTGATGATCTTTGATGACGGGATTGAAGCTGAATATGAGTATTCTGCAAACATGCCGAACATCATGGTGATGATGTCTCACTGTGGAGCTGTGACGAACTCGAAGCTGATCGATGCCACTTTTCCTCATTGGACGGTAGCGCACGTCGAGCTAACACGGCCGGTCGACAGCAGGCCAGCCATTGACTTCGCACTGCACAGTTTGCAGCTCCGTTTCCCCATCAAAAGTTCGCCTGAAGCCATCCCGTGCATCAGAGCATCTCATTTTTGTTTTTTTGTTTCGTTCCTTGAGCGGCCCAGGCCCACCCACACGCGAATTTTGGGCAGAGTAAAGTGAGTGCAGCTCGAGGTCGTCAGCGCGTCATTGCCTGCGCACGGCGCCTTCACCCTGCATTGCTAACGCGCAGACAGATCGCCCGAGTCGCCTTCACCATGGCGGATCTGCAAGAGCTCCTTCAGCGGCTCAACGGCGGCGGCGCTTCTGGTGGCAATCACCAACAGCTTCCCTCCAGCCAGCAGCAACACCCTCACTACCAACAACCGTCCGTCTCTTCGCCCATCTTTTCGCCCGCACCGAGCGGACCCGTACCCCACCATCCCTCGCACATCCTGTCGCCCAACATGTCGTCTGCCGGCACGCCCGCGCCCGAACACGGCGCCGGGCCAGTGTCTCAGCAGACGCCGCAGCAGCAGTCGGCCAACCTGCTGAATCTGCTGCGCTTCAACCAGCCGGGACTTGGCCAGCGCAGCGTCTCGCAGCAGCCTCCGCCACAGCAGCCACCCGTGGCCCCAGCTCACGGTCGCACTGTCTCAGCGTCCGACTTTGTCGCTGGCTTCATGGGCAACAGGTCTGGCTCGCAGGGCTCTGTCCCAGCGGTGCCGTCTGGCGTGCAGTCTCCTCCAGCACCTGCAGCTTCCGAGAACCCTCAGGACTTGCTCCTGCGTCTGTTGAACCACCCCAAGCCTTCGCAGTCGCCCGCTCGCTCCTCGCACGCCTCTGCTGCCGCCTTTTCTCCGCCAGTGCTCTCCCACATGCCTGAGACGGCTGTGGACGAGCTCGCGCAGGACCTGGCTGATGCAGCTCTGGAGAGTGTTGCAGCTGAGCCCACTGGCAATGCCGCAGCGCAGTTCTTTGGCAACGATGGCCCAGCCATTACTTCTCGCGCACAGCCTGAGCCTGCTTCGTTGGCACCAAAGTTTACCTACGTCAATCCTTTTGACCAACTCGCCGCCGCCAGCCCTCGCAATCGCACGCCCGTCGCCGAAGCTCCTCGCGCCCCGCCCAAGATGCAGATTCTCCAGCCCAAGCACATTCTTCAAGCTGCTGCCGCCGAAGAGGCTCCCGCACACTCACACGAAACTGTGGCTGAGGCCGTGAGCGATCTGGGCGAGCAGGTCAATCAGCAGATTGAGGAGGCGCTGGCTGAAGCTGAGGGCAAGTCCACTGCTCAGATTGAGCAAGAACGCAGCAACGTCACAGCCGAGGAGGTGAAGGAAATCGAGGAGACGCTCGTTGACGTCGCTAATGAGATCACGAAGCAACTTGAGGATGAGAGCAACAAGAGGGAGCTCGAGCAGGCCGTGCCCCAGCATCTGGCTGCCGCCTTACAACAGGTCGCTGCCGAGGTGGCTGACGCTGATGTTGTCGAGAACTGGGAGACCGCTGAGGCTGAGGAGAGTCTCGCAAAGGGTGAGGATCAGACGGTAACAGTCTACCGATTCCCAATGCGCGCCTTCGCTTCTATCACGGTCAAAGACATGCCTCCTCGCCGCCTCTTCTTCCAGCCCGAGCTGTTCATGGATATCGCCAGGATCAAGAAGGACTTCGATCAGATCGACCGTTCACTGGTCTCCGCCAGCAAGAACTTCATCGTTTACACCCTCACCAAGAAGGGTGGCTTCCGAATCATTCGACAGGAGAACGGCAATTATCGCCAGGTCTTCGAGAACCACCAGGAGCGCATCTTCAATATCGCCATCTGCAATGCTGGAGATGATGCTCAGCAGTCTCTCGAGAGCATTCTCGGCATCGGCGTCAATGGCACTGTCTTCTGGACATCCATTGACCCAGCCCGTGAGGATCAGTTCGGCGAGAGTCTCGACTCGCAGGGTCTTTTGCTCCCTCCGTCACCCTCACAGGACGACAACACCTCTGGTGGCCAGTTGAAGACTCGCGCCAAGCCATCTTCGCGTCACCCCGAGTTCTTCGCTGTTGGTCGTGGCAAATCCATCCACATCGTGTTCCCTCGCGTCGCTGCTAGCTACGTTCGCCAGAAGTCTCGCATTTGCCACACTGAGAAGTATCTGAAGGAGCGCTCGCTCAAGATCCTCACCGGTAAGGCCGGCAAGGATTTCACATTCAGCGAGGATGACACTGTCATTGTCTCCCTCGACAAGGCTGGCCGCATGCGCTTCTGGGACATCCGCACTCTGACCGACCCCGAACTCGGCATTCCTGGCAGTGCCCCTAGGAACGTTGAGGTCTCCGACACCTTGCTTGAGTTCCACACCACGACCCCTAACGCCAAGTCGTGGCCCACTTCAGTCTTCTTCTTTGACAAGGACAAGCCGTATACTAAGGGTATTGCGCTGCGATATGTCATGGTTGGCATGAAGCAGAACCACTCGTTCCAGCTTTGGGACCTCGGTCTGGGCAAGGCTGTCCAGGAAATCAACCTCCCGCACGGCAACGAGTCCGACGCTATTTGCAGCGTCTCCTTCCACCCCAAGACCGGCATCATGGCAGTCGCTCACCCCACACGCAACTCGATCTTCTTCGTGCACGTTTCTTGCCCCAGGTACAACCTTCCTCTTCTGAGCCAGGCTGAGTACATCTCTCGCCTGGCCAACAAGGGCGCGCTGCCTCCTGTGAACGCAACGGCTATCATGACTAGTATTACTGAGTACTCGTTCGCTTCCAAGGGCCAGATCAGGAGCCTCCACATGCTCAACGAGCCTGCCGGACCTGTTGATGCTGACGATGCGGACAATGCTGCGTTGTTTGAATTGTATGTCATGCACTCCAAGGGCGTCTGCGTCTTGCGCATTCGCCGCAGCGATCTGGGATGGAAGAAGGAGATTGGTGAGCCCCTCAATCCAAAGGAGGCTGAAGAGGAGGGCATCATTTCCATCTCCCAGCTCAAGCCTCCAGCTCCTGTCACCGCTACTGGTGACGAGTCTTCCACCGCTGGTGATGCTCCTACAGCTCCCAGGTCCGTGTCTGACCGCTCTGTTCGTGAGAGCACAAAGAAGGAGAACAGCACTGCTTCCAGGCAGTCAATGACGCCGGAGGCTGCGATGCGCGCCTCTACTCTCGCTAAGGTCGAGAGCAAGCAGGACGCTGCTCGTGCTGCCATCATCAACGGTGGTGCTGCGGAGAAGTCGGACAAGAAAAAGAAGAAGCGCATTGCCGCTGAGACTGCCTCTCAGGCTTCCACTGCCACTCGCGCTACCCCATCTTCGTACGCGCAGATTGCTCAGGCACCGGCGCACGCCAAGTCACCTGCCCCCGAACGGGTCCCAACCCCTGCTATCGCAGCCACAACCGCACCGACAGCCGAACCATCCACCGCAAAGGTTTCCGATGCTGAGATCCCTGAATGGGCCAAGCAGCTCATGGGCAAGTACATGCAGCAGTCTGCTCCTGCACCTGCCGCCGCCGCCGCCCCAGCTGAGTTCGACGAGAAGAAGCTCGAGCAGGTCGTTTCGTCCGAGATCACCAAGGGTTTCTCGCGTGAGCTGGACGTCATGTACAAGCGCTTCGACGAGGACAAGCGTGTCATGAACGCTGCCAACGGAGCCAAGCAGGAGGCCATTCTCCGTCTCGTTTCCAGCACCTTGACCGAGAACGTTGAGGGCGTCATCCGCAAGATGGTCGACGAGAACATCCGTAATGTTCTGCTGCCTGAAGTCCTCGCAAAGACTTCCTCAACCCTTGAGCAGAGCATCGGTAGCAACTTGAAGACTGCTCTTGGTCCTCAGCTGTCGAAGGAGATTCCCGATGCCGTCGCACGCGCACTGAAGGCTCCTCAGCTTTTCCAGAATCTGTCTGACCAGGTGGCCAAGAAGGTCTCCAGCGGCTTTGAGCCTGTTGTCGTTGCGTCTGTTGGATCAGTCGTCACTCCCGCCATTGCCAAACTCACCAACACGATTGAGCAGCAGATTGGCGAGCAGCTTCGTCAATCTCAAGTCCAGCGACGTGAGGATGCGGCGAAGATCACTCAGCTGACCGACACCGTACACACCTGCTTGGAGACCATTCAGTCGATGGTCGCTACTCAGACCGAGCTTCAGGCTCAGATTATCAAGTTGCAGCAGTCCATTGCCCAGGCACCCTCTCGCGCACCTTCTCAGGCCCCTACGCCTAGGAAGGAAGCGCCGCCTCCCAAGCAGAAGACTCCCGAGGAGTTGGAGATTGAATCGATCACCAGGCTCCTGACCGAGGGCAACTACGAGCAGGGTACCATGCAGTGGCTCCAGTCGCCTCGCACCGACCAGCTCTTCGATGCCATCTTCGTTCGCTGCAACCCCGCCTACCTTAGGCAAGTTAGTCCCTTGCTTGTATTGTCGACCGGCGCAGTCGTTTCTGAGCCACTCGACCGCAACCTAGAGCAGCGCTTGGCCTGGCTCGATGCTGTTCTGCAAAGCGTCAACCCTCACGTAAGTCACTCATTCACTCTTTATCATGAAAGCCACATGCTGATCCGTCTTAGGACAATGAAATCCGCGACATCGTCCCGAAGATCATGGAGGTCATGATCCAGCGGCTGACCGCCAAGTACATCGAGCTTAACGAGACGACACCTGGCACCCCTCTTCTTCGCCGCATCTCGGCTCTTGTCAGCCGCTGCAACGACATGACCCGTGCCACTCGCGGTTGAAAGACGGAGTCATGATACGAATCGTACTGGCCAAGTCGCGATCTTGCGCTGGAATGCCTTGATCGTACTGTGCCTTACTGTTCGTCGTCGGACTATGTCATCGGCCGCGCATGTGTCATGAACGTCACATGGTCCCTTTCATCAGGCGTACGGAGTTCGTATTCATTCTTGAGCGATTACTAGCAAGCGCAAAATCATGTACAGATAGATGGCATAGGCAGGCATTGGTCCAATCTCGGCATTCGCACAGTTGGGCAGTCGGCGTCAAGGGTTTGTGGTGCTGGAATGCCCATGGTCTTTGTGGCGTCAACAATCAATTTGTGCATTTGAGCGTGATGGCGGGACAGCTTTACGGGTGCATCTGGCCATCATCTGGCCAGCGATCTTTGGCTGGCTTCAGCGGAAGAGTCTGGCATGTGCATGGCATGGTTGAGCGTTATAGTACCATAATGATTAGCATTTGCTTTGGGATTCTTGCGTTCACTTTGCTTATCCGTGACATCCCTCTCGAATGGCAGTAGGAAGCTGCGCGGACGACCGCCAACTGCATGCCTCCCCATGATCGGATAGGTTACGTCCCTTTTCATATCTCCTTCAATTACAACTTCGGATTGCAGACCGTCAAGTAGATGCGCCATAACCTCGGTGTGGGGCCGTTGACCTTGTGGGGCGCGGGCGCGTCGCGTGAAGCACACAGGGACGCGTCTTCGTCCGCTTTACGCCAACTCGGATTGATCGAACAACAGAACATACACTGTCCCAACAGACAAGATGGCTGACACCACAGAAGACGTGGAGATGGAGACACAAGACATTGAGCAGGAGACTCCGCCAGACAATGTCTTCATCGCACCTTCAATCTACAAAGATGATGTCCTTGGCGGCAAATCATACTCCCACTTCTCGCCAATACCGCAGCAGATTGCCGACGATATGTCCACGGAGTGCGTCTTGGGCGTCGACGAAGCTGGACGAGGGCCCGTACTAGGTATAACTTTGGACAAACCACCAGTTTGTCACCGAGCTTACTACAGCAGGTCCCATGGTCTACGCACTCTTCTACCTGCCCCTTCCAATTCATCACTCCCTCCTAGCTGAAACGCACCACTTCGACGACTCGAAAGTTCTCACACCGGAGGTCCGCTCGAACCTCATGCGCACGCTGTGCACGCCGGGGACTGACCTCCACGCCGCCGGCGGATGGGCAACACGCTCCCTCTCCGCACAAGACATCTCGGCGCACATGCTCTCGCCTAACCAATACAACCTCAACGCACAAGCCATGGACGCAACAATCGACCTAATCAAGGGCGTTCTCGCGCGCGGCGTGAACGTCAAGGAGATCTACATCGACACGATCGGCAAGCCCGAGGTCTATCAGAAGAAGCTCGAGCGCATCTGGCCCACAATCTCAATCACTGTAGCCAAGAAAGCGGACAGTCTGTACCCTGTTGTCAGCGCTGCGTCCGTCTGCGCCAAGGTCACAAGAGATGCCGCACTCGAGGTGTGCTACGAACCCTACCACACGCCCGAGGAAGCCACCGCGCACGCCAAGCAACAAGGAGATGTCAAGATCGCGTGGGGATCAGGGTATCCGAGTGATGCGCGCACGAGCTCGTGGTTGAAGACGAACATGGATCCTGTGTTTGGGTGGGGGAATGAGTGTCGATTCAGTTGGGGCACGGCGAAGGAGTTGCTCGAGGGCAAGAAGGCAGGCCTCAGTGTCGACTGGCCGGTCGAGGATGATGGAGATGATATGCGCATGACTGATTTCTTCAGCGGTGGCGAGAAGAAGGGCGATGAGCTCGTGGAGTGGTTCGGCAAGAGAGTCACGGTCGAGATGGAGGCTTTCTGAGCGTACCAACCCACATTGAGTACTCCATACATCGACAAGGCACACCGCGGGTACCTGCGCAACCAGGAAGATCCAGGCCATCGGCGAAGGTGAATTTCGTCGATATCGGTGTTCATGACAGCCCTGTTGGGTTCTCGGGTTTCGGTCATGACCTGCTCGCGTAGCCAGATCTTGGTTCCCGGCGCGTCGTCCAACCCCGACGCAATCCCCAACGACATCTCGTGGTCGACTAAAGTACCCGGAGATTACTACACACGGCAATCTGCGTACTTGCAGAGCGAGCGCAAGGCTATCTGAGCTCTCCGGCATTGCAGATCGGTGGGTCCAGATCGGGGTTGAAAGAGTCGGAGCAAACAGGATAGGAGATAAGTAGTATAACAGCACCCTGGTGCGAGGCTGTTTCAAACTTGCATTTTCCCAGCGCTCTTTACGTTCTCTCGACACTTTGAGGCCTATCATTCACGTTCTCTGCAAAGACCTCGGTCGCTTGTACAACACTGGAGCCACGTCACTGCCAAACAAACAACATTTTTCGACAACACTTGTATTCTCGAGTCCACACAGCTGCTATTTCCTATATTGCTTCTTCTCTTGCGCCTCATCTTGCTCTTTCAGCATATACGTCGAGAGATATACGATGCCCTTCTTCACATCCACTTCCAAGGCCACCAAGAACCACACCCCAGTCTTCGCCGGCCTGGACGACCCCTTCAACTTCCCCGCGTCAAAAATGCGCTACAACACGCGCTCGGCCTCTCCCGTATCCACCGCGGATTCCGGCTACGGCAGCATCGACGACTCCTCCCCGCTGAGCCCCAAAGCCCAAGTCTTTCCCCAGGACTGGCGGCGGTTGCAGAAAGACGGCAAGGGCCACTGGAGAACGTTTAGCTACGAACTCCAGAGCGAGCACAACGACCACGTCGGCGAGAGGGAGCCGATCCTTGTCAAGAAGCAGCATGTTCAGCATACCTGGAGACCCGATCCCAAACGCACTTTCACGGCTATCTGCAACGACCGACCGAGGCGGGAGAAGTGGTACACGAAGAGGGTCCATGTCAAGGCGATGGAGAGGAAGGACAGACAGGAGGGGCTGACGGATCTTCAGCGCGCGATGGCGCCGGTGCTGAGACGCGCAGAGCCCGAGCCGTCATTGCGAGTGTGCCTGTCAGTGGACAAGGAGAGACGATCCAGGCCCGAGAGCACGAGGAACGAAAGCACGCTGCTGCACCCGTCGGCCTCATACGCAGCCGCAGCCACCCCCAGAGGCAGACCACGCAAGCCCTCGACGCTCCTGCACCCCTCGCCTCCGCCGCTTTCGACCCATCCACCGCCCGCTTGCGACGCGCACCGCAGCACACGAGACCGAAGAACAGTCGTGCTCAGGAGCCCCAGACATCGCGAGCCCACGCCGCTCGGCATCCCGATGACCAGCGACGACCAGCCTGCGCCCACGCCGCTGCGGATCAAGATAGGCAGCAGGAAGCTCAGCGGGGAAAGCGTGCTGCACAGCTGTTTCTCGGACGACGAGTCGGGCGACGAGGCGGACGCAATATCTGCCGACGGGTCGGGTGACGAGGCCCCGGTTGACGGTGGTGACGGAGATGCAGACGGGAGGCGTGTGCTCGAGCTGTCGTTTGGGCCTGGCGACGGACAGGGCTGTGAGGATAGCGATGATGAGCAGGGGAGCGTGCTCGCGGATCAGTATGCAGGGTCTATCCTGTCGGTCGAGAGCGCTGTTGGCGAGGGAGGCGGTGTGGTTCTTGCAAGGACCGCGCTGGTTGCTAGAGCGCAGAGGGTCAAGGTTAGGAGTCCGGGGTTGAGGAAGAACGTCGACGAAGCGGGACTGTAGACCCGAGGTCTTGGACACTGAGGCTGATGGTGGTGACTTCACGGTGCGGAGACCTTGGTGCGATGGAAGCTTTGTGGACGTCGATGTAGAGTTAAAGTCTTGCCGCAAGGCTACGCTATCTTATCGAACAATCTCGTTCATGATATGTCATCCCACCCATTCCTGTCAGTCTGTCATCGAGTCTAGTACTCGCTCAGCCTCAACCTCCGTCCCACATTCCTCCTAACCACATCGCGGTCGACTGCCGGTTCGGCAGCCTGGTTCTGGCGATTCGCGCTGAGCGCCTGGCGCAGCATGCCGGCGTCGAAGAATCCGTCTAAGAAAAGGAATCAGCAATGAAATATGATGTGCGGTGAAGACAACGGTGAATGTACGTGTAAGGCATGGGAAAAATTTAGAACATGCAGCGGTGACGCTGCTGGTGAGGAATCGTGCCAACGCTATCAAGAAGCATAGAACATGGGTCTCTTGGGCGCGCTGGGGGCTCGCGAAGTACGCGTCTTGATCACAGTCGTGGCTACCCGCGGACTGCTGACAAACACGGCAGTCAAGGGCTTGAAAGGGGGCGAGTGCGGGGGGGTCGGGGGCAGAGACAAAGACAGGGATGGTGTGCTGGGTACACTCGAGCTCGAGATATAATCCAAGTCGAGGGAAGGAGGAGAAGGAGGAAGGGGAGCCCTACATCCACCGAGACCATCGTCGTCGTCGTCATCCGCGACGCTTTCTGCCGGCGTCTGGTTCTTGCCGGCTTCCAGGAGGATGTTCCTGCCACGGCTCTTCATGCGACCTGCTGTCGGCCGTGCTTCTACTTCGCGCGCGCGAGAGGCGGTCTTGTCCGCGCTGGTGCCCCGCCGCTTGATCTGGCGGAGCAGTTTGCGTACTTCGAGGAAGTAGGATTCAAGGGCCTCGATATAGCGCGAGGTTTGGCGGTGCTTGGAGGATGCGCAGATGGAGATCGAGCCGTCTTTGATGATGTATCCGATACCAAAGCCGTCTGCTGAAGTTGGGCCGAAGCCGAATTGGCGGAGCGAAGGGTTGCCGCAGTTAGATGTGGAGAGGATTGTGGTGTTGATCTTGTCCCAGCCGCCATCTGCAAAGAGCGCAGGCATGGAGTGCTGCACCGGTGCTGGAGGAGAGCTGGATATGCTGCCGTTCTCGGACATGACGGAGTTGCGATTTGGAGATGCAACGCCGTCAGGGCTCGAAGGGCGTGTCGAGTCCCAGCCGTCGCTACTGGCTGCTTCGGCGCCGTCTTCATCGATGGCACGTTGCCAGATGCAGTACAGGGCGTAGAGATGGCGATCAGGTCCTTGAGCTTTGGCACAGACCTTGGTGTTCTCGGTGTGCCTTTGGCACGCTTTGCGAAGCGCGTCGATCTTTTCTGCTGCCGGGTTTTCGCCCCAGAAGATCTTCAAGAAGTCTACTGACTCTTCTGTGACCGAGCGAATGGCTTCTGTTCGCCCGTGGTAGAACATTTTTGTCATGGCTGGCTCGTAGACGCACTCCACTCTGCCGTAGAGACCGTAGTAGGCAGCCTGGAACGCCATCTGGACAAACGCATCGGGTGAGAATCCCATGGAGGTCATGAAGTTCTTGCCGTAGTGAGGGAACTCGAGAGTCGCGAACTCGTTCTGCTGGATGAGGTCTGCAAGACGAGTTTCAGCAAAGCGGAGTGCTGTGCTCAACTCCGGAACCATATCCCACTCCAACTTGTGAGGCGTAGTCTGAACATCGCCAAAGCTATCTGGGTCTCGCTTCGCAGGGTCGGGACTTTGAGTCGCCCACAAGCTTGGTGCACTGCCGTTGATGGTTCGCGCGAATCGCAGGATGGTATCCGTGTATACGTCAGAGGCGAACCGTAGGACAGTGTGACCGTCAACGCCGGTGTGTTCGAAGTTGATGCCAGCACTTCCGTTCTTGCATACGATGATCTGCAGCTTGTCGTACCAGCGGTTTGTGCAAGTGCCAACCTGTACGCCCTTCTCAACCTTGCTGGTACCGCAGAGCATGTTCATACACAGATCTGCGCCGCTCTGCGGCTCCGTGTAGTCTAGACAGAGGATGAAAAGTGCCGAGTCAACGATGTTCAAGCTGTCCGAATTGTTCGAGCCTTCTTCTCTGTGCAGCACGTCTCTGAGGCCAGACCAGATCTTTCGGTTTTCTGTGCTTAGGACACCCAGTGCTCCCCTTGCAGCATCCTGAATGGGGACCTCTTGTGCATCTTCTACGATGGACTGCAGGTTAAGCGTGATGTCCTTTTCAGTCATGATGAGGTCGTTGTTGTCGTCGAGAACATCGAACCAGTAGAACTGGCCATGGCACATGACAACGATATGCTTCGATGTGGGATCTTGTCCAATCTGACATCCGTTCTCGGTAGGGATTCGTGCTGTTCCGAACAGCCTCGAGTACTGGTACATGCACAGAGGCTGACCTCGGATTGTGTCGGGCGGTAGTTCTTCCAGTCGTACAGCTCGGACAAACGATAGGGCCGAGACGACTAGCGAGGCCGCACGAGTGACCTGGTTGTTACGGGCGGGCGTCGGGTCGTCTTCGAGAAGGAAGAATGGGTTGAGGTTGAGAACGACAGGATTGTCGAAGTTCAGGTACGAGTCGTACCCTGTCCAGGTGTCAGTTACTTTGCTTTATGAGCAAGAAGTTACGAGTATGAGACTTACAGAATTGTTCGATGTAGTTTGCTTTCCCACTCGCGTACTTCTTGAGCTTCTCTTGCAGCACAGCTCCGTCGGCTTTGAGGAAGTCTTCTACTGCATGCTGAGTATCGTTGTGCTCTTTGGCCGACTGCAGTGGCTTGAGAGCAGCCAGATACTTCTTGCATGAAGAATCTAGCTCTGGTATCGGTAGCTTTGGAAGTTTGTCCTGAGAAGCGAAGGTGATGCCTGGCTTCGAGTTTGGGTTTGTGGAGTTGGCCAAAGGTGCCTTTGCTTCGGCAGAGAAGGCTTGCTGCGACTCCTTTGCTGCCTCCATCGAGCGTCCAGAACCATTCGTGGTAGACATGGTGGCGGTCGCCAGGGATTCGTTTAGTGATGATGGTTTTGTAAAGGTGCGAGCTGCCATGGTGGTTCGTCAGTCAAGCGTGGAGGGGACAGATGGAGGTGCAGATGTTGAGCAGGCGCAAGGCACTACGATAGAAGTAGTGACAGTCCTGAAGACAGTAGGCCGGCATGAGGACAGGAGCTATCCGCAAGAGGGTCGAGGAAGAGTGGGCGTGGGAGGTTCTTATGAAGAAATGGACGAAAGGGGATAAGCTGGGGCGTGTGGAGCCGCCTGACGACTAAACATGTGAAGTCCACGGGCGGATTCGTGTTTGCAGGCATGGTGATCCAAGAAGCTCATGTAGCCGGCCGCTGACACGGAAAATGACCCGCATGGTGGTGAATGACCCGACGAGCTAAGACTACGAGACGCCCATGCAAGGAGATGCAACTTACTCGGTAGCGTCAAGCTCTAAATGAGCTGCAGATGATGATGAAAAGCACCGACAAGAAACAAAGTCCGAGGAACTGTGGCTGCTGGGTTAATGTGGTCTGCTGTGTCTACTTACTACTCGTCTGATGTGGGTATCGTGACGCCTCCCAAGAACACAAACGGCGAGGTTAAACAGCCGGAAATGCAATGCTATCGCGGCAAAAGCTGTGGGAAAGTTGGACAATCTCGGCCAGGAGGATACGGAGCTCGCATAAGGCTGCGCCGAGGTGTTGGTGTGATTGCAAGCAGGGCACACGGACGAGTGGAAGTGGTGTTTAAAGAAGACGCAGCGTCACCAGCGTGGGCCTGGATTACCGGCTAATGGCAGATGGCACCACGCATCTTGGGAAGCTAAGGAACAGCAAGGAGCAGCAAGGAGCGGCATCGCAGCGGCTCTAGGCTTAGACAGCAGCTGTTCGCTCAGTTCTGCGTGCTTCTCTCGAGCCTTGTGCGGTCATGGTGCACGCGCGCGGTGCGATGCAAACGTCGTCACTGGCTGTGTGGCGTGGACAGGGATGCGCTGTCGGAGCAGCAGTCTAAGTCTTGGGTGCGGGGAGCTGAGCTCTTGGTGGGGGGCAGCTTGAGCTCGAGCGCGGCATGGAGAAACGGATGCGCGACTCGACGCGACTTTCCTGGAACGCGACGCGCGCGAGGGTGGTCGACCGCGGCCGTTACCACGCTCGCAACGGCCGCCCTGTCCAAGGCCGCCGCCGCCGCCCATGACCGACCTGCTACAGGTGCTGCCTGACTTTGAGACGCGGCCCTTCACGCACCTGCTGCCCTCGCTCGACAAGGCCCTCATCACCACCAACGACCTGCTCACGCTCGACGCGCAGCATGTTGCAAAGCGCGCCCAGCTGCCCGCGGGCGAGCTGCGCAAGCTTGTCGATGCCGTCGTGCCTGCTCTGCACCGCCAGCTCGGCTTTGGCGGCGCGACGGCTGCTGAGGATGCCTTCTCTGCCGCTTTGGGCAACCCGGCAGACTCGTGGAAGTGCATAAGCACACTGGACCCAGAGCTCGATGCGGCGCTTGGGGGCGGCATCCCGCCGGGCTATCTGGTCGAGGTGACTGGCGAGAGGTACTTGGTGCCGCTGTTCTTCACACCGCAACGACTGACCTTTCGCAGTGGCGCTGGCAAGACACAATTGCTGCTCACCCTCCTGCTCGCTGTGCAGCTGCCCGCACCGCTCGGCCTCTCCAAGACGGCAGTCTACATCTCCACCGAAGCCGTCCTCTCCACAACCCGCCTTGCGCAACTGCTGTCGTCGCACCCGGCACTGCAAAAACTCCCGCCAGACGAGCGACCCTCGCTGGCCAAGGTGCTCGCCATCCAGACCCCGGATCTCGAGTCGCAAGAGCACATACTGCGCTACCAACTGCCCGTCGCCATCAAGAAGCACGACGTTGGACTGGTCATTCTAGACTCCGTGGCCGCCAACTATCGCGCCGAGTTCGACAAGAAAGGCGCAGGCAATGGCGCTGCCTCGATGGCCAAGCGCGGCACACAGCTCGTGCAGCTGGGTGCATTGCTGCGAGAGCTGGCACGCACAGAAGGCATTGCAGTAGTCGTTGCCAACCAAGTCGCCGACCGCTTCACGAAGCCGCCCTCAGCGCCAAACTCGAATGCCGTCTCTCGCAACACGTCTACCAACAGCCAAGGCACACGCGACAACACACCCCAACCTTCGAACCCGGCGCAGTCCATGCCAGCCTCGCAGTTCGATGACAGCGTCCTCTTGTCTCCCGATCCGCTAGCCCTTGACCACCAGCAGCGCTGGTTCACCGGCTGGGGCGACATTGCGCACGAGGCGCCCCACTTCCTGAAGACGCCGTCGCTAGGACTGGTGTGGACAAATCAACTGGCCTGCCGTATCGCTCTGATCAAGAAGCCTGTCTTTGCCAGCAGAGCGCCTCTGATTCACACAGTAAACGGTCAAGACCAATGGAACGAGCAAGAAGAGACGCATATCTCCAAATGGCGCCGCTGGGTCAAGATCGTCTTCGCCCCGTGGACACCGCCAACTGAGGGGCGAGGTCTGGAGTTTGAAATCACAAGGCAAGGTATCAGAGCTGTAGCCAAAGAACCGAAGAAATGAGAGACAATCGCATCACGCCATCTCATTCAACATTGCTATCAATGCGATCATGTTCACCAGCCTTGTCCACCACTAGCGTAGTTCCCCGGATCTGCTGCAGGGTGACCGCCCCACAAGATACTTTGAGCATGGCCAGTAACCACAACTCTACCAGCATCAGCAGTGCGTCGCAACACGAACATGGCCTGGAACATCCAACTTTCGATTCCATAGCACACTAATCACATGAGGATTGGCTGAACCGGCTCGCTCGCCCATGCTCCATGGCGGATGGCGCTGCCGAGGTCCGCTTCCCCTCCCTGACGCTGCCAACGAGTAAGAGATGAACCACAGGGCATGGTGCACGAAGTAAACCGCTTGGATACTGCCGGATCCGCAGTCAGGCATGGAAGCTAGTATAGCATGGGCTTCATAACTCCACGCCTTCTTATCTCTCGAGTCTCATTTCTTTCGTTCATACATCCTCTTCTTTTTTCCATGTAGGCATAATGTCGGTCGCCTTGCAACGTGTATCGGACCTCATATCGCTCTCAATCTCGCGCCTCGCGCTCAACCCCGTCGTCACGGCTTCGCTCTTATACATCCTCACGAAAGGCCCTGACAGCCTTCGCACGCGCCTAACAAACCGCTTCGCTGCCCTCCGCGATCCCTCTCGCCATGCGACCATCATTCGCGCCCTGAAATGGTGCCTCGCCCTCGGCCTCCTCAAGTCCGTAAACAAAACCTTGAACCACCTCGCACTCAACAACTACCGCCTCAAATCCTCCTCGGCGCAATGGCAATGGGACAAGGAGATCGCTGTCGTCACAGGCGGCTGCAGCGGCATCGGGGCTCTGATCGTGAAGCGCCTGGTGAACAAAGGCGTCACGGTCGCGATCCTGGACGTCCAGCAGCTCCCGCCCGAGCTCCAAGGCTGTACGGTATCCACCTGGAACGTCCGCGAAGGTGCACAGCTGACCCTCTGCACAGACGCGCACATCAAGTTCTACGCCTGCGACATCACGTCGCCCTCGGCGGTGGCGGCAACCGCATCCAGAATCAAGAAAGAGCTCGGTAGCCCGAGCATCCTCGTCAACAACGCGGGGATCCTGAGCGCGCACACGATCCTGGCCACGACGCCCGAGTACCTGCGCAAAATCTTCGACGTCAATGTGCTCAGCAACTGGACGACCGTGCAAGCGTTCCTGCCGGACATGGTTGCACAGAACAGAGGGCACGTTGTGACGGTCGCCAGCGCGGCGAGCTATATCAGCGTAGCGGGCATGGCCGACTACTGCGCGACCAAGGGCGCCGTGCTGGCGTTCCATGAAGGTACGTTACCAGCGCCTTACATCTCCACCCCTTCAACCTTCGATCCTTCGATCCTTCGATCCGTCCACGAGAAACCCACAAACTAACCACATCCAGGCCTCAACCAAGAACTCCGCCTCTCCTACAACGCCCCCAACGTGCTGACCACCAGCATCCACCCAAACTGGGTCCGCACGCCTCTGCTCGCGCCCCTCGAGCACGAGCTCGCCAGGCGCGGCGCCGTCATCACGGAGCCCGCCGACGTCGCCGACGCTGTCGCGAGCCAGATCTTCAGCTGTCGCGGCGCGCAAGTCTTCGTTCCCGACGCCGCCGGCCGGAGTGCCTTGATTCGCGCGCTGCCAAATTGGGCCCAGGAGGGTATCCGCATGGGCGTCGCCAAGACCATCACCGAGAGCGTCAAGATCGGGGGCATGTAGATGTTGCGACGGGGATATGCTGGACTGCGCGCCGAGGTAGTATTGTATCGAGTAGGATTGTCATGACGCTATGAAATCATACGTTCCATGCTATAGATTTCCTTCCAACCCTTTCTCCTCCACCAACACCTCGCTAAGCAGCCAGGTCGCCAACAAGACGCACGCACGCACTCTATCCATGATCCCTAGGTGTGGCAAAGAAATGATGTTTTGTAAGTCGCAACGCAAGTAAAAAAAAAAGTAATGGTACACTCGTCGTCTGCCACGCGGCACAGACTTCGTCTCGACATCACGCATACATGTTTCGAGGTGATTAATCGGTAATCCTCCAGCTCTCGAACCACTTGAGGTGCTTCCACTGGCTGCTGGGACCAACCATACCGAACGAGATCGCGCGGAACAGCCAGTACAGGCCGATGATGACTGCGTATAGAGCAGCAAAAATACCCCAGCGGATTTGCTTATTCATGTTCCTCGTCGTGAAGTCAAGGCAGAATCCCATGGTCAGGATCGCGAACCACAGCGCAGGGTAGTAGTGGTGAACGTAGGTGACACGACCCATGGCCATGAAAGGGAGGTAGTGCAGGACCCAGCCAATGACGGGGTAGATACCAGAGTAGTGGATCTGGTCGATCTCGGTCTGCTTGAGATCGTTGTAGCCGCGCTGCCAACGAACCACGTACCAAAGGACGATGAGACCGAATATGCCAAGACTGGCTGTACTACCCCAGTAGACGAAGGGGTTGCCGAGGAGGAAGTACTTGACAATGTCGTCGTTCCAGCCGCACATGCGAAGACCCACGTGGAGAATGGGCCACTGCCAGAAAGCAGACGCAAGGTCATCCTGCTTGTCTGGGTCGGGGACAAGGGCATTGTTGGAGGTCATCATGGCGACGTTGAGGTGAATGAAGTCCTGGAAGAAAGGAGACTTGTAGTCACCGGGGTTGCCAGGAGGCAGCTTCTCGTTGGTGTGGCTCTCAACGTTCCAGTGGGTGTAGACATCGCGAGGATTGTTCTGCTTGACGCAAGTGGTCTCGATCTGCTTGAAACCCCACTGGGGCAGGTTGACATTGCCAGCGCGGAGGTAGCAACCAAGGTCCTTGTGCTTGAAGCGCAGAGCGGTTGTGAGAGTGCGGATCCTGGAGTGGTCCCTTGAAGCAGCGTCGCGAACGACTTCGACCACCCAGTGATCCTTGGTGTCACCGACTGTGGTATTGCCGTAGCAAGAAACCTCGTAGTCGGCCTTGGTGACAGGAGCAGCGACCTGGTGCGAGTGGAGGTTGCGGCCAGTCTGAGCGTGGATGAGACGGATGACATCTCCGTTGCCGGGGAAGCGGAGCTCCTCGTCGGCCTCATATGGAACCTCGTGGCGGTTGGGGTAGAAGAACCAGTCGTTGTTGGCATCTTTGTGGTGGTAGCAGGTAATCTGCTGCTGTGTCGAGCCCTCGGGGTAGGTCTGAACATGGGAGTGAAGCAGACCTCCTCCGTAACCCATGTTCTTCAATGTGGCGCGAGAGCCGTATGCGATCTCGAGAGGGCTGTTCTTTCCGACTTCGGTGCCGCGCAGGTTAGCCTGGAAGAGCGAGCTCATTTGTGCGTCACCAGGACCGCTGTTCTCAAGGATCAAGAAGTGAAGGTAGAAAGAGAAGGTGTAGACGGCGAGGGGAATCAGGATGAGACCGAAAACGCGGAAGGCGACGTGAGTGACAAGCTCCATCTGCCCAAGTTAGCCTTTGTTCGAATTCACAGATCTCGCATGTGGGCCGTACCTTGGGCATCTTGAGGTCGCCGAACTTGTTCCAGAGGTCTTCAATAGTGTACAGACCAACCAGAGCGGTGACGAAGAATCCAACCCACTTGACACTGCATACGCATCCGATAGAGACACCGGTCAGCATCAACCACAGACCCCACTCGGGAGAGAAAGGGTCGTGCTGTTGACGGTGGAACTTGGACCAGCAGAAGACGGTGGTAAAGGTGAAGCAAAGAAGCATGGAGTCGAGGAGAATAAAGCGGCTGATGGTGGTGTACGAGTTCTCGCAGAGAACGGCCAGGGTAACGAACCATACGGTAGGCCTACGGAAGTTCAATTCCTTCGCAGTGAAGTAGGCCAGAGGTACGCAGACGGCGCCGAATGCCGAGTTGAAAAGGCGCATGAAAGTGTAGTTCAACTCCGGCGGGTATGTCTCGCCAGACTTGAACTCGAATGATCCGTTATATCCTGCGAGGTAGCCGGAGAGACCGACGAGCATCTTGCCGAGGGGAGGGTGGACATCGAAGTAGAACTCGCGTTTAAGGTAGTGGGAACCGAACTTGCCGAAGCTGTTTCTAGTCAGCATGCGCCCGTCATGTTGTATCATCTCTGCTTACTGAGCTTCATCCCAGGTGACGATTGGCGAAAGACCGATCTTGTACATGCGCGTGAAGAAAGCGAGCGCGGTGAAGATGAGCGGGGCCCAGATAAACTCATACTCGTCGAGGAAGGCAAGAAGCTCAAATGGCTACAAATTGTCAGCTGTTCCATTCACCATTGGTCCTCGCTTTGGCAGGATTCGCACCTTCTCCTTCGACTTCTCCTTGATCTGCGTTGTGTTCGCGGCTGGCGATGCTGTCTGGCCAGCTACATTTCTCCTCCGCAGCTCCTCCGCCTGCGCATCGGCGCCTGTTGTGCGCGCTGTCGCCATTTTGGTGTAGAAAGCTCGAATGCACTCTTAGCTTGGCTGGTTGTGTCCGCAGTGGACAATGTCAAGAGAGGATGCGTGGCTGATTCGAGGGCAGCTGCGAGGGGTGCGTAGCGCGAGTTGCACTTGCTGCCGGGCGGATAGGCTGTCTCACAAGCCTAAGTAACGTCTGCTGTCAAGCACAACCGACTTAAGGAGTGGAAAAGAAGAGAATTTCCAATCAAAATGCAAGCACAGGAAATGCTCGCGGTGAACAGCAGCGTCTGACGGCCCCTGCGGTGCGGTAGGGAGATCGATGGCTAGGTTCCCGAAATAGTTTCTATGGTTCGGGGGAGCTGTATTCGCCTAGCGCATTTGTAGGGGGGAGCTTGCTGACACCTGGCCTCTGTCCCCACGTGAAAGCTGACGTACTCTTGTTCGTGTTCGACCAACGTGCAAAGGGGAGTGAACATAATCGGAGTGAATGACTGCTGGGAAGGCGCGGTACGCTGATATCTCCATTGAGCAAGAATGCAGGCTGCAACTGCCATCCATGTCACAAGCCGGTAAATCACCCTGGTCAGACGCCGAAACAATGAGATCAGAACAGCTTTTATTGACAATCGAACCACCGTCTTGAACTCGCTCATACCGATACAATGCTGAGGCTTTCCGGCCTCTTTCTCTAAGAAATGCTTCACTCTTTCTATCACTCAAAACTTACACGTCGAGCAGCATGGCTCGTGGATATCAACCGAGTCGCTTGCAACCAAGACCAGAGTATGCAAAAATGCCCAGGAAATGCCAATCAGTGAGATGATGCAAACTTCTAATCCTCGTCCTGGCCGACGCGCTTGTACTTCCCGCCAGCGCTGGCGTCGTCTCCCTTGCCTCTCTTGACCATGTTGGAGATCCAGCCGCCGACACCATCTCCATTCTCGGACTTTGGAGGAGACCTGCCATTTTCGAGGTCAGGTGGATCGATGTCAAGGCCAGGGATCGCAGCTTCGGCGGCAATGCGAGAGCCGCCGCGCTCGGAGGTACGACCACGACCGCTGCCGCTCATCAACGACTCCACCTCGGCTTGCTGCTGTGGTGTGGCTGCGACTGTTGTGGCGTCTCCGAAAAGCGAGTTCATGTCTTCGAGGCGGACATTGGCCGTCTCTGGATAGATGAAGTAGACTGCAATAGATTAGCAGGTCATTGGCAGATTATCAAGAGCTTAACTTACCAACTACGAAACTGACAGCACAGAAGAATGCGTGAATGAGGTACAAGCGCCACTGGATGGCTTCCTGCAGGATAGGCGTCATCTCACCGACAAGCCAGTTGAAGGCCCAGTTAGTCGCGGTACTCAGACTAGCACCCTTTGCACGAATGCTAAGAGGCAAGATCTCTGGCGGGTACAACCATGGGATGGGTCCCCATGAGTATCCAAATGCCGCGTTGTATATCATCACAAAGATGACGACCATATTCGGTGTCCAGCTCGCTTGCAAGAAGATAAAGTAGGAGATTGCGGAAAGCGATATGACCATCATCAAGGCACCGGACAGCAGAATCTTCCGGCGACCCAGAGTGTCTACAACGTACCACGGCGGAATTGTGGACAACAGGTACGTAATCGCGTTGATGCCGGTCATGAGAATTGCCTGGCGACCGTACCAGCCAGCTTCTTCGAAAACGAGCGGTGCATAGTATGAAATGACGTTGATGCCGTTGAGTTGCGCGAGGGCTTGGGCGGACATGGCGATGAAGACACGCTTGTAATAGCGCTTGAACATATCCGTGTACGAGCGTTCACCTTCTTGTCGCTGGAGCAGCACGTTCATCTTAATCTCTCGATATTCATCGCGCGCTTTGGGGTTGTGGATGTCACCCTTTCCATACAGGTTAGCAATGACTACGATACCCTCCTCGTCGTGGTCGTTGTCTAGGAGCCATCTGTTCAATGTCAGTATGATCCAATCACTAGCTGAATGCTGCACACCTTGGCGATTCGCAGATAAGGAAACTGCCCAGAGCCAGCAGAGAACCCATGACGCACTGCACGAACAACGGGATTCTCCAGGCGTAGTCGCTCTTGATGTAGCTGCAGAAATAGTCAACCCAAACACTGCATGCGTATCCGGCAATGTTGCCAGTGAATTCGATGCAGCCCATCTTTCCACGGTTGTGGGGCGGTGAGATCTCAGACTGATACACGGGTACTATCGTGGACAACGTTCCCACACCGAAACCGGCAATGATTCTTCCCAAGAGCATCATGGGCATGCCGTTGGCGAAAGTCTGGAAGGCTCCCCCAATAACAAAGATGATCGAGCCGTACAGAATGGTCTTGCGGCGTCCGAGAATATCTCCAATCTTGCCGACCATGAGGGATGAGATGAATGCACCAACTTCCAGGATAGCCACCATGCTACCGAGCTCGACGGCTGTGGGCTGGTTGAAGTAGTCCTTGAAATAGATACCGCTGTGTTTTGAGGTCAGACATGCTCGAGTACGGGAAGGTGCGGGGCGGCGTACGTGATGATACCAGACATGACTCCCTGGTCATAGCCAAATAGGAACACACCTAATGAGACGAATACACTGGTGAAGTAGCTGTTCTATGTCAGTACTGTCAGTGCTAGCAGTTGCACGATTCTGCCTACATAAGCTTCTTCCCGTGCAGCCCGTGGATACGGGACGGTCCATCGTTAGGTGCCATGATGCGAGCGAGTATCTTCTCTGCCTTGGAGATGGTTCGTGGCCCGGGGTCTGGGATCTCAATGTCCTCGAGTCTGAGCTCGCGTTGACCCTTCTCGTAAAGGCTGTCCTGCGACGCGAAGCGGGCGTGCTTCTTGTGACGGCGTTGCGGGGGAAGCTGGCTCTCCAGGCGGATGGTGAGCGGATCTTCCTGTTCGGCAAGCTGATCGACGAGGTCGCCGGTGTCACTCCAGAGCGAGAGGTCGTCGGAGTGCGAGGAAGGTGTGTCGAAGGAGGACCGCGCGCTATCCTTATCGTTGTCGAGGAGATAAGCGGAATCGCCTTCACGGGGGCGTGAAGACGAGCTCAGGTTGTGGAGAGGGATGTTCGCAGGTCTCCGACTGCTGCCCGAGTGAAAAGGAATGGTGAAGGTTGCAGGCTGAGGGAGCAGCCAACTCCAAAGCAGTGGATCTGGAGAAGGGTCGAAAGGCGGTCGCGAGTGACGTGCAGGTCGAAGTGGGCCTAAGGCTTAAGCGGTCAAGGGCGGTCACATTGGACGGCAGTGGGACTGAAAAGAGCACGATACGGCACAAGTAGGCTTCGTGATCAGGAAAACGTGAGCTACCCTGTCAACTTGAGCCCTTGAGCGCTGCTGTTCCTGCTGGGACTTGGCGCTCCTTTCCTACTCGGGCCGGGCTGCACGGGGGAGGAGTGCTGCTGTTGGTCAGGATGTTGGAGCAGCCGGCTGCGCAATGATGTCGCTGCCGCAGGCTATCGCGGCAGACATGTCTGCTTTTAGAGGTTCAAAATTTCTTATCGCTGCGATTGCTTCGAGAGGCTGGCACGAGTGGCTGCTTCAAAGGCCGCAGTGTCTACAGAATTCACGGAGAACTGCAACTCCGCAGCTCCAGCATCACTCGAAGAACCCCCCACATCGATGTGGACATCTAACAGCGGACGCGCTGATCGCGGTTACTAGCGGTCGACAGAACTGCCTCCCCAAAGATGCCTGGCAAGAACACCGCAGTCCAACAACTTCGTTCTTCCAACCCCGATCGTCGAACCCTATCATAGCATATCAATCAAACCTACAGCAGGCACTCACGTGTGAGGGCCGCGTGTAGACCGCTGCGGGTGTGCGCCTCGAAACACCGCTGCATCTCACGAGTGAAACATAAGTTAGTGCAGCTGTTACGCCTCAGCGGCGTTCTTCAAAGTGAGAAGGCTTCATTGGCGACCCCCAAGACGTCTGTCGAATGCTTTTGCTAGGACAAGCACGTGAATGCACACTTGCAGACTCGCTTCGGCAGGTCGACAAATGGCTGGCGTGCTGGCGGGCGATCGTTGCTGCACGAACGCGAGCGTTGTGCGTCCTGACGTGCATCTGCTAGAATATCGACAGGAACGCTTCTGGTGTGTGAGGGGCTGGGTTTGAACACGAAACTATACTCATACATCAGAACAATCGTTGGAGTCGTGGTGGCTGCAGAGCGTCAACAAAGTAGTGATGACGGCGTACCCACTTATGATCTCAACCATGTTTGTTGCCATGGAGTTGTGTCGGCTGTGAGGCGCTGCTCTGCCGCCAGACACTCTCCGCGAAAGCGCTGATCGACCTGAAACATGTCTAGTGCAGCCGCTCCTGCGACGGTGATTGGCTGCATCTTTGATTGCCAGCCTGCTCGGCCCGTTCGCTGGTCCATTCGTTTTCGTGTCGTGAATCGTGATGGGCAGTGCAAGGCTTGAGGAACCTGTTTTGCAGCGCAGCAGCACTCATATTGCCTCTCCAAATCACTGCGTGCATGAAGATTATAATTCGTGAAAGGCCGATTCACCTGCTCCAAACTTCGGTTCACGACCAGGGTGTTGTAAAACGCATCCCTGATCTTAACCACTCCTTGGCTTCTGAAGCAAGAAACGGGCCCACTGCACCAGCCACCGTACCAGCAGCGCATCATCTCTCACGACCCGCACATTTCCTCCACAGTTCACTCTCGCTACCTTTGCCCTGTCAGGACTGCCATATCCACTCGCTGACGAACATCGCTCTGCATTACGAATTCGAGTTGGACGATCATTGCTGTTGCAATTACCTCCCGAACGCGAGGCTGCGCTGCAAGTAGCCAGCCATGTCGAGGTACGGAAAGTTTGACGACTTTTGTCGCGACACAGGTAACAGCTGGTCGACCCTGCCAGGTAAGCCACCAGCCTCGCCTCACAATACACGTTTATTTACACGGTACTGACTGTCGCAGTATGCTATGTACGTTGCGCCTGCTCTTCACCCCTGGCCTGGCCCATTGTTCGCGCGCGCGCCGCTAACCGCGATCACCACAGCTCTTCGCCCAAGCACCCACACGGAACGGTGGAGGATGGGAGGGAGGCTGCACACTTCAAGGCTTCCCCGTCGGCGGTGGTAACAGGCTGCACAACCTGGGTCAGTAAAAGGCAAGAAATGCGCGACTGGGGTTTAGGCTGATTATCGCAGGCTCCATAATACTATGCGGAATCGCAATCCTTACCACCTTCTTCCTGCTCTGGAGATCTGAAAGGAAGAAGGCGGCCGTTGGACGAAGGTGCGCAATTGGAAGGAAAAGCAATATCAACTGGGTGACTGACTGGCGACAGGGAAATGCAACTCTTCCTCATCGGCTATATCATCATCTCCATCTGTGAGATCTTCACAATTGGCGGCTTCCCTTTGAACGACTCTGTGCGCTTGGTATGTAGTCTGCCTTGAGGGATGGCGATCACGCGCTGACTCTGCGACAGGCATTCGTTGCTGTGCACATCGCTGCGATTGTTGCAACAACCTGGATTCTCATGCTCAATGGCTTGGTCGGCTATCAACTCCTGGACGACGGCACCCCCATCTCGATCGGACTGCTATTGATCTCTGCGATCATCCTGTTCGTTGGAACGGGTTACATTGCCCTCGATACCGGCTTCAGCTGGACGGGCTACTGGGACGATACTCTGCCATTACCGAACCAGGCCTACGCCCTCTACACCCTTTACCAATTGGTTCCTCTGGTGTTCCTGTTCATCTTCTTTTGCCTGGAGTCATTCCTCGTTCTCCGCGTTCTCGGCGAGCGCAAGCCTATGCGTACGTCCTTCAAGTCTGATTCTAGAATTAAAGCTAACGATCTGCAGTCTATCTCCTCGGCGCTGCTCTCCTCTTCGCTATCGGACAAGTCTTCCAATATGTCATCAGCGTCCATATCTGCACGGGCACTAGCGGCAAGATCAACGGTGGTCTCTTCGAGACTCTTTTCACACTTCTTTCGGTTGTGATGATCTGGGTCTTCTGGTCGAGTATCACCGAGGACGACTGGCCGATGCCGACTGTCGCTGGATCTGGCACATATACATGATGACCTGTTAGGACGTGTGACGGATGTACAAGATACGGCGTAATGTTTCATGATTTGTCTAGCATAGCGTATACCATTTTGGGGATCTTTGGACGCATTACGCGTCATGCTGCTAGTTCACGATACAAAGATAATGTTTTCTGGGCACAGGAGGGTAGTTTATGTAGTTATCAATTTCACATGCAAAACGTGAGAACGCGTTTTCCTCACGTGCCTACGCATCTCGAAGATCGACCTGCAATCGATCGCTGACGCCTAACAAAGCTTCCACACAAGCGGTCACCGTCAGGGTCTCGGCAGCACATCGACTGAACTTACTTTTCGCTGCCAATAATGCACCACTCGAGCTCACCTTGACCGAGCTTCTTCAAACAGCTGCAAATGCGAGCTCACGACGTCACCTGAATTGTTCCACCTTCGCGTGCTGCTTCCCCATAGCTTCGCCCCACACTTTCGCACCACATCCACTTCCAGCTCCAGTACACAGCACCTCGAGCAAGGATATAGCAGCATAGCACCGCCGGCGGTCGCTGCTTCAATAACACGCAAAGCCGCTCACGAGCGCACCTGAAACCCGACATGGCCGATTCGGACTATTCCTACGACGGCGACGAAGTTTCCGGCGACGAATATGTTGGCTCTCGCGCTAGCTCGAGTAGACCTGCGCAGCCAGCAGGGGCGAACGGGAGGAAGCAGGTCAGCAAGGACGCTGCGCAGAAGCCCGCGCGCAAAGCATGGGAGACAGAATACTCGCGGACGGTGGAGAAGACAATAGTCCCTGTGAACGATGAGGACATAGGACAGAGCGTGCAAGAGCGGGAGGAGGAACGCAAGCGCAAACGGTTACGGAAAGATACCAAACCCTTCCAGAGAGGTATAATACGGCACGTAGTGCTTGTACTGGACCTTTCAGAAGCTATGTTGGAAAAGGACATGCGGCCGAACCGCTTCTACACGATGATTAACTACGCACAAGACTACGTTCGCGAATTCTTCGAGCAGAACCCCATCTCCCAGATGAGTGTCCTTGGCATGCACGACGGCATATGCATACGAGTCTCCGAGCTCTCCGGCAATCCCGCAGAGCACGTAGCGGCAATCCTGGGGTTACGAAGCAAAGAGACAGGCAAAGAGCCCAAGGGTGCGCCCAGTCTACAGAACGCTCTTGAGCTTGCCCGCGCAACTCTGTACCACACACCGAATCACGGCACACGAGAAGTCATTGTCGTATTTGGCTCCCTTCTTTCCCTCGACCCCGGCGACATCCACCAGACCGTCAAAGCATGTGTGCGTGACCGCATACGAGTAAGCGTAATTGGTATGGGTGCGCGAATCAAGATCTGCCAGGAGATAGTGACGCGGACGAATGCTGGAGACGAGAGCGAGTACACGATTGCAACCGACCAGGAGATGCTCAAGGAGCTCCTGATTGCAACAACTACACCGCCAGTTATCCGTGCAGACACCGCCTCTACGCCCCAGCAGCCGGAGAAAGGTGCGGCACTGATGATGATGGGCTTCCCATCTCGCGTTGTCGAAGACACGCCCACAATATGCGCATGTCACGGAAACCTCACATTAGGCGGCTACACATGCTCACGCTGCAGCGCAAAAGTCTGCTCGTTGCCGGTGACATGTCCCAGCTGTCAACTAACACTCCTGCTTTCAACGCATCTGGCACGCAGTTACCACCACCTGTTTCCCCTACGCAACTGGGCAACGGTCTCCTGGCAACGCGCTCGCGAGAAAGATTCGAAAGACTGCGTAGGCTGTCTCACCACCTTTCCGAAGATACCTTCGAAACAGGAGCTGGCTGCACGAGCGCTGAAGAAAGAGAGGCAGTCCACAACAGGCAGCATGCTGAACGGGCATGCAGAGAGGGATCTTCATGTAGAAGACGACGAAAACGGTGAGCAACATGCAAGCGAGAGCGCAAGATATGAGTGTCGCTCGTGTGAGAACCACTTCTGTATTGACTGCGATATGTTCTGCCATATGGTGCTGCATAACTGTCCGGGATGCTTGAGCAGACTGGATCACAGGGCGATAGTTGAGGCAGGTGCAAATGCGGATGCGGATATGAGCGAGTGACAGGAGCAGCGTAGACTTTTAAAAAAAAAAGAAAAAAAGAAAGAAAAAAAGAGCTTCGTGTCTCGCAACGATTGCCCTTTCTATAGATGTCTATCTGTTCCTCTTGTTTCTAGCTCTTTCTCTGCACCACTTTCGTCACTCATAAGATCTCTGACAATTTATGCACGTTGAACTAAGAAACGTACTGCGCAGTATGTTCATCAAATGTGAGGTGGTCTTCATTCCCTCGGCGGCTTAATCACTACCGTTGCAGGGTTAGTCAGGAATCCGCCGTAAGCCAATGTGGGGGTATACACGGACGTTCAACAGGGTCCACATGTTGGGACTGTGTCCTGCCAGACATAACATACTATGTAGGTACGAAATGCCGGCTTGCCTGAGCTTCGCTTAGCTTAAGTACATAGTTCGCTGGAGGTTCTCTCATTTGATAAGACCGTTGTTGTCACCCAATAACGCGAAGGAGCTATTCGGCAAGCATGTGCTCGAGCGGATCGAGATCCTGCATGACCCGAGACTATTTCATTGGCCATCGGTATGTGGAGCCGTTGCCCCAGAAAGCCTCAAAGCTCGCTTGGATGTACGGGTTCGATATCATCCCCTGAGAACAATAAGATCAGCCCTGGGTAGTGCAGCGGTCGAACTAGGTTAGCAAAACGACAGTACAGGTATCGAACTACGCCATTGTGCAAGAGGATTGCGTAAGTTGGTGGGTCAATAGATTCTAAGTAACGGCAAGCACAAGGAGTGCGTAAGCGATAGTGGAGGGGTGGGATAGTGGCGATGGCGGAACATCCGAGTGGCTGTGAGAATCTCGTTTAGAATCGACACAGAAACAAACACACACACGTCTCCCATAAGCTTCTTTCGCGCTACCGCTGCCACCCTCGGCTCGGTGTCTCTCACTGTTCCAAATCTGTGGCTGGTCTCACAACTTTTCCAAGGTTTATCGATGTCACTGTTATGGAGCAAAGCTCCGGTGAACTGCCTTACAGCAGGGAATTCGATACGAGAGCCGAGCACAAGGCGGATAAACGTGCTTTAAAGCCTCGCATCGGCTCCGGAAGTATGGCTCGCTCATGGCACACCGATCAGTGGACTTTGCGGCAATTGGTCCGTTCTACGGTGATTGCTCAATGGTTGGCGACACAGGCGTTTGTGGCGAACCAAAGGATCGGTCAGAACGTGGAGTGAGTATGCATACACGCAGATGCACGATAGAAGCTTACTCGTGGGTTCAAAACCTACCCACGTGTGGTTGGTGTGGCCTGATATCGTCTTGATCGATATCGATCCTCAAAATCCTACGATCTGAGACCCCTCCCCTCCAAGAACACCTTAAACCTAGATACTCCAACCCCGCTTTCAGCAATAATATACAATACCCGTCTTGCATGTGTGAAGGTACCGTCAGTGATTTGATCCGGCCTTCTTTGCCGTCCGCAACCTGACGGTCGATCCGCCTACCGCTTCAAGGAGATGAAACACGTCAGGCCCTCTGTGTCTATTGCTGCTTCTACGTTGCAAACTTTCATGCACGGCGCCGGGACATTCAAGACAAATATCTCTTGAAGATGAATCTTTGAATGATCGGTCTAATTTGCTGCGATTGAGTCCAAGATATGGCTCAACATTGATACCAGATGTTATCCGATGAGACCACATATCATGGTGGAAAACAAATCACTACATCGTGCCTGTGATGAGCTCTCAGCTCTCGGCTCTCAAGCGGTCAGCCCGTTTGGGACTTAGGATTAAAGCATGAAGTTTTTCCGTGGGAAGCTGCCCAGACTGATAAGGATGACGATAGCTGAGGAACGAAGACGGGTTGAGGACAACCTGAGGGAATTCGGGAGGGGAAGTAGTCCTGCCGTGTCTGAGGCGTTTAACGGCAAGGACCAATTTCGAATGAAGCGGCCAGCTGCAGAGCATAATAAGGTTCCGAGGCCGCAGTATGGCACCACCGCAGGAAGGCCACGGGAAGATTGTAGCCCAACAACGTGCAGATGAGGACAGCAGAAGAACAACATTTGTGGGGGTGTTTGGTTAGTGTACCAATAAAGCCATGCCATACGAGCACACCGTTTACGCAGAAGCATCATGCAGACAGGGTATTGTTGACCATGTTGGGGTTTCCAAAGGAGTTCAGTTCCTATACCCACTGCAGCTTGTGCTTTGACACATGCTTGCAACAATTCATAAAACAGTCACAAGCTCTTACCTACGGGCAAATCGAAGTTACCACAAGACATTGACGCTCATGAAATGTCAACTTTCAACGTCCAGTATCTGTCAACTCCTCCTGCAGAACATGTTCTGCCTTCGTCCGTCGTTAAACGAACACTCATAGCGTGTGACAGATGTAGGAGACATAAGACGAAGGTAAGCCCGAGAATGTAGGCTCGAATACATATTAAGCCGTACTGATACGCACTTAGTGCAGTGGACTCCGACCGATGTGTGGCGAATGCGAAACGAGGAATGTTTCCTGCACATACAGTGAAAGAATAGACTCAATGACGTCTCTTCGACTGCGTCTCAAGCGAACGACGAGCGAACTACACAGCATAAGATCTTTGCTGCCCCTGCTAGTCACGGCGCAAGACCCAACTATGGCAGCATCTTGGGCAACAGAGCTTGAGAAAAATGGGCTCCGGAACCACACAGCCGAAGAAGTCAGGCTCACACTACAAGTGAGGGTTACTTATGAGCAACAGTAATATTACATGTTGTACTGAACTCATTGTAGGGTCTGAAATCAAACAAATATTCCAACCACGCTAGTCTGCATGTACGGAACAAGGGGTTAGCCTGTAAGACAGGTTCTCCAACGCAAGCAATGCCAAAAGCCGGGTTGGTGAGCCACGATGAAACCTTAATACGAGTCTATTTTTGACCCTGCATAGTACCCTTGATTGTCACCCGGACTATCAAGAGACCCAACCCCAGAATCCTCTCACGGATCAATTTGATGCTATGGTAGGGTTACGAAGCGCTTGCGTCAATGGCAGCAGCAGGAAACGAGCTGTGAGCACAAAATCCACAGCCGCACAAGGACCAAAGACCAATGCTTGCAAGAACCGCCGCGCTTCTAAAATGCATCAAAGAGCTTTGACTTCAAATAGCGAGTGGAACCGGAAGAATGCAGGCTCAGGCTTCTTCGCAAAAGATACACAGTTCTTGACGTACAGTGGTACGCCATCCCAAGAAAATTTATCCGTGGTAATATCAGGACCCGAGATAGGGCCATGTGGGCAAACGATTGTCGCGCATCAGAACCTACGGCTCAGTGTGCCCGAACGCTTTACGAAATACTCGACTTTGCTCTTGCGTAACCAGAAGATCGCTATCGATCGAGGTCTAGTGCGCAATGTCAACAAGCCATCCCGCATCTACATTGTAGGGTGGCTGAACTGCTCACCTACAAAGGCCTGCGTCCACGTAGCATTTCCTCACTGCACGCTATCAGACGTCGAGAATTTGCCTTGCATACCTATGTGCTGGGTAGAGAAAGACGGTCTAGTACTGTCTGCATTGATTCTTGTGTCAATAAGCACATGCTGGCAACTGCCAGACGTGAAGTCGGAACGCGTTGATCTATTCTCTCTAGAAGACAGCTATGGAGAAATACTAGCTGAGTAAGTAGATCTTTCACTTTGCAGACAAGCACTGACACAGAAAAGTCTAGAGAAGTGGCTTTGAGCTCCCTCTCCTTGTTGCCCTCAGCGTGATCTGTCGGATGCGCGCTAGCTCATACGACCTCTAGTGTCTCTTTCCTTCAGGTCTAATCACAACTACTGGAACAAGAAGCTACAGTGCTGCATATAACTAGCTATTACATGGCGAGGTAACAGCACTGCACTATTACAGCGCGATACTTGGGTTCCTCGACGATTCGTTCAGTACGTATAGACAAAAGACGGATACAGTGTTAGGACTCTCCGCCCCTGTCATTCCTCCACGTCTCAGCGTATTGGTGTGTCACCAAATGCGGACGCAAAAGTCTCGATCCTCAACCTTTCTTAGAATAGTCGTTCATTAAGGACGCAAAAGAACACCCCGGCACGGCCACCACATCACCCGACACACCGGCTATAGTATCTCCTTAGCTTCATCCGGTGTCAAAGTCCTGTTTAGCGTATGCTTTAGACTCCTAAAGATGCCGGTGATCAACGGTCTCGGACTTGAGAAATCTACAACATCTCCCGTCATGTTCAGAGTGACATTCCCTTTGCTAACGCGATGCTCCTTCATCACATCATGCAAAGTGGCGACGATGTCTTCGATTACAGTCAACATATGGGGACTCCCCGGCTTCGCCACGAACGTCCAGCTTGCAAACTCCGTTACGATGCCTGGACTCCACCCGACATCAAACTCCCAGCCAACTCCCAGCCCCGCATTATCTCAATCCTGTGCTGGTATCCACTCATTAAGCGTGTTTCCCCACGAGACATTGAGATCGGACCAAATTCCACACCACGCGCACCTTCAGCGTTCTAATGTCTCAATAGGACTTGGAGCATCATCTTACCTCAGTCGTACAGCAGCATATAGCGCAGCATATTAGCCTCCAGAATAGGCACGGTCAGACCAAAGTACGCTTCAAGGATGTCGGGGCGATTCGAGAACGCGGTGTACACAAAAGTTTCCAGCATCTTCATCGGTCGGGATGGACGTCGTGATCTGGGTTCAAAGCGATGCTCTATCTGAGAAGCACGCTGTCGTTTGCAGAACTTCAACATATCTTTGACCAATTTGCATTGACACGTCACGTACACGACGTACGGATTTTCTTTCTTTTGCCTGTCTACGCCCGCCTAGCTGCAGGCCTCCGTTCCTCTACCCAAGAACATCATCACACCAACCATCGAGACATAATGCCACAACCTCATACTTCCTATCGTTCCTCGCAATCCCACTCGCATTACTCTTCAAAAAGCAGTTGTAAGCCATGCCTCCGCTCTCATCCACAGCCCTCGACTGATTCCACCACTCAGGAATGAAGCCCCCACCAACACAATTTCTATCGTTGTCGGATCTGTGCGTGTTGTATATGACGCAGGCTTCGACGTAATCAGATTTTGTAGCGGCGGAAAGTGCGATCAGTTCGTCATTCAGCCAGCCGTGGCCGCAAATGGTGGTATATCGCCATTCAAGAAACTGGGTCCGGGCTTTGAAAGAGTTATAGGAGGTGATGGAAGTACAGCCTGTGGTTGATTGGTCGATCCTACGCTCAAAAGTTGTGTTGGAAGGCGTTGGTGTGGGACTTATCGTGGATATTGAAGTTGTTGGAGATGCTAATGGTATTGATGTGACTGTGGGGCACGATTGATTTTCCGGCATAGTCTCGGTCTTGTGGTAGTTGCGCTCGATTGCCTTGCCGATGAATCCACCGGTGACTCCAGCTATTGTGGAGAGCAAGAGCCCATAGAAGACGAGAAGTAGCCAGCTGGTTACGCCCCGTCGACCGGAATGTGGCTTTGGATCCTCATTGTATGGACTGGACGGAGCTGTGGCCTGGACAGTCGAGAGAGGCGGCGTGCGATCAGGCACAGAGAACTTGTATGCAGAGACCTCAGACTCGGAAACATGCTCTGGGAGGTCGCTATGCTGTGCCCCGTGACAGGAGGTCTGCATCATGCTGTGTGCCACTCAAAGCAGCGATTCGTATAACAAGCAGGAATCTGGCACGGGTGGCTACCGTAGCCTTTTCATACTTCCAAATTGTATGGTGATCCTGAGACTTCGTAGGATGTGCCAATGCGACACGGCATTCAATGTGTTTGAGGTCCAAGATTTGGACGTAAGAGAGCGCAGATGTAAGCGCTTACAGTCCAGATTGGGCATGTATATTCTGGAAACGATCCGATTGCAATTTCCAAGAGCCAAAACAAGAGGCTTTGAAAATACGTGTGGACTACTCAGAAGAAGCAGCTCGTCCATGTGAAGTGCAAAAAGGTCGCCAAAAACATACAACAGCGGGTATTCGCTAGTGGTCACCCACCTAACTACTAATCCGCCGGTACGTTGCTTAAATAGGGCTGAGCGAACGGGAAGCCTTGTTTTCAACGTCCTATGGTCATATGTGAAAAGATAAAGAAAGAATTATGCATATGTCCCATGATAATTACACCAAAGCTTTCGTGACACCCGATTCTACCTTCGTTCGAGGTGCCGCTTGGCAGAAAGCACGATTGCGTTTGTACTATACTGGTTTGCCCCATATCTCAAGCATGTCGATTGACAAGAGCTTCTCAAAGTCAACACCACGTATAGTGGGACCATAGACGGCGCTTGAATCAGTATTGGGAAGCCTGTGCGTAAATCGGGCGTTCTTCAGATGAGTATTGAGGGCCAGGGCATCACCGTAGTTACTGTCGCCAAAGATCGCTTCGTCAGTGTTCAAATTCCATGCCGAAATGCCAATTTTCCCATGAAAAACGTTGTGGTGGGCAGGACTGAGTTTGAAATGCACAGCTGTCTTATCGAGCTCCGATCCGCCGCGCTGCGTACAGGGTCTACTTATCAGCGGCCGAGGGTTCAAGACGCCATACACGTGTGTGTAGTCGGCCACTATATGACCAGAGACAAACGAGCAAAGCGTGTTCTGAGAAACCTGTGATAGCTTCGACCAATCCAACGGCATTTGTACATCTTTCGAGGTGGCAAGTATCGACCATGCTGATTGAGTCGTAGAGGAAGTCTTCCAATTGAACCATACAAGGAAGCGTGAGGACCGGACCACGCTTAGCATAACCTGTATTTGCGTCAAACCCCGGCGCACATTGAAGAAGACCATGGACTGTAGACTGTGGAATCAATCGAAGAGGGCACCGTCCTTGATATAAGGTTGCTAGGCTCTGGAAATCAAGCATCCTGTGATCTGGTAGGGATATTTCGTGATAGCCAGAGGTTATTGTGATGGCTGGCGATGACTTATTTGGAAAAGGCCATATTAGGGCGCGCTTGAGTCCTTCGAGCATTAAGTAGTCTGGTGGCGGTGATGCGGTCTGCAGAGGTGCTGTGCCCATAGGTAGCAAAGGCTGTCGAACACGATGCCAGCAGGTTCCATTAGCGCAGGCGGAAAGTGGCCCTTGGAAAGAACCAGTGATGGGAGTGCTGATTTGGAGATGCGGCCACAATCGTGGCAAAATGTCTCGAAGTTTTTATCTAATACGCTGATTTCTTCCGTGGAAACATGGCGGGCCGACAATTGTGTTTCGATCGAATCGTTCAAGTTTGGCTTCGCTCATGTTGGCTCCAACTGCAGCCCAAGCACGAACTCGTCTGCCGCTGTTGCTTGTATCCATTGCGCTCTGCATTCAGTCTGCGCTCTTGACGATTGTTGCGGCGTGAACTCAAGTCAGACAGATCGATGGAGGTCCCTGACGCAGTGCTGAACCTCGAGGTAAAAGGGATTGTCAGCTTCGCGCTTGCTGTCTCTATAGCATGGGACAGAAATCGCGCTCCGTTCTGTGATCTACGTAGCTTTTCTATGTCGATTTGCGGTATTAGAGAGGGCTGAGCAGCGCAGTTCGAAGCGGTCGAGCTCGGAACGGATACGGAAATGGTTGGCCTTACCACGGTTCACGCGATTGAGCTTGTTGCCCACCTGTGTCAGTCTTCTCTTCTAAATCCCTGCGATCCTAAATGGAGTGTCTCGTTCGATTGAGGCCTGGTCACGCCTTCAGGTACAACAGAGTCAACACAGGAGCTTAGCATATCGTGTAAGATAATCGATGCGTGGGATCCGAAGTCCTGGTAATAGAAGTGTGTGCCGAATCGATCGTACAAATACCCACGTTCAGTCATGCCGCAGAAATCAAGCGAGGCATGTGGTTCTCGTTCCGAAGCTCCAGCAAACCGGGCCGAAGTCCTCGCTTGAACGGAGGCTCAAAGGTGCCTACATGCTGTGATTCGTTTTGAGTGCCGCCGCAATCTCCCCATACGGGCAGTCATTTATCACAGTGAAATCATGTCTGCAGGTACAACATGCCTGCCTGCAGGTACAATCGAATTGATGCGGGAGCGTAGCGACGCGCGAGTGGAGACAAGTGGCGTGCGCTAAGCCGGTAAGCTAGCGGGGCGCGAGTCGATGCTTGGTGAACTGCTCGGTTATAAATCGGCTGCCTCGGTGCTTTCGATTTGCGCATCTGTTGCTTGCAGGTAGTTGGTCCTCGAAAGGCGGTGTCGGTTGCTTGACTGCTGCTACAGCTGCATGCGAGACCGATCGACCTTATTTCCAACCTGTGACAAGAACAAACACCAATATTCTGTGCCCAGTCTGGTTTGGATAGTGCGGGATAGCTGCAGGAATTGCGCGTCTCGATCTTGCATCTCTTCTTCTTGAATCGAATGTCGATGTTCCTCGTACCGTCTCCTTGCAGTGGACATGCTAATTCGGGCTTCGACGTGGAGTAGATGTCCGGTCGCAGAAGGAATCGATGGCGGGCGGCGTACGAGAAGCTGGTGGGATCGCAGGAGGTACGGTTCGGTCGCTGCGTGCGTTTCGTGACTTGACGGTCCCTGCCTAATAAATAAGTCCCTCCACTCAGAAAGCTGGAGGCTCTCTACGCTGTACAGCCACCATCGATGCCATGAGCTCTACGCCTACAATACTATAGTGGAATTTTAGACGTAAAGCTAGATTCATCGTGCGGTGGTATTTTGGGCTCATGAAGCCAACTGGTCGATATCTGCATGCCCAAGGTTTGGTTCGTATGGCAATGAATTGGTGTTTGAGTGATGCCGACGATCAGCCGTTGGCGGCGATGTCTTTACTTTTCGAAGGATTGTGGAGAAGTACTTTGCCGTGCCAGAAAGGATCGTGTCTTATCGTGGATGACGAGCTTGGTGGAGCTTACGGTTGCGTGTGCTGTGTCGGCGGGCGTTCCGTTGGTGCAGCGAAACAGTGGGTGCCAGAGGACGGTTCCAAGATGAAAGTTGGTTGGTCCAGCGCGACCACTAGCATGTTGTGGTCCGAGAGACTTTCTGACAGCACACAGCTGCATCCGTGGAGCCTCGCAGCCGGTATCTCAGCGCGAACAGCTGCCGAAGGAACAGCTCTTCATCGAAACGACACCATCGGCGCGGCCTCAAATCCAGAAGCACCTGGGCAACGGCGAACCACGGTCCTTTCAACAAACGGGACCCGGGCCATGAATTTTCTATCGTCTCGCGCTTAATTGGCCCGGCCCTCCCGAGATTGCCCGACCTTGTTGGCAGCGGAAAAGCGCTCAAGGCGGACCCTTGGAAAAGGAGAAGCGTTGCGAAGCGCACCGCGTTCGGGGTGGGTTCAAACTTGAAAAGGCATCTGGACACATGTGAACGTCGAAGCCCCAGTTTACAGCTCTACAAGCGCGGCAGCTGCCAGATTGCAGTGCGTGCGCAGCTGTGGGAAAGAGTTTCGATTTTGTGGCTGCTACAGCAACGCGTACAGCCGCACCCTGAGATGAACATGATAACGAACAACGGCAACACAACGCAGCTTCGATGACGACCGATGTGCATGCAATGAACTTGCGGCTCAATTGCAGCTGTCTGCGATTCTGAGCGCCAGTGAAATGCGTTGCATGCTGTTCTGGAAATACGCACTGCTTCCCCGAGGCATCGAAGAGGTCCCGGAGCAGCGGCGGCCTGAGCGGGTCTTGGCGGCGCTAGCGCGCCTTCTCCATTGAAAATCTGCATCGCCAACTGCTTTAATAGCTTCCCTTCCCCAACCCAACCTCTCTTCCATCAACTCTCCACTCCACGAGATCGTTATTCACAATGGCGGCTCAACAGGTATGCTCAAGTCCAGCTTTCAAGACAGAAACGGATGGCTAACACACTCAAAGGATAAGTCCGTTTTCGGCATGGTATGCTCGTCCTCCTTATCGCCAAACGCACCTTCTTCAACTTCGGCTGTCCAGTCCAGCGATCTGCGTGATTTTCATCTCAATGGCATCGGATGACCCTTCCTACGCCGGACGAACTTTGCCAGAGATGAAAATGCGCGCGCTGAGATGCTGGCGGTCAGCTGAAGATGTGTCTGCGATTGGCTTTTTGCAAGACGTGCGAGACTGACATGTATCTAGCCCGGCTTCGTTGTCGACTTCTTGATGGGTGGTGTCTCCGCCGCCGTCTCGAAGACCGCTGCCGCCCCCATCGAGCGTGTCAAGCTCCTCATCCAAAACCAGGTATGCAACTCCTTCCACAACGATCACCAACGTCAAATGTCTAACCTTCATCGCAGGATGAGATGCTTAAGTCCGGCCGTCTCGACCGCAAGTACGACGGTATCACCGAGTGCTTCAAGCGCACTGCCCAGAACGAGGGTGTCCTCTCCCTCTGGCGTGGTAACACCGCCAACGTCATCCGTTACTTCCCTACCCAGGCCCTGAACTTCGCTTTCCGCGACACATACAAGTCCATGTTCGCCTACAAGAAGGAGCGTGACGGTTACGCCAAGTGGATGGCCGGTAACTTGGCCTCCGGTGGTGCCGCTGGTGCTACTTCCCTCCTCTTCGTCTACTCCCTCGACTACGCCCGTACCCGTCTTGCCAACGACGCTAAGTCTGCCAAGAAGGGTGGTGAGCGCCAGTTCAACGGTCTCGTCGACGTCTATAAGAAGACCCTCGCTTCCGACGGTATCGGTGGTCTCTACCGTGGTTTCATGCCCTCCGTTGCTGGTATCGTTGTCTACCGTGGTCTGTACTTCGGTATGTACGACTCGATCAAGCCTGTCCTCCTCACCGGTTCCCTCGAGGGTAACTTCCTTGCCTCTTTCGCTCTTGGTTGGGCCGTCACCACCGGTGCCGGTATCGCTTCTTACCCTCTCGACACCATCCGTCGTCGTATGATGATGACCTCCGGTGAGGCCGTTAAGTACAACGGTACTCTCGATGCCGCCCGCCAGATCGTCGCCGCTGAGGGCGTCAAGTCTCTCTTCAAGGGTGCTGGTGCCAACATCCTCCGTGGTGTTGCCGGTGCCGGTGTCCTGTCCATCTACGACCAGGCCCAGCTCATCCTCTTCGGCAAGAAGTACAAGGGTGGATCTGGTTAAGCGCCTTCCCCCTTTCTTCGATACCCCAAAACGAGTTCACATGGTGGAAGCAGATAATCGCGACGCGAGTGCGAGTGTGTAGAGGTGAATGATGGAGCCTATCAAGCCCGTCACGGAAAGCACGACCCGGTGGTAAAACACCTTGTACTTTACTTTGCCCTGTACTACTCGTCATATCCGGCTTGCATTGCTTTGTCCATTTACCCCTTTCCTAGGTGTTCACTTCTCATCGCTTGGAGCATGGGAAAAATAGCGGTTTATAGAAAGATTTCGGGTTTCCTTGACAAAACATCGTTTCATTGCGTGTGATCAACGTGACCGCTATCGTATCATCACAGCATCCAGCCACTTGGCAGCATTGACATCGTCTGTCCCACCACCGCCTACCTTACTTCTTCCCGTTCACAGCCTTCCACGCTGCCTCCTCTGCACCTTTCAGCGCCTCACCAGCTCTCGACAGCATGTTCCACGCCTGAGCTCCAATGCCCTCCCCTGCGCTCTCCCCACCGCCAATGCCACGACGTTGCGTATACGGCGCATTGTCGGGCGCCTGCTGATAGCCCGGCGGATGCTCCAAACTCCTCCTTCCACCATCCGTCGCAGTCGCCGTAGGCACCGCCCCGCCAGCATTCGCACTCTGGAATGGACTAGCCACCAGCCCTAGATTCAGCGTCGTAGACCCTGGCTTACTTGCCGTTGTTGAAGTCACTGTCGAACGCCCGGCTAGCTGCGAGTCGCTCGGAGGCGGCTGCGTGAATTGTGGTGGTGGCGCCCGCACACGCGTCTCGGTCGTGATGTGCGTTGCGGTGTAGCCGGGCTGAGGAGGCGGGGGGGCATCGTACCCTGTAGGTGCAGTGGCTGTGGGTGTTGGGCGGGTGCCTGGCTGCGGCGCTGGAGGGGAGAAGGCGTCTGTGGTCGTTGTTGCGGGGACGTAGCGAGAGGTGGGTGTTGGAGTCGAGTTCGAGCCATCGTCGGCGGTCTGCGGTGTGACCCCGTCAGCCTTTATGGGCGCATTCTTGTAGGTTGGGATTGGCGGCATCTTGGATGGTAGCTACAGTAGCGCAACCAGGACACTTTGTAGACGCAGTATAGAATGCGTGGCCTGAGATCAGGATCGGGGACGTAGCAATAGTCAGCCAAGAACGTTTCGGGTGATGCGATGTATTTTGGGTTGAGCGAAATAGGGGAAATGTTTCTCTATGCTGTGACTGGCTTGTTGGTGCCTTGTCCAAACGTTTCGTTGGCTTCTTTGGACGCCTGCATTCAAAGGTGATTGCTGTATTGGGCGATCTGATGATGTCACGGCACGTGATGACGAAATCCTCTATTCAACCACCGGCACGACAGCATAGTCTAGGGACAGCACAGTCCAAATCTTATAAGAACTACATCAACTACCTACTGACTTTCGTTCGGACCTCACGGCAAACTGACACGAAGTAGCACGACCTTGTTTTGAGGAGAGCGTCTGACTTCAAGACGTTTCTCTGGCGCTTCCTCTGTCGCTCACGTTGTATGCTAAAATTGCACTGACGTTTGTAGCCCCAGCAATTTAGCTGCAGTACTGGACTGACATACCCTCCGTCCTCTTACTTGAAGGCCGGAGCCTATCCGACATGGACGCCGACCAGGGACAGGCTTGTCTTGCAAAGATTGCACAACTTGACAACGCTGAGTAGAAGGAAACTTCAGCGCCCTTGTCTTGTCGTTCAAGACCAGATAAATCAGTATTCGATTTATGAGATAAATGAAGCGGAAGCCGTTTCAATGTCTGGGTCGGCTGTGGGTCTTGTTTTTGCCAACCCTGCTGCGCATCTGTTTCAAGACAGGCATCATATCGTCAAAGCTTGCAGCGAAACCTTTCACCAGCATCAACATTGAGGTCGACGTCGCCCAGATTCTCGCCCTCTTGGCTCGATATTGGCATGATTTGTGGCTGTGCCGACACCCATATGAACGGTTGTTCGGCGCAGTCGAAACGTCATCCAGGAGATATTCTGTTCGATACCAAAGAACATTTGACTCGACCTTCTGTCGTGCACTCCGCCAAATCACACCGACATTCGTCACCACTTCTTGGCGCCGCACCACTATCCAGGGACGAAGCGCCTACCCATGCCCGAGATGCTGACGAAAATCGAGCGCTTCGGCCATCCCAAGTTACCACCTGTCTGGTCCATCAGTCGCCGCTTCCAACCCCTCCTTCCAGTATGCTTCCGCTACTCCCTTCGAATGAAAGGCTGACTTTGCAGCAATGGGGCGCTATCCTTCCGAAGTAAATCTTCTTGAGCTGAAGCTGACATTGATGCCGACACGTGTGGATTTTCTGCAGGCCGTCCCAATCCATTCTGGGTGACTACGCACGCGCCTCAAGTTGTCGCATTGTCACCCGAGTCAGGCGTCAACTTGCAAGTGGAACAGTTCTGAGTCCGTGGCCGAGAAGCCAACGCGATGCTGACCCAGTACAACGCCTTCTCATTATCCTAAACAACTGCGATAGCATATTATGCTCGTTGACATTGGCAATCACGTCAGTTTACACCGTAGTCTTAGCTCTTGCCGGACCAGCACGGCATATATTGTTGCATGATGACAGTCCTTGGTACTCCACGATTCCCGACGTTCAATCAGATGTGGTTTCCTCCCCATCAGAGATTCCTGTGCGCAGAGGTCTGCTCAATCTTATTCCTCCTCTTCAAGTTAACGCGATGTTTCGACGATAGAGCCCCTGGCTTGGCAGCGCGAACAATGCCGGTCTCCACCACATTTGGCTAGTCGTTTCAAAGGAACTCCTCTCGGATTGTACCGATCGCCTTTTAATTTTGCTTTTCTGCAGCTTGTTCTGCGATACCTGGTCGAATTAAGCAATGTGCCCCGTCAAGATCGCATGGCCTCCGCTGTCATGACTCAGAACGGCAACGCTTCAATGACGCGAGAACAGTCGAAACATGGTGACGGGAACGCTTGGATATGCTTATACGAAGTACAGGGCTTGGAATTAAACGTAGGACTACATAACAAACCGGGACTCGGACTCGCATCGGATCCTGCGGTCTCTATATAAAAGATGGCACTCTGCTGCAGTACTGTTCTTCAGCCCAGCTCTTCCATTCTTTTCGAACCCGAACACTTCAGTCCTTCTTTTAACAAACAGTCATTCTTTCTCGATCTCTTCAACTCATCAACATTTCAGAACAATGAAGTTCAGCACTTTTGTCTCCCTCGGCCTCACAGCCATCACCGCTCTGGCAGCGCCCACACCTAGCATGATCGATGTTAAGCGTGACATCGTTAAGCGCGCCGCTTCCCTTGAGGATGTTGCCACCGTTGGTTACGCTACCACCAACGGCGGAACAACTGGTGGTAAGGGCGGGAAGACCGTTAAGGTATCCACCCTCAGCGAGCTCACCGCCGCCGTCAAAGGCGACGACGCTGCCATTGTCCTCATCACTGGTCCCATTAAGGGCTCCGGCGATAACGTCAAGGTCGGCAGCAACAAGTCCATCATCGGACAGAACAGCAAGGTCGTCCTTGAAAACTTCACCATAACCGTCAAGGGCGTCAAGAACGTCATCCTCCGTAACTTTGCCGTTCAGAAGGTCGTAGGCGGTGATGCTATCGCAATTCAGAAGGTATGACCAACCAATGTCCAATGAAATCACCACACACTAACTGGAACTCAGTCTGAGAACGTCTGGGTCGACCACCTCGACCTGTCCTCTGACCGCGACCACGACAAGGATTACTACGACGGCCTCCTCGACATCACCCACGCCGCCGATTTCGTCACTGTCACCAACACCTTCCTGCACGACCACTGGAAGGCCTCTCTGATCGGCCACTCCGACTCCAACGAGTCCGAGGACAAGGGTCACCTGACCGTCACCTACGCCATCAACTACCTGTACAACTTGAACTCGCGCGGCCCCTCGTTCCGTTTCGGCACCGGCCACTTCTACAACAACTACTATGAGAATGTGTCCGATGGCATCAACACCCGCCAGGGCGCGCAGGTCCTTGTTCAGAACAATGTCTTTGTTAACTCGAAGAAGGCGCTGTACTCTACCGATGCAGGCTATGCTGTTGAGTCTGGCAATGACTTTGGGGAGGGCAAGAACACTGCTGAGAAGGGCACCCTAACCAAGGCTCCTTACACTGTCTCTGGTCTTCTTGATGCCTCGAAGGTCAGGGCTGCTGTTGTTGGTACCGCTGGTAACACCCTCTCTTTCTAAGCGCTTGCTTAGATGAGTGACATGGTCATGTTGGGTAGTGAAACCTGAGTGCTGCACGTCGAAAATGTATGATTGAGGACTGAATGTGGTTATTCATTGATAAAAGCCACAATTGCTGGCATTCTTGTATATATTTGCGCTGGTCGTGGAGAAAAATATACAATGCTACGACAGCAAATCCGTTTGACCTTGTTTGACCTTGAACCCCTGCGCTCAATTGAGACCTTCAACGCCACTATGAGAAGCCATCGGAACATGACTTAGATCCGAATCATCAGGAAAAAGACACACATCGGTGAGGCTATGCTGTTTAGAATAGATCAAGTCGACGATTTCACTGGAAATCTTCGGCGTTGGCCGGGATCGCTCGTCAGGGCAGTGTCGGGTTCGTCTCGCCGCGTCCATACCTCGTGTTTCTCGTAGCTTGTCATTTCCACTCCCCCGATCAACACGGACGGAAGTTTTCCACGAAGAAAATACCTCATCGCGGGGGCGTGGTTCTGTGAACAGTCCGGGCAGCATCCATAACGCCATTCTGATTGTATATGACTATGGTTCAAAGCTAAGATGAACATCCCCTGGTGTCTTCAGGATGCTGTAACACATGAATGCATATGAATTCGACCTCGCGGATAAGATGAGCGTCTCCTTGTAGAGCAACCTACCCAGTTCAGGGAGCTACACACGCTCTGGACCAAAGTTCGGTCAGGTGGGGTTTGTCGATCGCTGACTGCCCCCTATGGGATCTCAAATTCAATCCGAGAAACATCAAGGCTAGATTGGGACTCAGTGCTGCCAATGTCGTCACTCAATTCAAGGGTGAGAGGATTGTCCATAGGCGAACTAGCCGTAATAAAGCGGCGTCAAAAACAAGTATATTCACAGAAAAGGTCTCAATCTCTGAGGTCTGTGACTATTCATCATTGTGAGCTGTCCGCATACTGGCTGCCTGCTCAGCGGCCATGCTGAAGAAGAGGCCCCTTGGAAGACCAAGACGTCAAGTACAAGGATACGAACGTCATCATGGTCCCCTTCCTAAGCGGACTGCCGTTGCTCTATTTGCCATTATCGAAAGAGCAGCTCGGCACAGTGCAACGTTGCTTTGTAACCCTCCCAGTCTACCGAGCGCACGTAATGCGATGTGCACTATGTTAACCTTCTCGTTGGCGTCGCGCAAGCGACACTCGGTGCTGCTGTATGTCCACGAGCCGGTCACGCAACTACTGGATACTAAGCGGAGAATCGGTCGAAAAGACTCACACACGGCGGACCTCTCGAGCGACTCTGGGAACGCAATATCATGCTCTAAAGTGTTCAGGGACACATCGACTTCGATCCAAGGTGTGTTCTCGCCTTGAACCATGGTAAAATCGTCGCTTTGATCAGAACCAGGCAATAGTTCAAGTTGCCGTGCTGCTCTCAGAGCTAAACAAAAGCAGAGGGGTCCTGAATGGCTTCGTAGAACATGATATGCGAGCAGATCTAGATCAATATTGTAATCCACCGGTATAGAAGCAGCGCCTGCGGAGCAGGTAGAGAGAAGCGAGTATATGCGGTCCCGAGAATCGGCGCGTTCTTTGTTTTTGAATTGATCCAGTGTCGTCAATAGACTGGTTCGAGCTGGTTTTTTGAAGTTCGTGGAGCGATAATGTTCGAAGTGATCGTGCTCTTCCATGCTCCAGAAAAAGTCGCTTTGCATGATTTGTAACATCCTCGACTCAACAGGAACGCTATGCACCCAGATAATGAGCTCTTGAGCTAGACATATCTCTTGTACGACCCAGGCGCGGCTCCAATATGTGTTTTGAGTGATGTGGGACGATATATGTCTATCGAGGCTTTGTTCAGGGGGTGCCAGATTACTGGGTGTTTTGATCTCGTCTAAACAATGCTCCATCACAGTTTCAAGCTGCTGGGTATATTCATCGGTGCTTGGTTGATGACTCCCAAGATATCCAATCCCTTCCGTGGGAGGAGTGGCAATACCGAGCCAAGCGTGGACTGTGAGGGCCTGGGAGTAGATATGTCCCATTCTCTTGATTTGGTGGTTCTTTTCTGGCGGATTTGACTGATCGATACAGATGGCATCTATCCAGAGCGGAGTGAGGAGGTCGATCGTGCCAAGGCGCCAACTCCAAGTCGTGTTGTGACGTGCGGTGCTCAAAAAATCGAAGAGATTCTCTCGGATTAGGAACGGGCGGTCATTAGCGAGTAGGATTCTTTTATCATAGCCGGCACGTCGGTCGCTTCTGAGATGTAGCGCACGAGTCCATTCGTATGAGAGACATGCGCAAAGACTCTCAATCGAGGCTTCAAAGATGATGCATTTGACAAGTCCCTCTGGGGATAAATCCGGCAGTAGGTATACGAGCCTGATAAATGGGCGAAGACCACTAAAGGGTTCATGTTGGAAGATGCTGCCGCGGCTTCTCAATAGACGCCGAAATGCCGATGGCGCGGTCCCAGAGGTTCGTACGGACAGCCGGTAAGCTGTTGCCCATCGTTCCACTGACTTTTCATCTTTGAATTGGGCCTTCTTGCTTCGACGTGGTCTGTCCACTTGCATGCTGCTCCTTACGACAACAACAACTTACGAGCAGGCAATTTTACCATGGGCGAAGGCTGCGATGTCCGATTTGATCTGCAATGGATGGCGAATACGTGATGCGTCGTTGTGCGAGTCTTAGAAGCCCGTGAACGTGTCGGGAAAGGAGCGTGCGTGTTGACGGGTGGAAAGTGCTGATGTATTGAACAATCGCGAGGTACGCGTAGCGCTCAGATGGGGTTCCCGTCAACCTCGAGCTGGGCAATGATCCCATGAAACCCGATACTGAATTCGCTGTTAAGTCTGTTTTCGCTCCTTTATATGCTCACAAGAATGGATTTCCTAAAAATCGAAGCTGTCATGTTAGCCGCATCTTCCACGCTTCTCCCTGCGCGGAGAGTTGACTATGCCATTGAAGCGTTGTCGGTTGCGGTATGTAGCGAAATCATTCTACAGCTCAGCTTTCAAGCACCGTGCCCATCGGGCTATTTTCGTATTGCAAACGAATAGGGTCTTTGTCAGATGGGCCAGGCAGCCTCACACATTTGCACCGGTAAACTCGAGACAAGAGCATGACCTTTATACAATCCAAACTCATGCGTACTGCGTACATATTTGCAGCCGCATCCATGTGAGTCGCGCTGAAGTGCTGCGCGTCCGGGACAAAGAGAAAATCACATCTTGATGCAAAGCAATGAATGCCGGCCGACGGACAAACGGTGCTGAAATCGACGCTTCGGTCCGGTAGATCGCTCACTAGACCCAGCAGACTGGGATGGATCGGTGACGGCGGAAACTGAATATCATGGCGTGCCCTTCTAGGCAGTGCGGATTCGAGCCAGGGCACACGGAGCTTGCCCACTCCGACAATGCGATCGCCATAGCTATGACGTTCGACGCGGAGCGCTCGCGTCACTATTTGTGCGTTACAGATGCAGTGTGGTCCAGTGTCGTTCTTGAGAACCTCAGCGTCAATTGTGTCGCTGTTATCGCGTAGTTGACCTGTATGCCTCCAATCCCGAAAGAGCACAAAGATAGCAAGGAGAACACTCGATCCAGGGGATTGGCGCATTTCTTCTCTGAGAATCGGTCCAGAAGCGATAAAAGACTCGGATCTCGAATCTTTGAAAGACAAGCGGGGTTCGTGGTCGTAAAAGTGAGCGTAGTCCGATTTGGACCAAGCTCGGGTGAGTGCGAGACTTGGAGACTTGCGGACATGCGAGGCGATTGACCTGACGATCGCCCCGTCCATTCATATGTTGTGTAGCCAGAATGTCAGCTCTTGCGCCAAGGCGACTTCCTGTACGATCCATGCTAGCTCCCCGTAGGGATTCTGGAGAATGTACGCAGACATGAGCTTGTTGAATTTGTACCGAAGCGCCATCGACCGAAACTCGAATTCACCCGAGCAGACAACCAAAGTCCAATGTTGCAGGAGCGTCTCAGCGGGTGCTTGGCCAATTCGTAGTGAATCTGTGTCAATCTCGGGCAGGACCTGCGGCGGCAGTCTGCCCAACCAGACCAAAACACGGAGAGCACGTCAGTAAATCGCTCCCATCTGGGCCACCTGGTGGTTTCTTTCGGAATCACTGTACTGATTTATACAAAGAGCGTCGATCCAGAGAGGCATAGAGAGATCGAAGGCATCTGGATCTCTTGACCCAACTTCTTGTGCCATCTGGAGAAAGTTGAGAAAATTTTCAAGTGGCTGATGTCTGAAGACCCGAATTCCGTCGAAGAGATCACCGTAGGCTGGCACCTTGAAACGAACGGCATCCACGGAGAGTCGATAGGCATCCGCCCAGACCCTGGACTCTTGAGTTCGCCGGACGAAAGGTAGAATCCTTCGCGCTAATTCTCCGAGACCTTGTCTCACTTGATACCTCCGACTATGGTACCTTGACGAGTCTTGCTCTCTTGTCTCACCTCGTTCTGGAGCCTCGCGAGGAAGCATCGTTGAAGCTCAGAACCACCATCGTGTCTCCAATTGTTAGTCACTCTAAAAGCCCGCACTGATTTTGACGTTCCATGGCCCTGCAGCACAGTGCTCCGCAAGCGATGGCAGGGATATTGGTTGAACGTATGTGAGGCGTGAAAGCACTGTATGAAGTGGAGAACACGCTGTGATCAGGAAGGCTGCATTAGGTGTGATGTGGCTGTGCTTGCGCGGCAGGCACCCTGCACTGCAGATTAATTGCAGAGCAGCGAGCATTCCCTGCCATAATCAGAATATCCATGCGACGTTTCAAAGATCTTGATGAGTGGATGAAGCAGGGGAAAAACGGTGAATCGATGAGTAGTATTCATCGACTCCAAGAGCAACTTTGACTGCACTTGCAGATTCTGCAGAACACTTCCGAATCCGAGTAGCAGACATGATGCAACCGGCAAGAGCCTTGCTTGAAACCATCAGTCGCATCATCGTCGTTGATTATTGGTCGTCAAGCACATAAGAATTCCCACCTTTGATGGCTGCTATCTCAGTGTTCGTGGGCAGGTCGCGCTTTCGTACCGGCAAGGCAGGTGCACTTGGGCAGGGCGTTCGCGCTAAGACCTGCCCTAACTGTTTGCTAAGCGAGCGGCCGCCAAGACGCACCTTCCAATTTGTGCTGGAAGGTCGACATCTTGAACTTTCCTCTGACCAGCCGACAAACTAACCTCGCCAGCCGCCGACATGTCTGCCAACGCCCTGAACAAGATTGCCCCCAACTCGCCCTCGAGGCAGAGCCCTTCCGAGATCGAGACCAGCATCGCCAACGCAGGTTTCCCGCTCTCAATTGACATGCGACCGTAGACTGACAATTGCGCAGGCGTTGACTGACCTCGAGAACAATGTACCCGACCTGAAGAGCTCTCTGCGCCCTCTGCAGTTCGTCTCTGCCCGCGAGGTAAGATAAGCCTCCACCTACAGCGCACCGACGCGCTCGCACATCGCACGCATACCCATACCCATACCCATACTTTGATCGAAGAGGCGGTGGGCACTGGGCAGCACAATTTGCTGACACCAGGATTCTTAGATCGAGGTTGGCCACGGACGTAAGGCTATTGTCATCTTCGTCCCCGTCCCTCTCCTCCAGGGCTGGCACAAGGCCCAGCAGCGGTAAGCAGACTTGGTGTGAATATTTCCAAGCTCGTACTAATTCCACCAGTCTCACCCGTGAGCTCGAGAAGAAGTTCTCTGACCGCCACGTCCTGATCGTTGCTTCCCGCCGCATCTTGCCGCGCCCCAAGCGCTCCAACAGGTCCCGCACCAGCCAGACCCAGAAGCGCCCCCAGTCCAGGACCCTCACCGCTGTCCACGACGCCATCCTGTCCGACCTCGTCTACCCCGTCGAGATTGTCGGCAAGCGCCTCCGCACCCGCGAGGACGGCTCCAAGATCCTCAAGGTCGTTCTCGATGAGAAGGAGCGCGGCGGTGTCGACTACAGGCTCGACACCTACTCTGAGGTCTACAAGCGCCTCACCGGCAAGGGCGTCAACTTCGAGTTCCCCCAGTCCGCCGCTGAGTACTAAGCGTGCTGCTGACGGTTGTTTTGTTTAGCCTGGGCATCATACGGTTCAGGAGTACGGCTTCGGAAATGCATCATGTATCCGGCATCAAAATGGAATGAGACGATATGAGCCCGCAATGGGCACCCCTTCAAGATACCACTGCAATTGATTTCTTTCTTGTGATGGCCATTACTACTGTTTTGTGTTGTCTATTTCCAACCCTTGTGTTGTCTATCTCCAACCCTTCCGAACGTGGCTCTGGTCTACTGACGATCCAGCTCAGGGTAGTGCCTGAACACGCCCATGCTGAACGGCTTTCTCCTATCACTCGCGAGATACTCCTTGACACCACTCGCCTCCTTGACGCCATCATAGAAAATTCCAGATAGCAACTTGTAGTCGCTCTTCCTCGCCTCCATCTCCTTGGGAAACGCAAACAGCAGTCCGCTCAACACATTCCATAGCGTGGTATCCGCATAGCTTAACTTGTCGCCCACAAGATACTTGCCCTGTCCCTTCTCTTCGTTCCCCTTCAACACCCTCTCAAAGAAGCCCAGAAACTTCGGGATCCGCGCTTCCCTGAAGTCTTGCGCCTTCTTTAAGCTCTCTTCTTTCTGCTCCTCGTAGTACTTCGAGACCGCAATCGGATGATGCGTGTCGTGCGCTTCGTTATTCAGATCCAGCGCGGTCAGTGTGTGTGACAGGATCCATTGCGCCTCTGCTTCGTTAGACCCGGCGAGCGAAAGCTTGGGGCCCAGGTATGAGAGTATCGAGGGCGTTTGGTAGATTATGAGAGGCGTGTCATTGGGGCCGGCGCCTGGGATGCGAAGGGCGGGGGGCGCAAACGGGGGCGGGTTGCCGGAGGTGCCGGTGCTGGAGGCGTCGATGAGCGATGTCACTTCTGTAATACCTGCAGGTGGTCATGTTAGCAGTGGTATTGGTAGATGTGGACGGCTTCGTAGAACGCACCATCCTCGGACTCGTTGGCTGTGTCTTTGTACGATACGCCTGCCGCTTCGAAGGCCAGGCGGATGAACTCGCCACGCCCTGGGATGCCAGGCCAGTAGAGCAGCTCATACGGTGGGTTGGTGCGGGCTTTCTTGTTGGCGACCATGGTGTGGAGACGTTGAACGGGTGCTATGCTGTGAGCAATTGGGCTTGACAGAAGTTTAGAGCTGCAAGAGATGAGGAGTCCAGAGGCGCGTGTGTGAAGCATTCAATGGCTGTATGAGGTATCTGGTTATGTACATTTGAGCGTGGAATGTTTCCGTGCCTATGTTGTAAGCTGCCTGATGATTCGAGATCAGCGTCATTTTGTGGGGTACCTTGGAGCTCATGCAGAGCTGTTCGGCGTTAGCAACGGTCCCGACGCCTCATCTTGCCATCATTGAACGTGATCTACTTTGCCGTTTCTCTGGCGAAGCTCGCGGTGCTTGTCAGGGTGTCGGTACAGCCTCAGATGCGCCTAATGCGGTGCGTGTCAGCGATTGGGTCGGCTTTGCACCGCTTCCCTGAACTGTAAGCGCTTCGAAGCATCAAATTGTCGCCCAGCATAATGCGGCAACCACGAGCGACCGGTGAGTTGCTCGAAGCTTCTGAAAGCCCCTGTCAGCTTCGTGCACGTCGCTGATACGGTAATGACGGCTCGAGCTGCATGAGGTGATGGGCTGAGTGTTTTCGTTCCCTTCGTGTGCAAAGTCCACGCCCACCGATACGCTCCCTCATGTGGAGTGTGACTGCGCCTTGCCAGTGTATCAGCTATCTCTAGCTGGAATATAGGACAGTTTCCGCACGCTCGCCTTCCACATCCCTTTGTCTTGCTGTCTGATTGACCCCACTTCCTTCTAAGACCAGCTAGCGCTTAGCTCCCGCACCGCGAGCCCGCTGTTGCCTCAACCGAAGACGCGTGCATTTCGCTGACTCTCACGGACAAGGTTTGCTTTGTAAAGCTGGCTGTTCCTTATGGTCGGACTTCTCAGTATGGCGAACTACGATTTAAACAACTATCTAAGGCAGATGGAGAGCTTTCGGGCTGCTGACCACGCCAGAGACAACTTAGTTAACGTGAGTGAAGCTGGAACTGAGTACGCGTGCTGCACGGCTGCTGACGCGTGCAGGAACTGATCGAGAAGTTTTCGAGTTTGTTGCGTGAACATTCAGAGTTGAAGAGCGACTATCTGAGCGAACGAGACAACAGAAGGAACTATCAATCTAGGGTCGAAGAAGTTCATAGGGCTATGAGCGAGCATGAACGTCAACTGGTAAGTTTTGGTCGCGTTTCTCTATTTTTTCTACACTTTTCATCGCATCTGGATTCTAGTGTGTTGTTGGCTTAATCCGCTATTACCTTTTGAAAGCTCAGATAAAGTGACCCTGCATACTGACATATTACTACAGAACACAGGCTCGTTCGTTCTGGCTCTCATCGACGGGGATGGTGCTATTGTAAGTCAATCATTCTCCTCCTCATTTATCGTTATACTGCTCAGATACATAGTGTCATGCTCTGTGCACGTGCCTATCGTGTGTCACACAGAGGGCTTTGTTGACGTGTACGGTCCTGCCGAGAAGGCTATGTTGCTTGCGAAGATGACTAACAAGCGTCAGTTTCAAGATGCTCTGCTTCAGGCAGCTGGCGGCGACGGTGGTTCTGAAGCTGCCTCCCGTCTGTACCATGCTATCCACAATCACATCTCGTCTCTATACAGCAACTCTGGAAACTGGCCAGTCATGGTGCAGATGTACCTAAGTCTCGACAAGCTCGCTACCAAGCTCCAACAGGTTGGGCTTTTGCGTCATCCCGGGGAGATGCGGACGTTTGCACAGCGCTTTAGTGTCAACCAGCCTCTATTTAGTATTATCGACGTCGGTCAAGGCAAAGAACGAGCCGATCACAAGATTAAAGGTACTTCATATAAGGATCTTGACATGGACATGAATTGATGGAAAGACAGAAATGCTGCGTACCTTCAGTGACAACCCTACCTGTCGCCATATCATCTTTGGTGGCTGCCATGATGCCGGCTACCTCCTCAACCTCGATCAATTTAAGCACAACGAAGCCAAAGCAAGCCGCATCACCTTGCTGGAATCCACTCCAGCATACAGAGGGTTTGCCGACTTGCCGAATTTCAAACGTGCTAAGTTCGATGATGTGTTCAGGAACGAGCCTTTGCCTGATTCCGCTCCCGGTCCTAACGTCAATACCGCCGTAGCTGCAGCTCAAAGCCCATCACCGTCAGCCCAGTCTCCGGTAGTCATGCGCTCGTTGACAAACGGCTCGATGACGAATAGGACACCTCCCGCAAAATCTGTAGTGCCAGCAGTCGTCAACCCTTCGCCATCGCCAAGCACCCCAGCTCCTTCCTTGTCGGCAACTGAGTCCAGCGAAGACTCCAATTGGGCGTCTGTGAGCAAGACCGGCCCTCAGCGCACGGAAAGCATCTTGATTGCGCCATCCAAAGCAAATACGAAGAAGAAATTCGCTTATTACAATAAAGAAGAACAAAGACTTGATGAGCCACTCCCGGCTCGCGACCGAGCGTCCGCAGAAGCCCTGGACGCTCGTATGAAGAAGAATGGAAAGAAGATGTGCAACAACTTCCACCTCGGTGGTTCATGCATACAGGGCAAATTCTGCCATTTCCAACATGAACCTAAACTCAGCCCAGGCGAGCTGGTCGCTCTGCGGTACAAAGCCAGAAGCTTGGCATGCAACAATAGATACTGTGAGGATATCGACTGCTGTAAGTATTTCGCTTCGAGATAATACCTGACGCTGACGATATCTAGATTTGGGCCACCAATGTGCCAATGAGCGCGATTTTGGCTACTGCCGCTACGAGCAGACATGCCACCTGCGCGCTACCCACGGCATGGACAGGGAGAAGTACGTCAGGGTGGACAGGGATGGCAACGAAGAGTACTCGCCGTGAGGCCAGTGGGAAATGTCATGAAAGTGCAAACTATGCTGTTCACTGGAGCTGGGACGTGTCCAGATCTGTCGTGTGTACACAGTCATTGACAAGCTATCAGGCATCGTAATCGAAAACATCAAAGAAACATTACAGATGGCTCACTTGCTTGCTCGCTAAAACGTAAACAACTGCTTCTGTGCAATCGTAAGTAAAATGATGTCTTGGGAAATAATACTTTTCCTTCGTAGTCGTGCAGTGACAATCTTTCCACCCCCCGAACAGCCTTGCATGATGGGCCCCATCACCTACTTCATCCTCCCTCGCGCTCAGACCCGGGAACGGCGACCAACGAAGCTCTTTCTGCAACACAGTCAGCATCTGCCCCCAACAGACTCAGAATAGACTTACCCAGGGCCCTCGTTGATCACCGGCTGGCGAGTCAAGCGGTGGTACGTGATAACGCCTAGCACAAAAGTAGTGAACCAGACGACCAAGCTCAAGAAGGAGAAAGCCTGCGCAGCCCTCCACTGACCGCAGTAGTTACTGCGGCTCAGACTGATTCCTCCCCATGCCCACGCGCTACCGCAGCCCGCACCGTTGAACCAGATGACGAGCAGCGCGAACACGGCGGCCCAGCCTGCTGTGAATACTGTTCGAATATTAGCACTATGCTCGGAGGTAAAGAAGGGAAGGCTGGTGTCAGTACTTACGGAGATCTGAGCCATATGAGGCCATGGTCGACTTGGTGGGGATCATCCAGATGACGGAGAATATGATGGAGAGAGAGGACCACACAATGGCGAAGATGGTGCGACCGAAGGGACCGACGCCGTGGCGGGTGCGTGAGTACATGAAGTACGCTGTTAGACCCAGCACGACTGCGGCGAAGACGAATTGTGCGACGCGCAGGATGAGCGAGAGGAGGCGGGAGAAGATCATGTTGGCGGTTGCTAATGCTCGAATGCGTATGAACGAAGTACAACTTGATTGGAGCGTTTTTGTGAGACAACTCAGAGCTTCCAATCTGGAGAGGATGACTTGGCTTGATAGGATACCTTCTGTCTACGTCTCTGAGGGTTATATACTCCACGCCCAATTTCTCAGAACAAGTTCACACTCCAAAGAAACGTCAGCCACGTTCTACGCACGCAGGGTCCCGCCCTACGCAACGCCTCTGGGCTGATGCGAGCCTAGTATCTCGCTCCTTGCCGGTATCCGTAGCTTCGTTTTACTTTCTGCACACATTGAGCCGAAGTCGATTTCTACAGACGTGCGCGACGCGTGGTGTTGGCGCAAGCGCTTGGGTATGAGGTCATTTGCTCGGCATCACCAACGGGAAACAATTGCGCGCGCCGGAAGAGCTGCCGATGGCATATGCTATGGAGTTGTATAGACGAGCGCAGGACGTTCTTGCCATGTGGTAAACCATGTGGGTGATGCGCGAAGTTCAAGGGGTCTAGACCGCGTGTGACGATGCGTTGTCTACTGGGCATTGGACAGGATCGCTGGCGGTTGGACGATGGGCGAGTGTTGATCTTCGGTGAGCTTGATCGTGAGCCTTCTTCTGGCATGTCACTCCTGCGAGCAAGTTTGTGCCAGCTCATTCTGGCGTCGACGACGGTGTTCATGATGTCGTGTGAAGGGGTGGAAAGGGTAACTCGGCATCTTCGGCGCTTTCGGAAAGGACCGAGACGTTGCATGACGTTGCTCAGCCACAGCTTTATAGTGAACACCAAAAATATCCTGCTTCTTGTGGCTGATGATACGCGTTGCATGCGACCCCAAGGTCGTTGCTGGGACTGTTTCCGTCTTGCCGTGGAGGGTTGCCGACTATGCGAGGCTGAATGCATGACGAGGACATGACGTTCATCGACGAAACACGACAGTGTATTGCACTGTCTGCATGTTTTGATGACTGCTACGAAGAACCGCGACCTGTCTTTAGGTCTGTGACAGTAGCAAACATTAGTTCTCTCAGTCCTCCCAGCCCCCTGTCTGCTAGCCAATGGAGCACAAACACTTTGTATCCATTTGCGCCATCCCAATCCACGCTGATACCTCCATCTCTCAGACTTTCCAGGCTTTGCTGGGTGACTGGTCCATTTTGTGCCTTGATGTTGGCTCGATTGCGGCCTTGGCGTTGAATTTCCTGCTCTTCAAGGGCACGCCACGCTGCAGAAGACATCGATGTAAGCCACGCGTTGTAGGATAGATTGAAAATGCGGCCGATGGTGTATCCTTGACCTAGACCACTCAGATATGTGTCAAGTGATGAGCGCAGTACTGTATGGCAATACATGCCGACAGACTTCTGTTCGGCGACTGCCAGGCCACGAGCTACCCAAAAGAAGTTGTAGACATCTCGCAGGCACCAGTTGAGTCCGTCTGTGACTTCGCTAGGGTAATAATGCTTGACTGGTCTGGGATGCGCGTCGAAGGCTTGTTTGTAACTCCCAATGATGCCACAGATTCGAGATGCCACATCAGCTGACGAACTCTGCATCAAATAGTAAACGAGGTGCATCGGTGGGAGTAAGATGGGAATGATGTGCGGCTTCGAAGACGTGGAAAGTAGCTCCCAAAAGGCGAGGATCGAAGAGACCACATCTGTTCCCATGCCTGAGGGAAGCGATAGCAGTAAAGAGGTCGAGAAAGCGGCGAAGTGCGACACGAAATCTTTCAAGAATTGCTCTTTGGGTGAGTTGAGTGCAGGCTGGCGACGCTCAGGCTGTTGCTGAGCGAGTACTGCTACACGATGTTGCAGCAACTCCGTGTAAAGCCCGGCCAGCTGGGCGTACGACGAAAGACCGTTGTTGAACAGTGCGCGCTCTGCTGGGGCAAAAAAATCGGAATAGACATCTTCAAAAGAGTCTTCAGAGACGTATGCAAGTAGACCTAGCACGGCCTCGACGTTTTCGCGACCATTCCAGGTCGTTAGGTACTCTTTTAGAAATATCGGAACGACAGGCAGAAGGGTCTAGAATCGCGTGAGCACGCAGCCTATTCCCTCAAGTAGCATACGTACCTTGGAATATCGCGCGTGTTGTAGAAGCCCATCAAGCAACTCGGCTAGAAAGGCAGAATCTTCCGCATTAATTGCGGCACAAGTGATTTGATCTTCCAGGCATGTCGCAAGCCACAGACCTATACGTGCAGATGACACGGGCGATGGGTTCAGATCGACGTACTTCTGCAGAAGTGGATCAGTCAGAAAGGAGATCAGCTGGCCAGGTGGCTCAATTCGGTCAAGTCTCTCTACAAAAGCTTCCACGGTATCAATACCCTCCAGTGTCACAGAGCTCTAAACCATATTAGCATTCGGCACAACACATGAAGACCAGGCATCTTACTTCGGTAGCATGGTAGGTGTGCACATCGGGCAGCACCGATACCTTAGTCTTACTCAGTCCGTGCCGTAGGACCTTGAAGCCGCTGTGTCGTTCAGACGTGGGGTCGTCCGCCGCTGTACGAGCTTCATAAATCGTACGCACCCTCTCTCGCCATTCTGCATCAGGTGTCTACGTCGTCAGTAAAAATCGGTAGTGTAACATGTGGAGCCGCAGCCTTGCAGCGAGATCCCCGCTTTGCGTCCAACCTGACACAGGGTAACGGGAACTCACCGGTGCAAACGACTTTCGGCTCGTGGATGCGCTTCCGAGAATGATGTCCGGATAGTAGTCTTTGTAAACGCGGAGGAGCCCTTGAAGAGCAGGCTCGTTACCAAGTCCACGGGACAGCTCAAGCCTCGCAGACAAGTTAGCCCGTGCTGCAGTAGAACATTGCGCAATGGAGAATAATCACTCACAGTTGCTGGATCCTGAACGGTTTCACATGTTTCCTCCGAGTTATCAAGGAGAGTAGATGGCATAAAGATGCTCTGTTCAAGTTAGCTTGAGGTCGTGGTGGATGTTCAGTGTTGTACACACCTAATGCTGATCATGTCCAGCATCCCAAACAGGACGCCATACAGCCTTGAGAGAATATTGGCATCCTCGATGATTTCGTGGACCAAAGCCAGCCACTTCACAAGGCTGTCTTGAGTGCCCGGTGAAGGTTTGCCCTTACCCTGACCTAGTGCGGCTACAATGGTGACAACGACATCGCCCGTTACTCGCTGCGCAGGGTACAGATTTTTGATCAACGTGGTTACACTCGATTGATCTAATTCTGTCTTCCTTGCCGCAATGTGTACGACGGTCTCCAAAGCATCCTCGTCAAGCCCATCGGCAAACGCGTGTCGGCAGATGACATCGACGACTCCAGAGACTCTGACGGTCCGTTGCTTTGCGGGAGTCTGTGACGCTGTCGCACGATGTTAGCCCTGCCGCCTCTCGATGTGCGCATTGATGACTGTACCTACCCTTATGCAACGACTCTAGCGCGTCGCTGAGCGATGGTAGCTCTTCTGTCGCAGTGTTAGCTTCTTGTGCTGCAGACGGAACCAGTGCATTACCGGCGATAGATAGCATCACGCTCTCATTGCGATAGGTTCGGGTTGAAGCGAAATCGCGACCTAATGTGGTAGCTAACTTGGGCGCGTCGTCATGGTGTTTACAGCTTCAAGGAACGCGCCTTCCTTGTCAGGGACGCTAAGTAAGCGAGTCAACGACCACCAGCCATCCCCTCGCATCTTCATCCACTCTTTATCCACGTCCTGTGTCGCCTTACGACTTGATCGAATGTCTCATCGGTCTCTGTCATGAGCGGATGTCACCGCACGGCTTGCCTGGTGCATTGGCATCCCCTGTGGAGCACAGCTGTCGGCTAGCCCGCCGCGGCTCGTTCACACGCCAGTCATGCACAGTATCTTGCAGATGTCACGCATATTCGCTTTGATACAGAGCATGCATTGCAGATGCCCGTCGCCGCATACATCACGTTACACAACCAGCATTGAATGATATTTAAGCTCGGCTAGCGCGCATTTCCCATTGCCATGAATGGCCACATACCCTGTTCGTCAGCGATCAATTTGACAACGGCTCTGCACAGCCCGCTCGAATTGTAGTGACCCCCGTGCGCCACACGCAGAACGAACCACGTCGTGCGTCTGGCGGGTAGATGCAGCTGATCCCTATCCGGTCACTGGCTGGGTGCTTGCCTTCACTGGCCGGATTTCTTGTTCAAGGATCCCTGTCGGGCCGGCGAGAGGGTGTTCGGCCAGCAGCAGCAGCAAACCTTGTCTTCGATCTTCAGCAGCGGACGACGATCTCTTCAGCTCTCTTGTTGCCTTGTTCACAAGTCAGTTCAACAAAGCTGACATGTTTCATCCGACATTACCACGCTAATCTTGGGGTTGCCTTTCGCAATTGCAACGAGAGAGGACAACCCTTCGCTCAACGTTCCATGACCGGCCGAAGTAATAACCACTGGAGACTATCACATACTGTTCTGTGTAACCCACGCCGCATGCCTACTCATGTTGTGTGTCAGCGATGGCTCAGGGCCTCCCAGAGACGGGAGCCGTTCGCTGACTGCCGGTTGGCGGACTCGATTTACCTGTCATTCATCTCTCACGAAGCCTGCATACTTTGGTCTTGTACCACAAGCTTCGTTTTCATCTGTTGTAACACTCAAAGCATGACGAGCTACGTACTGACAGCTATATCTATAGGGCGCCTCACGCGTATCCAGCTATCCCACTGCTGCGACTTTGCTCAACGGAACGCTTGTTTCTAGCTCACCGTGCCTCTTCCACCTCCTCTCGGGCACCGAGCCTTATACGACCCACTTCTAAGCTGTGCCATCTTGTCGTATTCTGGAGTACCTCTTGGATCTTTGTCATTGACTGCCTTGGTCGTTTTCGCATCCAAGTCGAAAGTCTAACCTACACATATCGTCCGGACAAGAGAGTTTCTGAGGAGCACCTGGACCGCGACATTCATCTGGTCATTCTTTCAGCATCCGCCAATCTACCACTTCTCACTGACCGGACCCGTCAGCCGACGTTAGAGTGTCCCTCCACAACACTGACACCAGAACTGAAATGGACGAGCAGAAAATGAAGCGTTCATCAAGGGCCGATTCGCTACAACCAGCTGGTGGCAGAGCAGTCATGGTTCGCTGCCCTGCTCAAACACTTATGCGATTGCGAACGCTCAATGAAGCGGAAATCATCACCCTATTCACCCCAGTTGTCCCTCACTCGCCGTCAGCATCGCTCGTCAAGGATATGGACCCGTTCGAGCCCTTTGGGCGCGCGCTTCCACGGCCAGTCCGCCATGTGCCTTTTCGCATGGAACTTGGTATGACCGACTTACATCCGTACTTCCTATCCGCCAGCGGTGTGGTGGTCGTGGTGATCTGCGCTACGGAGAACGTGCTCGGTCACAACCCGGAAGCCTTCGAGCGCCAAATCAAATTTGCCCGGAGCATCACTAGCAAGGTTGAGAAGAACGCTTCGATGGCATGTGTACCTGTCGTTCTCCTTGCCATCGTCGGCAATAGCGTGAAAGCCACGGCATACGAGCAAGCAGTGCGCGACTTTCCTGTCCTGCTCACCCTCGACGACTACACCCCTGCGACACTCGAGCGTGGCGTGCAAACTATCTTCGGCTAAGCCCGCCCATGGACACCTACGCTTTCTCGGATCTTCGAGTATATCTTACCTTTCGGTTCTGTCCGATCTCATATATATCCATTCACGATGTCATGACAATTCATCACTACTCTGTATGTAGATACTGAGCGGCTTTCTGGACATTTCCTGCAGAAGCATATGCATTGGGTGGTAGCTGCTCGTTCTCTTCGGCGAACATTCTCTAGCTGCGGTACATAGTCTGCTTCCAATGCTCATATCATATCAACAAACCGGCCATATGCATGCTCGCCTTCTGATGTAGGCTACCCACTTTCCTTTGGTCCCTGCACGCCCTCTTAAAATGTCAATACTACATTACCATCACGTTCGGCCCGTTCCACCTTCCAGATCTTTGCCGTGGGCATAGCGGTGAATGCATCGGTGAACCAGGTTCCTGGCCCCACTGCCCTTGAAGTGGGTACTGGAGACATTCTACTGTGTCACGACAGCTACCATCAGTCCCTCCAAACACAAGCATTGATAATCGTCATGTGAAGTATTACAATTACGTGGTATCTATCGTAGCTATACGCTCCAAGCAGCTAAACGCTCATATCGAGCGGTCATACAACAACGCCGTGATAACGCCTCCCATGCTATCATGCCCACTCTGCACATGTCAAATCCTGCATGCCGAGGACGCAGCAACCAGAGCGATCCATTTCGTGCAGACATCTGTCTTTGAGGTGCAGTCTCTCTTGCCCACCATTCATGCTAATCGACAGCCCGCATTCCTTTATTGCGTGACTGAACTCATGGCTCCATAAAGCCCCTCCCGTTCCCCGCCAGCCCCGCGCCGTGGACGGGCGCCGGCTCGCCCACCGCCTTTTGAGCGAGTGAGTGCGCGTTTTCGTTGCCGCTGTAGTAGTAGAAGATGCGGCTCGCGATGATGCTGAGGTGTTCGGGGAGGTAGAGGGACGCGGCGATGATCAGGAGTGAGAGGAGGAGGAACAGGACTGAGTCTGCATGCAGCTGTTAGCATTCCTTTCTCACGTGTATCCTCTCTTTCCTAGAATGCCGCAGACAAGCACAAGGGGTCTTGGATGGGAAAATGCTAAGGGAAGACGTACTGAAGATGAATTTCTCGGTCGATGTCAACATGTACAAGGAGAATGTGACTTCGTATTGGTAGCGCTTGCGCTGGAACCAGCGCAGCAGGGCGGATGGGTAGAGCATTGCGGAGATCAGGAGGGCACAGGCTGAGGCGAGGAGGAGCGCAGTTGCGGCTGTTGCTGAGTCGGGCATGCGGCGAGTCTTGCGTGTGATCCAGTTATAGAAGGGAGAGTCTAGTATGGCGTGGTGTTGCGTCAATTCGTGAGCGTGTCAGCGTGGTTGTGGCTCAGGGACGAACGGCGCTGTCATGTCATTTCGCTTTCGGCGCGGAAAAGCCGGGGATGAGGCGCGAGTCGATTGGACGCGTCATTTGGTAGAAGTCACCGCGAGCTGCAGAATGTCCATGCCTGTAGTTGGCCAGCAATGATGGTCATCTCGTACCAATTACATACATAAGAGCTCCTCCGCAATGGCAATGCCATTGTTCGCTCCTCTCACTGCGCTCCTGCGCCCGCGCAATGCCCTCCAAAACACCCTCCATAATGCCCTCCACAGCAGCGCCGCCCAGCTCGCAAAGCAAATGCCGCCACGGCGCATAATCCCCGAATCCGAGATCATAGAGAACTTCCTCAAAGGGTCTGGCCCCGGAGGACAGAAAATCAATAAGACCTCGTCTGCGGTCCAGCTCAAGCACATACCCACCGGCATCGTCGTTAAGTACCAAGACACACGGTCACGGGCAATCAATCGCAAGGTCGCGAGGCAGCTGCTGCAGGATAGGCTTGAGGAGCATGAGTTAGGTGACGAGGCGCGCACGAGGGTCAAGGCGAGGGAGAAGAGCAAGAAGAAGGCTAGTAGTGACAAGAAGAAGCGGAGGAAATACCGCGCGCTCGAGGCCGGGAAGGCGGGCGAATTGAGCGCTGAGGGTGCTGATGAGATCGGTGAGCCTGAGGGTGACGTTGTGGTGGGCGATGAGGCTGCTGGCAAGAGCGCCGACACAACTAGCAAGCAGGAGGGCGTCGACAAGGCGGGTTGAAGGCGCCTTCATCGAGTAGGTATCATACGAGGCATGAAGTTCAGCTACTAGCGGTGGCACGATCACACAAAGCTGCTGTATGCATCAAGGGCATTCGTCCTTCGTTCTGAGAGGGAGAGGCTGCAGCAGGAGGTGGAAGCCGCCAGTTCCGCGACAGCAAGCATGCGCGTCGACGTGACGTGAGGCTAGGCAGCTATGAAAGAGTATCTATCTGGATAGCCAGGACAGGCACAACAAGAGATGCCATGCAGATAGGTTTATGCAGAGCTGTATGGTACTATCGCGAAGCACAACAATAACAACGCGTCTCACACTTATCTCGCATATGCAACAAGCAGCCCCACTCAGCCTCCTTTACATCTTCTTCCTCAATCCGCCGCTCTTGCGAGACAGCAGAATCAATGAAAAAGCCCACAAAGTGAGAAAGCAAGCAAAAATTGCCCCTGTGGCGTCCCCGAAGGAAAGCCATACCCCAACCAGTCCGCGCTGTGCAATGCAGCTGATCAAGATAGATGAACCGGAATCTTGAGCCCAGTCATCCAAAGAAGGTAAGTATGAAGTTCAACAGAGGGGACGGGGAGCGAGGGGTTTAAGTACCTGCGGCGGGAGGAGCTTGGGCCATGCTGGGAGCCGGCGATTTGCCGGTTGAGGACGTGCGCGGACGTGCGATGCGTCGAGAAGTGGGGCTGGTCGCTCTCTCACCTTGCTTCATTGGAAGGGCTGCACAACGACCGAATCCGAGAGATGGTTGATGATAGATGTCGCCTTTGCGCTGATCGGGGTTCGACGCCTGAGAATGCACGTGCATAGCCTCACTCGTCTGCCTTCAGCTGATATACCTTGTCCATGTCATTTGAAGATCAACATGACAATCACCTCCTATTGCATCATGCCCTAGATTTTTGCACTCCAGAGACATATTTCTTGCTTATCTTGAGTCAACAAAAAGACCGCAGCAGCACGGCTTGTGAAAAGCTGGACGAAGCAGCGCCCTGCAATCCCTGGGACGCGTTAAAGGCATGTTCACAGTTCGTTTGGTCGTTATTGATTCACCAGATAATGGTAATCGGAAACGACCTTTCTAACTGGTTGCTGATCTACTCAGCTGCATGTGCCAGAGCAACTGACCTCATACCCATCGACGCCTACGTCTGCACCAGATGGGACTTGACGAGGAAACAAGCTCTCTTTCCCGCATGTTCACGGCCAGGGCGGCGATGGACTCGTTGAATCGATCCTGTCGCGAAATTCGAAGAACTTGAAGATGCTCTCCACTGAGGAAGCTCAATCCTGGGCTGAGGCATACTGATTGTCAGTCGATGCCAACCATCGGACCGCTCGAAGTGTACCAACGTTAGAGGATGCCATGCGCGATCCGCCGCAATGTTTCCGACACTAGCCGCTCAATCACAACCAGCCTTCCATCCGTCTGGTGCACCTTGCCAGAGATCTCACCAGAAGGTCTCATCCAGTGCACATGTCACATGCTTCGATCTCCAGCTTTTACGTGTTTTTGGCGTGAAAGGGCATCAGTGAGCACAGCTGTCGCTTTCAACGATCTTTGCTTACCCGCAAAATGTTTTCTCTATGGGTGGCTGAACACGTCTTTGCAGAAATGCAAAGCATAGTATCTCCAAAGGTAACTTTCGTCTTGGATGCAGAAGCTAGATCTGACGACGGCACATCGATCGCAAGGGATTGTGAGGTCGCGCTGAGGATAGATGGAGCCAGCTTTGTGGTGTAGAGCATTCACGAGTCCCACTCAAGTTGGAATAAAAGTCAAGGAAGGCCCCGTGATTGTACAGTTTCGCAACTTTGTACCGCCAGTTCAGGAGCACCGAACCTACGACGACTTCCTCCTCCCCGCCTCGAGGCCAACCGAACAATCACTCTGCAGTAACAATCCCTCCCTAAATTCCAACATCTGCGCCCACCTCCTCTCCGCCTCCTTCTTCCCCGTCTTAGTCTTCATCAAACCCACATAATGCCGAAGTCGGGTATCCATCCTATTTACTGCCTCAAGAATCGTCGTCTCACTCATCGCGCCCATCCTCGCAATGCCCACGCATCCAAGCTCATCCAACCTGACAGCATCTTGCACGAACCGCAGCGCTGGATACGCTTCGCAATTATCCTTGACCTTCTCCCGGTCTTTAGACTCTAGCTCGAAGCTGATCAAGCTTGCGATCAGCGCCGCCGGACCCGCAACATCAGGCGGACAGTCTAAATGCCGGAGATACTCAAACAGAAGATCGTGCTGGATAGCCTGGACTACATCGGGGCTATCTGGCGTCCGTGACCCAAAGTCCTTCAAATTCTCCGCGTGGTCTTTGACGTACAGCACGGCGCCGAGCGAAGATATCATGGCCGCGACAACCACGGTGCGGTGATCGAGGCCTTGTGCCCACAATTGTGAGGCGTCGGTGCAGTAGAGTTGGTACGCTACCACTGTGATGCGCTGGATGTGCATGTAGTCGTTCGCGATGCTCAGTTTGCTCATGTCGCGGCGCACGGCGAGATTGACTTTATGGAACCATGTCAAGTCCTCAGCATCGATATTGAAGAAGTCTGGGTCGAGGAGGCGCTTGTCTGACTGCGTGTGGGAAGGAGGATTGGTGGGTTCCGAATGAGGTTTGGCGATGCTGGAGAGCCGCCGGCGCATGGAATCGAGGCCTGGCATCTTGTGAGGTATAGTTCAACGATCTTGTTAACCTCGAAGTTTGTGTGAGACTCGAAGCAAGTCAGATCTGCAGTCAAGACAAGTATCGGTTGTCAGCACGAAGAGAGTTACCAAGGGCCTTAAGCAAGAAGATATGCAGAGGTGCGTTGTTAATATACCCTCGATGCTACGTGGAGGCTGAATAATGAAGTGCATGTCACACAAATCTTTACCCTGATACGTCCTCATTGCCTTTCTCTGACAGTTTCAGCGCCCTCGCTGACCGCAGTGGAATTCAGTCAATGAAATGCATCTCCACATGTATGGGAAAGGGACTGTCTTGAGTTGTCAGCTGCGTCACCGCAATTGCTCAGGTCGCACAAATTGACATGCGACCGTTTTGGGCGTTAACACCAATGATTGGGTGGACGCCACAGGTGTTTGAGTCTCAATTGTGCGTATTACCAACGTGGCTATGAAGCAGTCACAGACTCGGGAAACGTACGACTTTGCGATGTGACTGATTGGATATGTGATGTTGTACGGACTCGTTGGCGAATGCGGTAAGTTTGCTTCAGCTGCTGTTTGAACCTCTGGCTGATTGTCCTCCGCTATATCCAGTCCTTGGGACTCTTCAGCTGTAATCTGTCGCACTCGCCATCTGTCTCTTTCGCCTTGTTGTTGACGCTGTCCATCTCGAACCCAGCGACCTTCTTATAGATTGTGCCAATAGCCTCCAGCTCTTCTCTCGGAATGACATCGTAAACATTCTTGAAGCCATCTGGTGCCCTCTCTTCCGCCATCTGCAAGACGTGGTCCGGCCCATTGGCTCGATTAGCCATCACAATCTTCGCCGTAGGAGGCAGTCGCTCAGTCTCGTAAGCCTTCAATGCGCCTACAACATCTGCTGTCATAGATTTGAGGTGTTTTGCCAATGTTTCGGCGTCGATGATGGCTTGCGATGCGCCATTTGATCCAATTGGGTACATAGCGTGCGCTGCATCACCCAGCAGCGTGAGTCTGCCGAATGACCATTGCTCGACTGGATCGCGATCAGACATGGGGAACTCAAACACCTTCTCTGTCTTGTCGATCAAGTCTTTCATCTCGAGACCTCCACACTTCCAGCTCTCGAAAGGTCCCTCGAATACACTCTTGTCGACAGCTTTGGTCCAGTCAGTCTTTGGTGGTGTTAAATCCTTATCGTCCTTTCCTCGAATTCGTAATTCTGCAATCCAATTTACGAGGCTCTTGCCCTTGTCTGCTGAGCGTTGTGAAATCGGATATGCGATGAACTTTTGATCTGCATGCCCTGCCCAAACCATAGAAGCGCCTGTTAGGTACGGCTCCCTTTCCAAACAGCCGCGCCATAACATGCGCCCAGAAAATCTTGGTGGCCCTTCCTTGGGATACAGGATTCGTCGTGCAGTTGAGTTGATGCCGTCAGCTGCGATTAAAATGTCGCCAGAAATTCCCGAGAGTTCGGCGGGAGCGCCATCTCGTCGCTGTGAGAACTCTGCTGTAATGCTCTTTTCGTTCTGCTTGAAGCCGGTCAAGGCGTGGCCGAGGTGCACTGCGTCTTCGCCCAAGCGCTCTTTCACCGCGCTGAGGAGCAGCATCTGAAATTCCCCTCTGTGTATAGAAAATTGAGGTACTGCATAGCCGGCAAATTTGCCTCGAGGCTCACTGAGAATCGAGTCGCCATGGCGGTTGTAGAAGTTCAGCTCTGCTGTCTGTATGCCGGTTTTCTCGAGAGCTTCCAGAAGACCAAGGTTTCGCAGGATGAGTACGGCAGAAGGCTGAACGTTGATGCCGACGCCGAGTGTTGTGAGTGTTGAAGATGCTTCAAACAATCGGATGTCGGTGAACCCTGCCGCATGCAGAGAAAGCGCGGCTGTAAGACCACCGATGCCAGCACCGGCGATCAAAATCTTGGGTTGCGAACTGAGGTACGGCATCTTGCCTAACTTCTTCTATGATTGACAAGAAGAGCAATCGTAATCGATCGACAAGACAGCTGAAGTTATGTTCGCAACGGTCTTCCGCACGTTGTTCCGAAACTCGGAAAAAAGGGTCCAACAAAATTCAAGTACCGAGACGTTTTGCCGCGGCCCAGAACAGTCTCAGCAGATCGCCACGAGCCGGCAAAAACGCTTGTCAAATATCATTTTAGCGGTTCGGTCCGTTTGTTATTCCTGGAGACTGTGTGAGGCTGTGGGTTCTTGGGGTGCGGGGTGACGAAGGCGAGCTGGGGTGGACTCCGAGATCGGCGACATTGCAAGCATCGAGGAAACGGCCTGATCTTTGTTGCACATAAGTGGCAATATACATGTCTACCTGGCAGCGCGATGCTCATTGTTGCATACAGTCATAAGTCGTCAGTTCTGACTATTTTGAAAATCTTCCTACAAGAGACCCTTTGTGCTCATAGCCCTCAGCTTGGGCCCATAGAACCACAGCAACACTGGACTCACAAGTGCCAGCCCTAACGTCATGAACGCCAACAAGCTGTTTCCCCAGCCCAAGCCCAGAGTCTCATACATCTGCACCGCAAACAGAGGAAAGCTGAACCCACACATCGTGCGCATGAACGCGCCTACGGCTGCAGCAGAAGCAGCATACTTCGCTTCATACGCGTCTGTAGTGTATGCTTGACTGCACTGGAAGCCAATGATCATGCCAATAGCCACGATGACGCAACCGATGTTTGGTGCAATCCAATGTACGCCATAGTGTGCCGTCCAGCCATAGATGAAGAGGCCGATAGGACAGAGGATGCCGGCGATGAGCATGGGTGGGACGCGGAATTCGGGGAGTCCTTCTTCGAGACCGTAGTACGTTTTAAGGCGGGCATACAGCTATGACAAGTCAGATGTCAGTCTGGAGCTCAAGGACGTGAGGGCATACTTACGCCATCCATGAGCGGATGAGAGATCTGCAATCCAATCATGAAGCCGAGACACATCGAGAGGTAGTTGAGGGATGCTGGGCCAACGTCCATGTCGTACACCTCTTCAAAGACCAGCGGAAAAGTTGAGAGCATGAGATACATCACTCCATATAGGTATGCGCGGTAGATCGATGGTGCTTGCGTCGCTGGATGTGTGAACATCATGATGAAGGGCAGGACCAGTCGCTTGCGCAGGATCTTGCTGAACCGGTCGCCGGTCTCGTACTCTGTGCGCACAACAACATCTTGACGGATTCCCTTCATTGCCTTTCTGATGTGCTTTGCTTTCTTTGCCAAGATGGCTGGAGCAAACGTCTCGCGGAGGAAGAAGAGTGCAGTGACCTGGATGAAGACGGTGAAGATTGAAGTTGCCCAGAAGATCCAGCGCCAACTGACCCCTTGGGAGATGTATGCTCCACAGATGGGAGCTACGCAGGGGCTTATCCAGGTAAGCATGCCGTAGATGGCCTGGCCTTTGCCGCGCTCCTCTTTGCGCCAGGTGTCGGCGAGGACGCCATTGCAAAGCTAAACATTTGTCAGTCGTGATATCTGGGAACGATCTGCATGCTGAAGACACATACTGCCTGAGGCGCTGCTCCACCGATGCCAGCCAGGAAGCGAAACGCAAGCATCTGCTCCTTCGTCTGAGCAAATCCGCATGCTGTGTTGAAGAGGAGGTATATCAAATTGGCATACTGCAATACGGTGACTCGGCCATAGATCTCACTCAATGGTGCAAGCACGAAAGGACCCTGCGCATATCCAAGTAGAAAGATTGTCATGACCAGCTGGCGCATGAAGCCTTCGGGGATGTCGAAGTCATCTCCAATAGTTGGCAGCACCGGTGCGATCATCGTCGACGAGAAGGGGCTGATGAAGGTGAACATGGATACTACCCGCACAATCAGTTCACGAATCAGCACTGGCCGTATTCCTTACACTCACCGAGCATTGTGACGATCCATTTCCGCGATTGTGACCAGTTGAGCGGATTTGCAGGGTCATTCGGTCCATCCCATGTGATCTGGGGTACGCGTCAGCGCCGTGCACACATGCTTGAGGGCCCTTACTCACGATGATATCTTGTTCCGATTTTAGTGCACTCTCTATCGCATTGAAGCCGGGATTGTATGCCGTCTCCTCATCTTCAGACCACTGTGTGAAGAGACGCTCAGTGCTGACAAGCGGCCTGTCGTCACCTTCAAATGAGAATCTTGGTAGCTCGTGTGAGCCGTGAGGGCTAACATCGTCGCTAATTGAGGCTCTCTTGTAGAGTCGCTCTGGAAAACGCATGCTGAAGGAGTGTCGTGAGTTACGTGAAACGAATGTGCAAGAGAGCATTGGTAGACCGATCGTGTATCTATAACTGATGTAGTCCACAGATGTGCCCTTGCCATATATCAAGCTCTGCTTCGATCCAATATCGAGGTTCTGGGGCAGTGTTCCGGAAATGATTATCGAAGAGGCTGATTGTACTATCTCCACGAGGCTGGAGGGACTTACCGAAACGAAGAGCTAACTCAAGCCTCTTTCGCCGCGTCTTGTGGTACCATACAACACTAAATCATACTTGCGGTATGTGGCGTCCAGGCATTCAGGCTGTGACTGAACAGGAATAGAAACAAGACCGTCTGCTCGCGTGGCAACAAACTATTCCTTGGACCACGGAACCAATGGGAATGCTTGCAGGTCCTGAGAAAAGATCGCAGTGTGGATCTTCGCCCTAAATGACAGCCTTCTTTGTAGACGTCACCAGCCTGGCTGTGCTCAAATGTATCGCCAAGCGGATCCTGGACACTGCGCGACTTAGACTCGCTAACGCTCTTGGTGAGTGCACGTGATTCGCTCCGATTGGCTGGCCCAGCAACGTCAAGAGACTTGGACCTGCAGGACGATCAAATGAATCTCTGGGTCAAGAAGCATTATGTGGGACAAAAAGAGCTTGCTGGCAACTCATGGCGATCCAGACAAACCTTGGTGAATGGCTATGTCTCAGTAGTCGTAATTCCCGGCTGTGTAGATGCATTACCTATGTATGGAAGTATACTGTCAGTGGCTTTCAGAATCCACTTTAGTGTTCGTTTGAATGTGGTGGTTGGCTGCGTCCTAAGGCTGCAAGCGTGGTCTCATGGCGGTGAAATGTGCATCGTTCGAGATAGCACCACAATTGTAAGGCTGTGTGGCATGGAACAGTCCTCGGGAAAAGGGGATCCAACACCGAGAGTACGAGACTACTTGTGAGATATAAAGGAGTGTCGCGTGCTCACTTGAAAGAACATCAACGAGCAGATCTGAGCAACATTCGCTTCGTTGACATCATACTCACAAACGTACTCATCTCCTCGGGATTCCAGTCTTTCACTGCTTCAAGCCCTCATCGTTATCATCAAAGCTATGCTCACTATGCCTCCTACCAGCGCAGACGTATGTGCTCCTGCGATTGTACCAGAAACACTGGCCAACCGCCCGAAGCTACCAAGACTGCGCACTTTGAAGACCTTCAACCTGCCACCCCAGCAAGTTGATGAAGTATTGCTTTCGGCGTCAACCCTCTTGCCAACACCGACATCAGAGATCCTGGGAGGACACCCGCTCAGAATTCTGATTGCACCTTCGGGTTTCAAGGAGAGTCTCGGCCCAGAGCATGTCGCGGATGCCATCGAAGCCGGCTGCCGCAAAGTTCTGGACGAGCGGTCGGTCATCATAAAGAAGCTGCCTCTGCATGATGGCGGAGAAGGCTTTGCTCGGGCTCTGGTCGCAGCTCATGGTGGAACTGTCTCAAATGAGATTGTGACGGGTCCTATCGGCGTACCGGTTGAGTCGCATCTGGGCTTTGTCCACGGGAAGACGGCTGTTCTGGACATGGCCGCGGCCGCTGGACTGCGTCTTGTTCCCAAAGACTCACGCGATCCGACTGTGACTACCACCTATGGGGTTGGAGAACTGATCAAGAAGGCGTTAGACGCCGGCTGCACCAAGATCATCATTGGTTGCGGTGACTCAGGCACTTCTGATGGCGGCGCTGGTATGCTTCAAGCACTTGGCGTCCGTCTACTCGATGCTGAGGGGAATGAGCTGCCGAAGGCGGACGGAGGTCGGGCGCTGTCGCGCTTGGACAAGATTTGTTGGTGTGGTGTCCACCCTCGACTTGGCAAAGATGCTGGTAAGTCTACCTGAAGCCTCCCGTTGTACAATTCTGACGTATGAGCAGCCGAGAAAGTACAGATAGAGGCTGTGTGCAATGTCAAGAACGTCCTCTGCGGTCCTCGAGGCGTCGCACGAGTGTACGGACCTCAAAAAGGGGCCACCCCAGAGCAGGTGGACTTGCTCGCGGCAGCATTAGACCGACTGGCTCGCGTTGCGCAGGATACGCTAAAGAGAGACATCTCAAACGCTCCTGGCAGCGGTGCCAGCGGAGGTCTTGGTGCTGGCTTGCTGATGCTTGGCGCCAGGCTGCGGGCTCGCAGTGATGCCGTCAATGAGTACTTTGAGTTCGACCGCGTCTTCGAGAAGCAGTGGGACTTTGTCATCACCGCCGAGGGTAGTCTAGATTCGCAGTCGACTCAGGGCAAGATGACGACGGAGGTTGCTCGCCGAGCAAAGCGGCGCGGAGCGCAAGTTGTCGCCTTGGCTGGCACCATCGGAGAAGGAGCGGACGGATGCTATGGGGCAGGTATCAAAGCCTTTACAAGCATCATGCGAGGGCCTTTGACGCTTGAAGAAGCAATCGTACAGACTGAGAACCTGGTGAAAGACGGCGCCGAGAAGATTGTAAGGATGATCATGGTCGGGCTGGCGCTTGGTAACAGGCACCATCGCTGACGAGACTCTCCGGGCCTTGGCGCTGCCACGTTGGATTTTGCATGGATGCGATCCGAGACAGGACCAAAAAAGGAAGAAAATACCCGTCAGTATAAGACAATTCAACGATTGAGACAAGTGCAATGCCTTGCGAGATGGTTGAGTCGAAGAGAAGTGCCCGTCATGATGGCAGGGACGCGTTGAACCAGTCCAAAAGCGGGCTAGTTTTTGCGCGCCTCGATCAGCGGTTCCCGCAGTTTTTCATCACCATATACGCGTGCAGAGGATTTTTGTTGCGCGCAAATGAGTTCGACAAAAGATGTATACATTGATGAGCTATCCTGTGCGACGTGACATTAGCGCAGACATTAGAGCCTGAGCAACAATCGAGTATTTGACATTCTAGCCCAAAAGACAACCCAGAAACACTAACAGATCGTGTGAGTTCGGGCCTGCTGGAACAACAAAAGCAGGTCAGAAAGAGATATACACCGCGTATGATGCTATGATGGCTCAATCCTTAAGCCTCCAACCTAGAGCTTGAACTCAATGCTACCGCTGTCAGACGAACCGCAGCTATCTGAAACCTTCCAGCCATCATCGCCGCCTTCGCTAGGATTGACGGAGGGCGACACCAATGTAGACGAACTGCTGGGGGTCTGACGAGCCACAAACTAAGCTCCCAGAGATGCGTAATGCTCTTGGGCCACCCTCGTCTGATGCTCGTTGAGTTGGTTTTATGCGACCATTCGGTCATGGTTGACCTGATCAACAAGCTGGATAGCCCGGGCTTCTGCAGTACGGGATATGCGAAGGGCGCGCTCAAGGTGGACTACACGCAAGGTGCAGCGTGACGATCCCTTACACTTGGATGTGTCGATGTCCTCCAACTCCGTTTTATGCGCCTTGATCGATTTCTGGTACAATGAGTTACTGGCCATAACCTATCTGGAAGAGGCAGTAACTTACGTTGAATTGTTCCTGGAGGTTGTCACGCTCCATTGCAAGGATATTATTCTTGTGATGAAGGGTGTAAAGGTCGGCCTCAAGGGTGTCGCGCTCTTTGATTAGGATGCTGCACTGCTCGTCGAGGGCGTCGGTAAGCTCGTTGCAACTATCGTGACGGTGGCTCCAAGTGTCATCGATGATACTCTGGTAAGCGACAAAGTCTTCGCGGATGTCTTCAATGACCTGATCGTTGGACTTGCACTCCTCTGTCTTGCTCTCGAGCTGAGCCTGAAGCAGAGCGAGTTGCTTCTTAAGCTCTTTGTTCTCTTTGTGGGGTGTCTGCTCCTGTGGGGTAGCCTCACCCTCGCGCTGGGCGGTGAGTGTCTCGACCTTCTTGGTGAGTTGTTTGTTTTCTTTCATGAAGCGGATCTCCTTTTTGCTGGCGTCGAGATGCTTGGCATGGAGGCGCTTACACTCGTCGATCTTGCGCTGCTGCTCGAACTCGGCGACCTTGAGCTTCAGTTCGACGTTTGGAAGCTTCTCATGAGCAGTCAAGATGTGAGGGGCAACGATAGAGACTTTGTGCTCGGCAAGAGCGTGCTCTGACTTGTGGATGAGTTCCCTCTGATCGTGGAGAAGGGGCTCGATCTTCTGAAATTCTTTGTCGCACTTCGCGAAGCTTGTACCAGTGGCAGCCCGGGCGGCATCACACTCGCCGTAGACCTTGTGCACAAGGGTCTCGAGCTCTGCGACGGAGGAGTCGTGGCAAATAGACATGACGAGTCCAAGAGATATGATATCGAAGCAGAGAGTAAGAAGAGAGTGGTAGAAGTAGTATGGTGTGATGGGAATACTGGTAACGAGTAAGGGAAGTCTGTGAATGTCTTGAACGAGAAATTGATCGGAGGTGAATGCAAGCACAATGCCAATGACAATAGCGCGCGGTTGCTCTCTGCAGAAATATTCAAGCGGTGTGCATTGGATATGCTCAGATAATGGAAAAAGATCGAGCTAGATGTGATGAGACTGTATGGACGGAGTGGGAGTGTCCTGTGTGTGGGTGTCGCTGACTTGGCGGACTCGAGGTGAACGCCTTGTTGTCTTGACTGGAGCAAAGCCTAGGTAGCCAGAGCTTGATCTGGCCACAACCTTGCGGCCCACGTTTGATTTAGATTCGCAGGCATAGTAGTCTCAAGAAAAAGCTTGTACGACGTTGGCCAGACTTGAATCGCATGTAGACAAGCCTGAGGTCAAGTCCAGCCTCGACATGCGTCAGCAACATATGCTCTTCACAGGCACCAAGGGTGTTGAAGTATTGAATGTGAGTTAATCAAATAAACGCACAATAGACACTGCGTTTCTCGACAGACACACTCAGATCATGATTTGGATAGTTGCATCTTATATCGTGGCAAATCGTCGAGGCGGACCCTGATAACGCTGACGACCAACACAGCATGTGTAGCGCTTACGGACGACCTTGAGGTGATGGGGACAATCAATACAACCGAGAGGACTGATAACCTCTGTCATCGGTGCCTCTAATTAGCAATTCGTCTGATGCATCTTGGATAGATGCTTCTATATAACTCCTAAACTTGTCACGCTCCCGTAACGCTGCAGCCTGGGTATCTTGCCATTGTCGGGGCGGCTTTTGTACATGATTGCATTACCTATATGTTGGGCGAGCCTCTGGGGCGGCCGCGCTGGAACCTTGAGGGGAGCTCAAGAACAAGGTCTTTATCACATGTGGCCGACGCAACTCTTCTTATGAAAGGAAAGAGCGCATTATACCGGTAGCCCAAGAAGACAAACATGGCCGCATTCATGCAGCGGTATAAAATAATCAGAATGTGCTGGGGCTCATCACGAGCTTCAACGGCCAGCATGATGTATACAGTGACAGTTGGTAGGACTTCAGACAAAACCGGCATGGCATCGTAGATTGTTGTCGTACGTTCTATGCCAAGGAAATTTGTCTCTTTCATGTACGATATCGTCTCGATGTAGACTATGGAGATTTCAGTAAGGTTTCTAGTGATTACTGGGCTATCAAATATCGTGAAGTCTCACCATGGCACTGAGCGGTGTGATGATGTCTCCGGAACACTGTTGCATTAGACGGAGCTGGCGATCATTGCACCAGATCTCAGATTTTGCCAGATCTCAGAAGTGAGCCCGTATGCGTATATTGCTTTACATTGATGGCACAATGGCAGTTTGCAGATATTGACAAAAGATCAAAGAGCGGAGTGAATTTCGATAGCTCTCAGGGCATCAGAAAGTACCGTGGAGGTGGTCAAGCAGGAATGAGAATACTCAAGATTCATCTAGTCGTTGGCCACACTTTCATCCTCGAGCAATGACAGTCACACATTGCTTAAAAGAAGGCTCAGTCCTGCTGCACGATGTTCTTTGTGCGATCTTCCTATGCCGTGTTGTGGGTTCGAACAATGCGAGGGGAGTGGGCCTGCTGCGCTACAGCACGCGCGAAGGAGCGTCGATGTGACCTTCTGATTAGCAAAGTGGGATTCGTCGTGATGAAGAGGTTGCCTACATGTGTCCACAGCTCCACTCGCGGACTGCCGCTGCCCCGTTAGGCTCAAAGCTAGCGCGTTCCGAGGCTAGTGCGGCGCGATCTCCAGGGTCTTTCTTTCGATGAGCAATGCAATTTGTCTTCAGCCCCTCAACGACAGTATCGTCTTCAACAAGCAGAATTCGCGGCCGACTTTGTGATCGAGATAGCGCCATGCATGTTCCCAGGCATAGACTTCAGGCTGATTCAGTTACGGTAAGATACCATAAGTACTGTAATCTGATTGCACCTTCACAGCCGCAACGCATCACCATCCCGTCCGGCTTCGCATTCGTCTAATATTCCTGCTGAGACGCACTTCTAAATCAACTCACCGGATCCCTCGCCAAGCGATAGTCCGCCTAGGTATCCGTCTGAACTCCCAGAGTCGAGATTTCGCATTTCTCCACAGTACCAAGTATTTCCCTTTTGGGATAACACACCCGGCCTCAATGCGGCCACACCACACCAAGCCCCAAACAAGCCGCCTATCCAAATAATCCGAGTCAGAAGCCTGGTAAGCTTGCGAGATATGATGCTTGTTTATGCCCCAGATTCTGGCTCCTGGATCCACACTGCGACTGGCGTTCGTGTGGTTGCGACCGTTTTCTCCACTTCTGTCCTGGGTTCCCGAAGGCCCTTGCCACATGTTGACCTACAAGAGCGGGACTCTCCACTGTCGCGTGTCGTTTCATATACTCCATGATTGAGGCTCTGTTGTTTCTCGGGCTGGGCTGTTTGCTTTCGGCTTTTTCCGAACTCTTCACATCGAGACGAAGACTGCAATCGGCATTTGCTATACTCCACTCGACCTAAGCGACCCATCCCTGCCTCCGTGTATCCGACAACATATCAAAAGCCAAGCGTGGGCCCTTTGGAACACTTCCTTTGGCCACTCGTTCTTCTGCCTCGCACCCCAAGGCGCAACAAACCTATCCATCATGACCTCAAGATCAACAGCGGTCATTTCCCTTCCCACGCTCACCCAAACCGGCGCCACCATCGCACTACAAGCCGCTTCGCTCTACGCCTTGGAACTCGGCCTACCAATGAGCATCGCCATCGTCGACGCCCACACACACCTGGTATCATTCACACGGCAAGACGCCGCAAAGCTATTCAGCATCGAAACCGCAATCTCCATGGCTATGACATCCGCCTCCAACCGCCTCCCTACCTCCGCACTCTCAGACACGCAAACCCCCTCGCCATCCCTCTTCGCATCGCCCCAGCGCCTCTGCACAATCCCAGGCGGCCTCCCAATCCTCTCTCCCACTGGCGCGCTTCTCGGCGCAATCGGCTGCAGCACAGGAACCAGCATGCAAGGCGAAGACGCCGCGGCCGCGGGCCGCGACGCCGTGCTCGCATTCATCAAGCGCGAGACAGAGGACGAGGAGCGCCGGATCGAGGAGGAGCGCGAGAAAGTGCTCCGGCTGTGGAAGGAGAAGGAGGGCGAGGTCGAGAGCCTGAAGGATGAGTTGGATTACGAGCGGTATGGGACGGGGAAGAGGCGGAAGACGAGCAGTGTGGGATTGGGTGCTGGTGCGGGTTTGAATGCGGGAGGGGCGGGGCCGGATACGCCGCCGGAGGAAGGTGAGGTTGGGGGGTTTTTGGAGCCGAGTTTTGTGGGGGAGGTCAGGGTTGGGGGGGTTTGAGAGCTTTGGTAAGGAGTATGGCGTATGATGTGAAAAGTGTGGGGCTGTACTTGATGCTGTACTCGATATAGCAGGCGTTGATTTCCTCACGATGGTAGTGACCAATGACTATAAGTTCGCACTTGGTTGCCCTTCTTGCTCGGGGTACTTCACGTCCAAGCCTCCGAGATCTCCCTTCTCTCTCCACGCCTCCAAAATTTTTATGAAGGCCTGACTTCCGTAGCCATACGTTGCATTCCTGGCTGCGCTCATGCTCGGCTTGCCCTCGTTGTTGTAGTACCCCGGTGTACACTCCTTGAAGAATTCAGCCCTGATTGCCGTCCCCTTGACGATGGTGTCACACCACTCCTCTTCCGCCTGCTGAGTAGGCTCCATCGTCCTGATGCCGCGCTTGTTGCACTCTGCAATCACGTACGCAAAGTGCCGCGCCTGCTCAGCGGTGACATGCATAAAGTTCGGCGTCAACGCGGCCTGCACAATAGACACCCAGAGGCAGTTTGGAAAGCCACGGCTAGCCCAGCCATGCAGCGTTGAGGCGCCATCCTTCCACTTCTCGGTGATGGTTGTGCCGTCGCGGCCGTAGATCTCGATTCCAGTCTTATGTGACCACTCATTCGCGAGCTCAAAGCCAGTTGCATAGATCAGGCAGTCGATCTCATACTCGGTGCCGTTGGCGACAACGCCTTTCTCGGTGAGATGGTCAACGCCCTGGCCGTGGGTGTCTACGAGCGTGACGTTGGGGCGGTTGAAAGTCTGCAGGTACTCATCATGGAAACAAGGGCGTTTACAGAACTGGTTGTACCACGGCTTGAGGGACTCGGCGGTTGCCTTGTCTTTAACCACCTCATCGCAGCGCGCACGGATGCTCTCCATTTTCTTAAAGTCTGCGAGTTGAACTTTTGCGGCGAATGCAGCGGGATCTTTAGTTGGGTCGCCTTTGACGGTGAGCAGAGAGCGGATGATGTCGGTCCAGCGGTCGCCGACCAGATCTTCAGGCTCGTTACCGCCGTTGACAAGACTGTCGAAGTTGTCCATGCGATGCTTTTGCCAACCAGGCTTGAGGCTCTTAGCCCATTCCTGATCGGTAGGTCGGTTTCCGCGGACATCAATCGATGAGGGTGTGCGTTGGAAGACATAGACTTGCTTTGCCCACTCACCGAGATGAGGGACAATCTGAACAGCAGTAGCGCCTGTGCCGATGATACCGACGCGCTTGTCTTTCAGCTTGTGCAGGTTCCCTGAAGGGTCGCCACCGGTGTAGTCAAAGTCCCACCGTGAGGAGTGGAAAGAGCGACCCTTGAACTCATCGATTCCTTGCAGACCAGGCAGCTTGGGCCGATGCAGCGGCCCCGCAGCTGGGATGATGAAACGCGATTTGATCACATCGCCGCGCGAAGTGTGTGTACTCCACTTGCCTTCCTCTTCATGCCATCGCATCTCACATGTCTCGGTCTGGAACAATGCCCTCGAGTACAGGTCGTACTTCTCGCCAATCATGCGCGAGTGCTTGAGGAGTTCCTTTGCTTTCGCATACTTCTCTGTGGGCATGTAACCAAGCTCTTCGAGCAAAGGCATGTAGATGTAAGACTCGATGTCGCACTGAGCACCTGGGTACTCTGTTAGCAATGACATTGTAGAAAGCGCTTTCCCATGGCATACCTGGGTATCGATTCCAGTACCTGGAGATCGTCAGTAAACTTCCACAAAGAGTAATTGTCGCAGCCTACCATGTCCCGCCAAAGTCACTGGCCTTCTCGATGATCTTGAAATTATTGACCCCAGCCTCGATCAACCTCACAGCCACAACCTGCGCTCCATACCCACCCCCGACGATCACAACATCCGTCTCCTCCTGCACCGGCTCCCTTGTGAACCCTGGCTCAACCCACGGATCTTTCAAGTAGTGCGAGAGCTTGCCATCCAGGAGCGTGTACTGCTCAATGCCCTCGTTGCGAGCAAGACGCCTGTCTCTTTCGGCGAGATACTTCTCCTTTAGCGCTTTAGGGTCAAATGGGAGCGGCTCTTGCTCAGCCAGATGTTCAGTCTTGACTTCAACTGCGGATTTTTTGACAAGTGGAATGGGAACCTCGGTGATGGGTGCTGGGGCGACGATCTTTGCTGTAGCCATGATGGGTGTTGTGGGAGGCTTGAAGGAGGGCTGGTCGTTAAGTGCTTCTCTATATCGATATGATACACTCTCCAGGCGTCAGTGCTAGTTTTTTTTTGGCTGTTTAGAATGTTGCAACACAGCGCTATGAGCCGCGGTAAGTAGATAAATGGTAGCTTCCCCACTTGCTGCACACCATGAGACAATCCGGAGCGCTTTGGCGTCCGAAGGCCGGTCCAATTGGAATACCTGAGGCGTGAGATATGTGTTGGTCTCCAGTCACACGTGAGCGCACGGCAAAGAACGTCTCAGAGCGTAAACGTATCATAGCGACTCGAGACCGAGGATGTGGCGTGCCGCTCTGCATGAAGATCCGGGGTAATCAGTGGGGTAAATCAGGCCGGCCGAGTCCCGCAAGGCGACTCGTGGAAATTGGCTCTTTGCATGGTAGCCTCCAACATCGCAGAAGTAATGCTAAGCTGACTGTGCCGACGATGGAGCATTTGTGAACGCGTTTCTTGTGAGGGAGCGTCTGTTGCCGATGTCAGGGAGAATGAGTTGGCTGATGACGTCACACTCGCAAACTGAAAAGACCGCTCAAGATCATCTCCATCCCTCGTCCAGTTTATAGAAGTGATCCAGATAGCCGGCGTTCTCCAAACGTCTCAGGCATGAGTCCGATTCTGCATTCAAGATCGAATCCGCAGCTGTGCGCGCTTCATGAATAATTCAAGTCTCGATGAACCGGTTCCTCTGCACGCCTGCTCCGTCAAATTGGTCAGTGTAGCAGTTCTGCCACCAGATACCAATATAGCAGTTGCAGGATCTGTCACACTTGTTCCGGTCAGCTTTGTGATTCAGTCCTACCATCGCATGCTAGCATGTATCCTGGACCTTACCATGAGTTGGATTACTCGTCCACTTGCAATCCTACACACTATCGAAGTGATGATTCGAGCGGTGCGTGGTCGATTAAGGCATTTACTGCAGAGCATCGAGCTGACTGTGTCGAAGGGAGACCCGGGAAACGCTTCGTATGCGGAGACAGTAGATAGTGCTGGTGTTCATGGTGAGGGAATGTTGTTGTGTTTGCAGTGATGTTGATGCGTGGTTGAGTTGGGTTCGTGGGGGAATGGTGAAGAGGTAGCTGATCGAGCTGGTCGATATTTATATATGCGAGAGGGACAGCGGGGAGAGGCTCGTAGGAGGTGCTTTTACTCATTCTTGGGATCGGGGTGCGCACGCTAAGACGTTCGTACTAGGTACACGCTGCTGGAGTGAAGGGAGCGCTGGCAGGGGGCTTGTTCTAGGATACGCATGCTGTTGTACTCCACTGCCGAGACGCAGCGTGCATTGTCATTCTGAGCACCTTGCTTTGCTGCAGAATGAATCTTCTGTTTGCTCCTGTCAGCATGCGTAACATTGAGCTGCAGTCAGTGGGTCTGAGGTTGAATAGGTCTGGAACTCCAGGGCGATGTTCGTCATGATGACACTTTTGGGAGCCAATCCATGGCATTCTCTACCCAACATCCGCAGCAAACGCGATGCCAAATGATAATCCATGAACCCTTTTAAACGCCGCCAATGTAGTCGTAAGCAAGGAAATTGCGTCTTGTTTTGAACTCTAGTCATCCCACTCTTCATCCAGCTGATCTATCAGCCTGTTCTCGCTCTCGTCGCGTCTCCCCCGGCCGCGGCTGTCGGCGCCCAGGCTCACGCGGCTGTAGCCTCTGCGCGAGGGCATGAAGCGGGCGCACGAGGATGTGAGGATGATGAACATGTCCTGGAGGCGTTAGCGTTGGTTCATATTTCTGTTTTCGGCATAGAGTCGATGCATACCGAGAAGAAGCGCCAGATGCCGGCCCACATGGCGTAGTTGGGCAGCTGCCTCCAGCCCCGCTGGTGCATGACGGTGCGCTGGTAAACGCAGCCGCCGACGAAGTAGACGCCCACTGCTATGAAGGCGATGACGCCGAAGACGCCGCCCGGCGACAGCGTCTGCGTGTCGGCATGGACGATGCCGCAGGCGTGGCGCGAACGGCCCTCGAAGAAGTACGTGCAGTCGTCGACGGCAGCGACGAAGGAGATGCTGCTCTTGCCCAGCGGATCGGACTCGCACAGCAGCGAGATGATGGTGGTCTTGCGGCGCTCGGCTTTGTCCGACGCGGGCTTCTTCTTGCGGTCCGAGCCGTCGTCCTTGTCCTTGTGCTTCTTGTCGTCGTCATCGTCGTCGTCGTTGTCGCCGATGATCTCGCGGGCGCGCAGGTCGACGGAGCGCTTCGACGAGGTCGACGGGCACAGCGAGCCGCCGGTGTAGTTGAGGATGAGCTTCTTGCCGCGGAAGATGGGCTCCGAGTTCTCGAGGCTGGTGGTGTCAGCGAGATGTTTCCTGCCCTGCACAGATTGAGGACACCCACCCGATGGCATACTGCCGGTCGCCGCGCTCGTAGAAGGCGCTCACGTTGCGCCACAGCTTCTTGTCCAGGTCCTGCACGTCGCTCAACTCCTCGACGACGGGCCCGCAGAAGTTGACGGTGAAGTTGGCGCCGTAGTCGTAGCCCTTCGCATGCCAGCTGCCCTCGTCGGCGTCCTTCTTCTTGTCGCCCTCCTTGGGCAGCGTCCGGCGCAGCCCGTTCAGATCAAAGAAGCGCTCCGTCGTGGGCGACACGACAGTGCACGGCTTGAGCGGCTTGTCGCTGGCCGCCTGCACGCCGCACAGGCTGCACGCCAGCAGCACGAGCAGCGCGAGCAGCGAGGAGAGCGCGGACTTCATCGCGGCGACTGTAAAGACTGGATGGAGTGGAGATGCGCGGTGTGATGGCTGCTTACCGTCGTCGCCCTGCGCTCCATCGCAACACGTTGGCCCGGAGCTCACCCGCTGCATCATCGCTCGCCGCAGCCGCATCCCTGTCTGTCGCGTCTCGATCGGGCGACTAGCGCGGAACCGCCTGAGATGCCGCCCGCGGGTTCAACGCGTCATTACGGGAGGCTGCGATCCGGCTTGTGTTTTGCTCGTTCGACTTCTTCAGCAGGGGACGCTATATATCCGCCGAATCCTGCGACTGACATAACTGCATTGGACCGTGGCGATTCGAGAGTCCCGTCAAGCAGTTGAGTGTGTTTGAGTTCAGCGAGCGCATTTTCCCCGTCCCTGCCCCTTTCCGAGTCGCGTCCGTAAACACCGAAAGAGCAAGGAGCAGACATCAACATGGCACCGAAGCGCGAAGTCGACAAGTCGCTCGCAGAGAAGCCCCACGGCTACGAGTTCCTTGGCCCGTACGTCCGCCCGCGTTCTACCAAACTTCCAAAACTAACATCATCACAGCCCTGGCGCCTTTGTCATCTCCTTTGGACTCCCAGTCCTGGTCTACGTCTTCACTTTCCTGTGCAATGACATCTCAGGCTGCCCGGCGCCTATTCTGCTCTCTCCCTCAAACTTTAGCTTCGACCAGCTGAAGAAGGAGGTGGGCTGGACCGGTGTCGAGGGCCTGCTCAACACCAACGCCGTCCTTGGCACCCTGGGCTACTACTTGCTCAGCCTGACTCTGCACACCTTCCTGCCCAGCACCAACGTCAAGGGTACAGAGCTGAGGAGTGGCGGAAAGCTGGATTACCGCTTCAATGGTAGGTTTCTTGTTCAATCGGTTGCATCTCCCGACTAACCCGTCCCAGCCTTTAGCTCGGCTCTCTTCACCATGGCCATCCTTGCTGCAGGCACTGTTGTGTATGGCGCCGATTGGTCTGTCTGGACCTTCATCACCGACAACTATGTCGGCATCCTGACCACCAACATCTTGATCTCTTACATCCTGGCTACCTACGTCTACATCCGCTCTTTCAGCGTCAAGCACCCCAAGGACCCCAACATGCGCGAGCTTGCTGCTGGCGGCCACTCTGGCAACGTCCTTTACGACTGGTTTATTGGCCGTGAGCTCAACCCTCGTGTCGTGCTTCCCATCTTCGGCGAGGTCGACATCAAGGCGTGGTGCGAGCTGCGCCCCGGTATGCTCGGCTGGATCATCATGGACCTGGCCTTCATCATGAAGCAGTACCGCAACCACGGCCGCGTCACCGATTCCATCATCCTGGTCACCGTCGCCCAAGCCATCTACACCTTTGACGCGCTGTACATGGAGCCTGCGATCCTTACCACAATCGACCTCATCGCCGACGGATTCGGCATGATGCTCTCCTTCGGCGACCTCGTCTGGGTCCCATTCACATACAGCTTGCAAGCGCGCTACCTCTCCGTGTACCCCGTCGACCTCGGACTCGTTGGAATCGCCGCCGTGCTAGCAGTCCAAGGCGTCGGGTACTACATCTTCCGCGCAGTCAACAACGAGAAGAACCGCTTCCGTACCAACCCCGACGACCCGCGCGTCTCGCACCTCAAGTACATCGAGACCGCTGCTGGTAGCCGCCTCCTCGTCTCGGGCTGGTGGGGCACCGCCCGCCACATCAACTACCTTGGCGACTGGTTCATGAGCTGGTCGTACGTGCTGCCGACCGCGCTGTCCGGCTATGTGATCCGCAATGTTGCGCAGCATCCGGTCCAGGCGTCTCAGAACGATGCGTACTTCTTCAAGAACAGCTACGGCAAGTATGTTGTCCCTGCCGAAGCAAAGGGCTGGGGCATGATCTTCACGTACTTCTTCATGGTGTACTTTGCCGTCTTGCTTATTCACCGCGAACGCAGAGATGAGGAGAAGTGCAGGAGGAAGTATGGCAAGGACTGGGACAGGTACGTCGAGCTTGTGCCGTACAGGATCATTCCGTACGTGTACTAGACAGCTTGGTGAAGAGCAGGAGGAGAGCGCAGCGCTACTGGCACGAGACACGCTGGTTGAAGACGCGCGTTTCGGCACGCCCCCAGACGCGATGCTACCGCTAGACGGTCAAAGACATGCGTCCATGTAGGGTACGGATTGGATGGAATGCTACCGCATGGTCGGTCAAAGACGTACGTCCCTTAGACAGGAGAACATCTGCAGCGCTATCGCGACAGCGATCGAAGACGCGCAGAGAAACAGCATAGAATAGGTGTAGCGCTATCGCACGCGGTCAAAGACGCACATCGAAAGTAATGTATATTTACCCTGAGACTCGCCTTGAAGCCGTGACTTGAAGCTCTTCTCATTTTCGCCGCGGTCCCAAATGATCCAAGAAGCATGAGGCTCGATCCGTTTGAGATACCTTCAAGGCTCGCCGATGTCATACAACAAGTCGCTGCCCGTTTCCTCCCCGTGAGTGTATAAAGGCACATGCATAGACGCTAGAGTCGAGATCGACTGGTAGCATGTGAATCTCCCCGAAATCGCCGCTAGCTCGACCCCAGTGCCGAGGTGACGCTACTCCAAACTCCATCAAGCATATCATCCCGACTCCGCATTCAATCGCATCATGCACGTAGCTCTTGCCTGTGATATCCGTTTCTGGGGTTTTATTTTACGCACACGACCATTCGACTGACTATCCACTCCAAGTCACGGTCTGCTGTGGATGCGCTGGACTCTCGCGGTTGCGAACCCTACACGGGGTGACAGACGCTCGTCATGGCCGACTCAGTAGGTGGGTACAACACAGTGGCAAGGATTGAGCCCCGAGTGGATGCTAATAAGCAACGACAAGATCGAGTCTTTAGCCATGCGCTCAACACAGTCAACAAGATCCGCACAGGATCGCAGAAACCGCCCTCTACGACACGGTTACGGCTATATGGACTATACAAGCAGGCCATGGGTGCGCAATGCCACACCAGAGAGACAACGCCAGGCTGATGCGAACAGAGGGCGATGTCGATGGCATCATGGACCGGCCTGAGGGCAACAGCGAGCAAGACCAACGGGCGCGAGAGAAATGGTACGCACGCGACACTCGACGCCATACTGGGATGCCATGTATAGACACTACGGGGGATTGACAACACACAGGGACGCCTGGAAGCAGCAAAACAACCTTTCGCGCACCGAAGCAAAGCGCCGCTACATCACCACCCTGATCGACACAATGCACCAGTACGCCTCGCCGTCGCCCGACTCGCGCGAACTGGTCGCCGAACTCGAATTCGTCTGGGACCAAGTCAAATCCAACGTGCCCTCATCGTCCTCGTCCTCGCCCTTGCAAACGCTCGATCAGGCACCCGGCATGTCGGCCTCCTACTCGGCCCTCGAGCGACAGCGCGCCACCAAAGACGGAGACTCGTACTCGCGTCACGGCGACGACGACGACGACGATGATGATGATGACGACGATCCACCACTGCAGATCAAATCCCCCATGTCGCAAAGCGAAGAAGACCTCGAGGCCGAAGAGGCAGAGATCGAGCGGGAAGAGGAAGAGTTCGTCGACGCGCCCGACTCGCAATACGCACTGGAACTCTACCGCCAGGGCGCCATGGACCACAACCTCAGCGAAGCCAACGCACAACCGCCGTCCAAACTCCCGCGCTCAAAGTCCCAACCGCAACGCCCATCACAATCACGCCAGATATCGCGAAGGAATATAGGCGCCGTCCTATCGCAACCCTCGAACCCAAATCCAGGCACACCCACCCCCCAACCGCGCATGCGCCAGATCATTCCCCAGCCCATCCCGCTGCCCTCCTTCATCACCCCTTCCAAAGACAATGACAAAGACACCCCCTCAGCGGCAGACCTGAAATACCGCCGCCGCATCGAATCCAGCCTCATGAAGCTGACCGCCGAAGTCGCCGCCCTGCGCGAACAGCTCGAAGCCCGGCGCCTGTTCACGCACAAACCGCACTACCGCTTCTTCCGCGCGATATGGCGGTTCGTGTGGGCGAGCGTGAAACACGTCGCTGTCGATGTGCTGGTGCTGGTGCTGGTGCTGGGCGTCATGCGACGCAGGGGGGATCGACGGATGGAGGGCGCTGTGAGGGTGCTGCTGGGCGATGCGGTGGCGCAGCTGCAGGGGGGCCGGCTGGGAGGCGTGAAAGTACCGCAGCTGCCTGGTATACCCGCGTTGCCCAAACTGCCTGGGCTCGGCAAGAAGGAGTGAATAGAGGCTACTTGCGGACGTATTTGGATCAGATGAGGGATGACTTGCTTTGAGCCCGGCGTTTGGGCGCATTTCTGCGCAGGATGTTGGTGCATCACATACATCGCCTACTGTATATCGAACAACCACAGTATCCATTATCGCTTGCACCACAGACAGGCACCATCCTGCGAGTTCGGTGACAGCGGACTTGGCCAAAATCCAGTTGATCGTGAAAGTACACAACCCATCCAAAACTCAACCTCATTTGATTCCCACCGCGCCTCTGCACGTACCGTACATCGCCCAATGATATCCACCGTCATTGCCATGGGCCCCACCCACTGGCAGTGTCCGGAGCGGCGTCGAAGGCCTCTTGGTCCAGACCAGTGTATTTGTCGAAGACCCGCTCGTACACTCTGCGCTCCACGACGTTCAGCCACGCTTTCACACAAGCCTCCAGACTCTCCCCGAGTTTCTCCAGACGATCGCTCAATGGACTCGACTTGCTTGCGCTTATCGTCGTCTGTCATTTCCAGTCCAGTGTCATCGTTTCATACCCACGATATTACAGCGGATGTGGTGGGGGCAACAGTGAACGGTGGGTAGAGCTGAAGGTACCTTCCTGCTACTGAGAGATTAGCGTCTTTTAGCGGATTTCCACGTGCTGGCTACGATCAAGTGCGAATACTTTGTCGTCCCGGTCTTGCTCCATCACTGTGAATCATTCTGAATCGTCGTTTTCGGGTCTATGAAGTACGCAGTGCCTCGTCTTTCATATCGCACTGTCCTGCAACGTCGGAACAATCTTGCTGCACAAACGCTGCTCACAGCGCGTTTGTTGTTTGGGTGGAACAGGATCGTCATTGTGCAGATGCTTCGCGCACTGCTCTCCACTGTGTCTCGGCACTGTGTCGAAGATTCGCGCACATACACTGAGGATACAGTGTAGTTGTCTTGCGTTCTGAAACCACCGGGTACTCGCAGTTATAATCATGGAGCATTGTACAATTTTCGTGGCGACCGATCCTCACAATGAGATCACCCACTTTATGTATACACCGCGATGATATCTCCAGAAGGAAACGGTCACCCTACAGACACTAAGTAAGTACCATGGCAGACCAGCACCCACGCATAAAGCGCACTGATGGATTGTCAAGCCACCTCATCAACGACCTCATCAGTGCAGCCAACACCAATGATCGCTTCAAACTGCTTGAGGACGATGCCATTCTTCCTGGCAACCTCACCAATCCCATTCATTCCCTGTTCCATCAGCTCAAGCGCGATGAGCGGCTGCATCAAGCGTTACGGCTGGCATCACAATTTCTCTTGCATGATCGACTGCTTGAATTCTTCGTTCCCTTGCTTTACGGTCGTGTGATGCACGACCTGCGGTCCAGGAGAAGGTATTTATGGGACCCCTTGGCTCATGCATCCAAGGCAAAGCAAGCATTGTTGCTTTCAGAAGTGCGCCACGCTCTTGAATGTCTTGCCGGTCAAGTTGCAATCAGCTTTGTGAGCCAGCAGCAAGGAGTCTGGGCTCGTACGATTATTGACGACTTCGGATCGACATCCGAATCTCGCTGCTGTCGAGCCTTTCAAACCCAGAAGAGTCCCAAGATCGAAATTACTGAAAAGTTGTCGCAGTTCTATATTGCTAAAGACGGGTACGCGAAAGCGTCCCATTCGGCCCAATTCCGCCATGACTTTCTCTTTGCTATCACACTCGTGCACGAGGTAGTGCATGCTGTAGGCGTGATGCGTCGAGGCGATCTTATTGAGCCTCACTATCGACTGGAGTTTCCGGAGACGGAATGGGGCTATGCTTGGGAGAACTTCATGTTCGGCTGTATTATCAATCCGCAGGACAAGAACGTGGCTGGTACACACATACTAATGCGTAAGATTTGGGCTGACGTCAAAACAGCAAACAGCAATGGCGGTAAGGAGTACAGCGATGTTCCTGTGTCTTGGATCGCACAATGGTTCCGTACTGAGACCTGGGACGTTGTTCAAAAAGATGGCCCAACCGCTATTGCGCCACCGACCGCTCACTTCAAGATACAGATCTCTCATCAGCACGGTGCGTGGATAGTATGGTCAGATGATTCCGATGTACGCAATGACATAGCGGCTCTGTACAGGCAGTGGGAGATGCGCGGTCAACGTTTCGAGGCTGAAGACTGTGCTGCCGACGTTGGAAATGTCTCCCACCTGGTCTACTTCAAGGACCTCACAGCGACAGAACTTCAAATTCCGAACGTGCCAATACCTCAGCGCGTGCGCACCATTCCCAAGCCGTCTATGTTACAGAGGTTGCTGGCATCGAAGAAGGAGGGTGTGACAAAGCCAGCCCGACCAGCGAGAAAATGCCCACCAACGAACAATGCACCCCTCGTTGATGGTACCTCAGTCTGCGGTATGCGGCGCAAGCGGGCAATAGATGAGACGGATGAGTTCTTGCCACCAGCCAAAAAACACATTCGATCACCGCTGTCACCAGCACCTGGATGTACACCGATTAATGCGCCTCTGATTGCAGCCCATCGCGCATCGTCACCACGTGGCACACAATGGAAGCAGTGAGCAGACACCGATAAAAGTGACTTCCTACCGCCAACTAGAAAACGTGTACGCATAGGGGCAAAGATGTAACGTGAAGCTCACAACGGCCAATTACCACGAGGCTGACGACAGTGTGGATATCTACATAACACTCGTTTTAGCTTCATATGTTTCTTCCTGCAATATCCTTTCATCGATCACAATTTCTGAGTTCTGAGTTCGATGTTATTACAGGCTTCTTTACTGTCTTCACACGTGAATACTTGCCGTAAAGAGACAATTCGCTCAGCGGCACATCCACTCAATCTTGGCCTGCGACACAGTACACCGCTCTTGTACAAAATCACATGTTCGCCATCAGCCTTCATCAGCCATCACACCAAGCGCTGTTCGTATGTACGTTAGCTATCGCTGTTGCTATTTTGGGTCGCTGTACTGGAACGCTGTTTCCGGCCCGCGTCTGACACCTGCAAGTGCACAGCCTCGCTGGCGGCTGTCACCCGCAGTCCCAACCAAGATCCTGTGTTACACGAACCATGCACCTCGTGTAGATCTCCGATGCTCTCGAAGCGAATGTCGGGGCGGATGTATTGATCCTTTCAGAATCTTCGAGGTTGATCAATACTGCCGGAGGTGTGTTCTGCGCAGATACGAAGTGGCAAATGTAGCCTTCTGGCTTCGCTAAGGGTGGCTGCGTAGTTGGTCGTACTCAACACGATGAACTTAGAAGCATTGAATGTTTCGCATTGTAGTTGATGAATGTTTAAGGAGATGAGTCTCTTTGATACCGTCCCGTGCCTACTCAATTAAGCTTTCCAGCCCCCCAAAATCCCCGCATTGTGCTCGGGCACTTGTCGTAGCGTAGGCGTTCTTGTGCGCCCAAGGCACCGTTTCTGTGCTTCATCTCCGTGCGATTAGCAGTGTTTAGTGATTGGCTTTGAGCACTTCGAAGATACGCAGGGTATGGTGGCCGAGGTGGTGCAACTAGGAACGCAAAGTGGACATGCATGTGTACAATCCACCATCGAGTCAAAAGACGTTGCGCGACAAAGATAGGCACCTGTGCATTGCCGCATGATCGACACGAACGCGGGCGTGCCCTAACGGCAGTAATCAGCAATACCTTCTAGCAACGTTCTACCGAGGGCTTTTAAGCGAACCCGAACTCATGGCTAGCTGGTCCTTCAATCTCACTATCCCTGCACTTGCATATCCACAGTTCGGCAGATCCAGAGGTTTGGTGTATAGCGCATGCAAGACGGGAGTCCGCATGGTTTGAACTCGAGGCTTTCTGCAAGGCGCACCGGAGCGTAGTGACCTCTCATGAACTGGTTATCACAAACGCTGAGAGTATCTGTCGCCTGTACTTGCCGTTCGGAGTAACATCCCAGTGAATGAAACGTTCGAGGTCATATAAATTGAGGTCTCTGATTGGCGAGCTTGGGCGAAATATTAAAAGCCATTATGTACATTCGTATTTGCGATCGAAATATACAAAAAATCCTAGAAAATTGGGACTCATATGGAGTCGATCAAGCGAGGGTATCGTAGATGCTAAAGTAACGATGTAAATGTAGTCATGGAAGTATAGCTCAAGTCGACAGTAACATCACCATCAATTCTGTCTGCCTCTGGCACCACGCCATCGAGCTTCCAAATCTCTTGCTCTGGCCGTCGCTTCTGCGCGCTTCTTAGCATTCATCTCGGCTTGGCTTTGTGCGTAGTCGGGAAGTTCGTCGTCGTCTTGCGAATGATCACCATCGAGACCTAACATTTCCAGCTCATCATTGATGGCACTCATATGTGGCGTGAGATTTGCAAGATGCGATGTGAATGCGTCTTGAGAAAGGACACCAGACATGGGCGCAGAGACCGAACGTGAAGATGTGAGCGGTGGCTCGAAGCTCTGCCAGCTTGCCGTTTGGCGTGTTCGATCGGGGATTGGTGCCGGTATGTACTGCGGTGGGACTGGAACAGAGCCTCTGCTGGGTCGACGTGCGAACAATGAGCTTTGTAGCCGGTTGGGACCATTCGGAGACCACGGATCTGATTCGTCTGGGAGACCAGTCGTTGCCTCTACAAAAAGATGGAATTGCGAAGGGTCGGCGAATGGTTCTGTAGGAGAAAGCCAAGTGTGCGGTCTCGGTCTACTAGAAGTACCGTCGCGTGCTGTAGGACTCACCACCGTTGCATCGGGGAACGTTCGAGCGCGCGTTGGTGAAACGTCGAATGGCTGTGCAAAAGCGGCCACTTGCGATGTACAGTCATGCATGGCGGGGTAATATTCATAGTAGCTATCGTCGTGGCAAGTCGGATTTGCTGACTGGATACGAGCAAGAGGTGGTGGATACAAAGGCGCAGCATCGTGACTTGGCCCGTACGGTGAGTTTGGCATGCTACGAGAATACTGCTGCTGATAGTGACCGTGTACGTTTACGCTGAGATGAGCTCCTGCAGACAGATGACGATGATGGTGGAGATGTGGTTCCGGCTGCAAGTGCGATGGATCAGGATGATTGCTTGACGAGTGACCCCGTAGAAATGACCGTAGTGTAGCTTGTTTTCGAGCCTTCTTCTCTGTGTCGGTTGGAGGTGGTGGGAGCGACTTGTTGACGTCTAGGGTCGTAGAAATTGTCGGGACTGCAAACGGTATTTGTGGTGGACTGGACATGATCGATCCTACGCTGAGCCGACTTGATGTAGCGCGGTATGCCGACTGTTCAGGTGGCGGATGCCATTCCGAGCTGGGCATGCTAAACCAAAGCTCGGTGTCTTCCTCAGCTCGACCTCGTGATCGAGATCTTGGCCTGTCACTCGCCATAGTGCTGCTGTGCTCTTCCAAGACACAGCTGGCCGTGTTGAGATGAAGGGTCGACAGAGTCGACCTCGCCAATGATAGTTCGTGATGTGTAATATTGGTAAGCGCGGTCGAGACGGTGAGCAACTGGCAGTCTGCAAGCATACTCAAGTATGCTGAGGTCGTATCGCAAGAAGGCTGTCGAGGCTGTAACTGTGCCCTCGGATACGCAGGGGTAGATAGGCCAGGCAAGTCTAGCAACGGTGGTATGGTCGTGTGGAGATGGAGCTGCAGCTGTATGGCGTGCGCTAATGCACAGAGAAGATTTCAGCCAATTTAGAATGCTGGACACCAACCTTGAGCGCGGATGATAGTCGAAATCAGCAATACCAGGGCTGCCGGAGTTCCGAACCTAAGATCAGCTCAAGTAGGACGGGAGGCGTGTATATGGGCGGGACTGACCGAGCGGCCTGGCCTTGAGTGGCAGTGGCAGCCGCGCGCAGGGGCAAGGCGCGCGACTACATAGGATATAGAGTGTGTAGGAATTTAGAAGAGGAGAGTCCTTGCAGTACGATCGAAGATGCTTGGTACTCCCATGTCAGAATCCCTGGTGTCCAACCGGGCGCAGGCGACGGAGATGCTGGCCTGACTACACTCGTGCCCGCACGGAGGTTGGTTGACAGCGAGTGATTCTTTGAAGAATCTCTTTGTTCTAGCCTTGTGCGGTGAACACAGAGGATCCGAGGCGCATGCCGACCTCCACAATCTTGGATCATCACTCCAAAAACGCTTGATGTGCTAAGTAAGAGATAAACGGATACGGACCACACGCTGCGACCTCAGAGGAGACCCTGCACATGCAAGGCCTGATGCGGAGCCAAGTTGAAGTTTCAGTACTCGCTCGCGCGAGCACCGGGCAACAAGCCCGTCTCTCCTCAGCAAGTGCGGCTTGAAGCAGCCTGAAATTCTTCGGTATGACAATGCGACCAGAAACGGAACTGTACAAATGGTGAGCTAGACAAGTGGCAATGATGTGCATGACAATGATCCGCTGAGTGCACTGCCCCGCCTATTTTTGGAAGGAACCCTCGCGCTACCGCGCACGACAAAGCAACCGAGGCGGACCCCTGCTGTTCCTCCTTCACGTCACCAAGGTAGCCATTACCACAGCATCACGGCAACGAAGATGGCGATCTTCAACGCGTTTATCGCGGTCCACATGCCACTTGTTGCAAAAGATTTGTTGATGTTACCTCCCCTCTTTGGACCTTTCTGCCCGCTTCAACGTAACAGCAAAAGTAGTTCGCTGCAAGTCATGTACGTGGCGTTTCTCCTGAATCGCAGTAGACGCTTGGAGCCTCTTTACCCCATGCTGGACCGCTTGTCACAATACCTGGTTGGTAGATGTGAATGTTTGTGCTGCCTCAGGAATAAGCGAAGCCCTCCTATTCACCAACGCCCGTCAAGGAAATTAAAGCTGTGTTGGTAACAACGCCGTAACCATGCATCAAGTTGACATGGAGCAGCAGAAGCACTGGGAGAAGCGCGCGGCATCAACGTTATTTGACGACAGCGCCATGAACCGTGGCTGGCTCCGTCGAGGCTGTTCCCCGTCTTAAACCTATTCGAGGCTCTCGTGGAAAGGTCTCGACACTATGTTCGTCTCGTGAAGCCTTGGGAGACGCTTGACAGCTGTTGCTGTAAAGCTCTGCAAACGTATAGTGTCATGATGGAGACGGCCTACGACATTTGCCTGATATCCTGTCAATCGTCCATGCTACTTGTAAACCGACAGTTGCTCGGCACGAACACGGTCTGCTCCAGTCCAGGACTTGGAAGTAATCGGACATCGAGGAGCATGTCGTTGTGGGAGGCCTAACTCATTTCCACTCCGGTGTACCCCCTCACGAACAACTGCGGCCGAGGCATCACAAGGCATCACAAGGCATCACAAGGCATCTGAACGAACGCTTTGGAGAGTAGCTGCTTCTCCACGGAACAGACTTGCTACGGCCGAATCAACCATTTCCCCACACGATCCATGCAAGGCAGAGTTTTCACCGTACAGCGGGATCGCCGAAAGACAGTCAACGTAACAGCGAATGACTGCTGCTCGCAATTTTTCTCGACGCACGCACTCCGCAAACCCTGGCTCCACGGAGAGCATGGACTAGAAGGTCACATGTAACGTTGTCGGCCTGGTAATATCGTGATCTACTGCAAGTGCTTCTCTGCGGGCGACTTGGTCAAGTCGCTCTAGCCAGACTGCCCAAGCAAGCCCATGGGCCGGCACGGTCACTCGGCTCTGATTTGCTGCTCATACCGCGCGGTGTTACGTGGCCTGTGAAACGTCAGTATCCACCACGAGAGTGCACCTGGGACACGAAGGTAGGAGAAAGAACAAACAGATTTCAGATCACGTTGAGATCGATGCAACAGGATGCTTTCATTGGACACTTTGGAATTTGTGACGAGGGCGTCTCTTTCAAACAACGAACTCGTCTTTCCTCCTCGCCGATTCTGGCCTCATCATGCTAACTGTGCTCGACCAGGTATCAGACGCATCATCCAGCTTCATGCCCTTCTCCTGGATGCTTCTTGCGTCCTTGCCCTCGTTCAATCGTCGAACAAGCATGTTCCTCACTCTGATCGCTCCGGATACCAGGAAGAAGATTGCTGTCATACCAGCAGCATAACCCAGTACGTGTAGGATAATGCTGACATTTCCATGGGCTGGGTTCAGCCACTCGTATACGTAGAAGCCTTGTGTATACCTAGTGAGGTATGCAAGACCAAGGTAGATCGACAAGATCAGCAGAACGACGCTGAGGTGCGACACTGGCGGTGCCTCGGTGGCAGGCAGTGCTATCTCGACAATCGCGAATACCGAGTTCAAGCCGTGGACTGAGAGATTCATCCACTGTTCGAAGCGACCGGCCGGCCAGCCACTGTTCATGGTTCCCCAGAACACGATTGTGACCAGGAAGGGCATGCATGTGACGCATGAATAGTACAAGGAGTGCATGAGCTGGAGGGGCTTGGGCCAGTCGTGCAGCCAGGTGCACTCCTTGAAGGCGAACATGAAGGTATGGACCGCTGACACCAGGAAGTAGAAACCAAGGGACCAGAAGGTGAGATAGGTGAAGAAGCTGAATGACTGCCCAATAGCGGCCTCGCTCTGGTGGATTTCATAGGAGCCGATATTGACATCCTTCAAACCGACGGTCGCTGTATTGTTCGCGAGCCAGGCGTACGAGACGATAATGGTGGTGAAGCTGTATACGCAAAGGACGGCGCGGATACACGCAAGGACGAGAGGAGAGACGAAGTGAGAGGTGACAAATGTCTTGGAAGGGTCGAAGAAACCAGCTGCGGGGACACCCCAAGCCTCATAGGTGAACAGCTTCATGTCTGAAGAGGTGGATAAGGATGTCTGAAGGGAAGGAACGCAGAATAAGGCTGCTTGAGCTTGATATAGATGCAAACAGGTGAGTGAACCCACGACTGATTCCTGTTTGAAGTGGTTTTAGCGCTGATATATGTACTCAGACATATATCACATCGCGTGTACCTTGAACGATCGAGTCAACTCACTTATGCAGTCGCACCGGCGCCTCTAGCACCACAACTCCATAATAATCGATAGGTGACCGAATGATCTCAGCACCGCCATGTCGAACCGTTCACTGCACAACCGTTCGTTGGCAGCTGTCTTGCCCTATCATGCTCCACCACACTAGTCGCTTGCCCACAGAACATCTCGACCTCTTCCGGTAGTGCTCTTTCAACGCTATAGCCTTGCGCCTTGCGCAAGCCCAATCGCCTCGTGTGGGAAAAGCGTGGGTTGCCAGGCGCCTACACTGGCCTCAGCACACTTCCATTCTGGCGGGAACGATCGAAAGTAGCGCGGCATATGCGAGATCGTGATGGAATCTAGCCAGCGTTCAGCTGGTAATTCGACGCCCAGCCTAAAGTGGACAAATCTCTTGATGGACCAATCAAACATACGGACACGGACGCTCAACGCGGTCAAGTGCAGGCCTTATCAGGCTTAGCGGGCAGCCTTGCCTACGTCTTCAGCCGCAATCGTGCCGGCGCTCGCAAGCCACGCGTGTACGGGGCGCGCGAAGTTCTCGACGCATCAACACGGCAAAGTGGGACTTCAATACACGTAGGCGAGACCCTGGACTGAACAAAAGGATGTTGAAGCCACAGCAGAACTATCAGGACGCCAATGCAGGATCTTATATCTGAGCGGCGGCGACGCCGAAACGCATGCTTCCTTTTCGCTTCAATAACCTCGTCTGTTTTCCTTACAAAGGTTTCTTGCGTTGTCGCTATCACAGCTTCCTCGGAGCGCATCGCTGACGCCAATCTGCGACTATGTCTTCCGATGCATTGCTGAAAGCTCACACTGTGTGGCACGCAACCTGAACGTCATTGACTCCGAACTCAAAGTATCATCAAAACCTGATATCGAAGCACTCAAACAGCTTCAAACTACTGGACATCCAAAGACGCATGGCGTGGGTTTCTCATGCCTTTCGTGTGGTGGTAATTGGACGAAGGTTCTACTGGCCTTGTTCTAAGGCAAGGGTCACCACGGTCGCGCAAGAATGCGACTTTCCCAAGGGAAGGCGAGTCCCTTCTCACGTGGCATTCGCCAAAGAAGAAGATAAGAGCTATTCGAACTGCCATTGCCGATCAACGCAACTTCAATCTTGAGACCATACTTGCAACATCCTCGAGTCTCATCACCCAAGATGGGCAACAATCCGTCTGCTCTTGCTGTGGGCACAAACTTGCCAGCAAACTGGACTTACTACGGCTGCTATACCGACTACGGTAGAAGGAAGCTGGCAGGATCGTCGTATGTGGACTCTGGGAACATGACCCAAGCCAGCTGCGTTGCCTTCTGTGACGATGAGGACTATCCGTACGCAGGAATCGAGTACGGCCAGGAGTGTTACTGCGGACTTGCTATCGGTGCAGGATCTGTCAGCAGCAGCGATACTGAATGCAACTTTCCGTGTCCGGGCAGTGCCAGCGAAGCGTGCGGCTCTAATAATCGACTTAGCGTATATTACAACAACTTGGCAGACAGTACGCAGACCAACTCGGGCCCGAATGGCACCTCGCGCATTGGCTGTCTGACCGACAATGTGTATGCTCGTGCTCTATCTGTTCTGCAAGCAAGCGACGATGGTATGACCGTGGCCCGATGTACTTCGAGCTGCAAGACGGCGAATTATAGCACCGCTGGGCTTGAATATGGCCGAGAATGTTGGTGCGGCGATAATCTCAATAACAACGCCACGATCACCGACGAAGGCTGTGATATGCGGTGTGCTGGCAACTCTTCGGAGTATTGCGGAGGATACGGGGCACTCGATCTGTGAGCAAAGACTATATCAGTTGTGTACAATTTGAAGCTGAACGTTCCAGGTATGCACTCGACATCATTGTCCCAATCAATACCACCAATACGACTTTATCCCCGACTGGTTGCAACGTAACGACCAGTACTGACCTTCATATCGCCAACGGCGGATTCGAGGATGGCCTTGCCAACTGGACAGCGGTGGCCTACAACTCGTCATGGTCTACCTTCGAGATTGGAGTGATCGATGAAGCCCTCGAAGGCTGTACTGCTCTGTCAGTGTCTCATGTCATCTACAAGCCACAGTCTAACAACTCACTAGCACGGCGGTGCCAAAGCCAGACAGCAGGTCGTTGTCTTACCACTTCCAAACATCAACCCTTCTCACCAACCTAGAACCCGAGCGGAACTACACGATCAATATATCCATTGGCCACCACGAGCCTGTGCCCGGGCAGAATGCTTACTCAGATCCCAAGTACACGATTCGACTATCAGACAATACCTTGGACTTTGGTGCCATCTGCGGTTTTGCCTACGCCCCCTGTCCACTCATTGGTCGCAACGGCTCAATTTATGAGACACTGAGTCTTCCGTTCCAAGCTGAGAGCATTGAGGAAACACTTACAGTGTATCTGTCATGGTACAACGGAAATTTCGACGTGCCACTCTACCTAGACGGCGTCACCGTCAAACCTGCATCTGACGACAGCCCTACTGTGGAAAGAACAGCTTCTTCGAACTCGTCGTCACCAACCACTGCATACGAGTCTCTATTGTCTCCGATCACAACGGCATCAACGGCTGCAATGCCAACTAAGACTCCCTTGGAGCTGACATGCAAGACCCCCGAAGCATGCCCCGACCGACCCAGAACCGAGATCACCAACAACACTTTAGCCAACGGCGGCTTCGAAAACGGGCTCACAGGCTGGGATTTTCTCCCACAAGCCGGCAACTTTGACATCACACTGACCAACCAATCCTTTGAGGGCGGTCTTGCAGCGTAAGTTTCCTTTGACTCACTCCATTGAGATTGGCTAATACTCTAAGTGCTATTACGCCTCGCATGCCCGATACATCCACACAACGATCTATCAACGTAGTGACGCGCTTAACCAACCTTAACTACTCACATGAGTGGTACACAGTACAACTACATGTCGGCCATCCCGGCACCTTCACACTCCTGAATGGCTCTCCTCCGTGGCTTACGCTAAGCTACAAGAGTGCTGTTACCGGCGACATACAGCGGCGTGTGGGTCTCTGTGGGGAAGTCAGTTTACCATTTATTGGCGGGCCTGGCGAGTGCGAATTTGTTGGCAAGGATGGCCAGTTGTATCAGCGGTATGGCATGGATACCAGGAGCTTTTATGGAACCGATGGGATCTATACGAATGCTACGGAGATGGAGATTGAGCTTGAGATTGTCTGGCCGGTGGGAACGAGGAACGTGCCAGTGTATGTGGATGCTATGCATGTTTGGGAGATTGAATTCGGCACGGTGTCGTAGACAGGGGCTATGTTGATGTGATCCACGAATTTTCTTGGTTGCTGGCAAGTAATTACACATACATGGATTTGTGTTGTCAGAAATACATAGAAACACACATTCATAGTTTCGCTCCGTACCTTTTACAAATTTTACTGCGAGACAATGGAACTCCGCTTCGGACGACTATTGTCTGCTTGTAACAAATCTGAATAGTCCTGCGAGGCAGGGAACTGGTCTGCAGGATTCTGCGTGAAAGTTTCGGACACGTTCTCGTACAGTCTTGATTCCTCGAAACGCCTCACGCGCTTGTAGCCATCTCCGCTCAGTTGTGGAACGAGTCCACCGTAGTACTTGGTCATCCCAAACATGGCCACTGTTGCGCTGGTATCAGTACGATTGCCATGGATCCGTGATATCATTAGCTTGATACTCGTGTCCTTGTCGATCTGCAAACTGCCCGCTGATATGCAATCTGTTTCTCCTTTGGAATGACTTTTTCAACCTCAACCTATGGCGTCCGTGTCGATGGAGTACGAGGTGACGCTGATAGGGTGTGAGCCGTACGAGTTGCGGGTACGAAGTTTGCGCCGACGCATCCCGCAGATATTTTCGAAATGAGCGTCAGATTGGATGGCAGTCTGGAGGTGTTCATGGCAAACGTTTGGTTCATGGAACATTACACCAGCTCCGTCGCCTTCCCGGGACTTCCATTCCAAAGCAGAACAGCTCGGACACGCTGGGCGACATTTTTGGACAACCCGATGCACCTAAGATAGGGCGATGATGACGGTTTGTACGTCCCTATCCTTTGCGTACGGTATTCTCCGCAACTGAGAGGTTGAGATTGGAGCTATTTGAAACATTTTAAGTACATCAACGATTGCATTCAGAGCATTCGATTGGTATCCTACTTTGCATGCAGTGTAGACTTGCAAAGCCTCCATAAACTTAGACAGTATTTGGCCGTCCAGCATTGAGCGAGTCTGGTTGCAGGTCCAATAGTAGCGAGGTTGGTGAGCGAGCTTGATCTCCGTGTCTGTGAAAGAGCTTTTGTAAGTTGGTGTCTATGGGGTCATCGTCTGTGGACGGCATCAATGAGTGAAACTTTCAGCTGCACACATGAAGTGGCCCGGACTCTGCGAAGAACAGTCTCCGTCGAGAGAGAAAGTCCTCCTGAAATGTCCAGGCTCGTGACGCCCGTTTGGAAGATGCACCGATGTCTTACTCAGTCCGTATGTACGGTACAACGTTATTCGTGACCACCCGGCTAGGCCAAAGTTAGGATCATCGCCGGCGGCAGCATTGAGTGTCATGTGAGCTGTCACATATATCGCACCGATCTGTTGTAGCTGGTGGTGTCTGTTGCTACCAGTATTCTCAATTCAGTAGTGTGGTCCACAGGCATGTGGACATGTAATGATACCACATTAATGTCCCCATAGAGCACTTTGGGAGTCGATGAAGAGAGCGACTCAGAGTGGCGCGTAATTTCTTCAAGCGCTTCAAGCAGGATATCCAATCATAGCGCTTACCTCTCTAGGTCTACGAACTGCAGCTACACTGCATCATACCCTTGTACTTCGGCACATCGCCAATGAATCTCTGCTCTTCTTCCGCATCCAAACCCCAGCTTTCTGAGAACGGCTCGAGGTTCATCTTCATAATCTGCGGCAGGATCTCGCGCTCGCCCTTCTTCTCAATTCGGTCGATCAGCTCGTCAAGGATCCACGAGCGAGGAACGAACTGACTTTGTGTTAGCATGGGTCGAATTGAGGTGGATAGGTGACACTTACGCTTGGGTTGACAGCCTTCATGGCCTCCTGGCGGCCGCTGTCATCCTCGCCCCAGTCCTCCTTGACGCGTGCGGACCACTTCTGAAGCCACTTCGCGATTCGACCTCGCGATTCAGCGCCGTCCTTGGGTAAATTGTCACTGCGGAAGAAGATATCTGCAGCGTTCTGCCTGGCCTCATCTGAGTCCAGCTTCGACACGCTCAAGCTTGACAGCCTGCGGAAAGCGTGGTGGAAGTCGAGCTCATAGGCCTCAAGGAAGTCTAGCAGCTCCGAGAACAATGTGTCGAAGTCGCTGTCTTGTTGTGACTTCAAACCAAGGCGTGCAGTCATGAGGCGCTTGTACTCAGCCAGAAAGACGGCCTTGTATTCCTCGCCAGCGCGCTCGATGCACTCTTCTGCGCGCTTGACAAGTTCAGGTGCGCCATCTTCGCTGACACCCTTCTCGACGAACTCGGCATTGTCGACATTCGAACCAGCACCCATCAGCTCCCCGAATGCCTCCCCTAACCTCACGAGATTCCACCAGATGATTGTAGGTTGATTCCGGTAGCTGTAGCGTAGCATGTGGTCGTCATGGTTGGGTGTGTATGTAGGGTCGAAGGTGTCGAGGAAGGCGAACGGCCCGAAGTCGATACTGAGACCGAGAATGGAGGTGTTGTCGGTGTTAAGCACACCATTCATGAAGCCGTATGCCTGCCACTTGGCAACCGTAGCGGCATTGTTGCGCACGATGGCACGGTACAGACGAGTGTATCGATTCTCCTCTTCTGTTCCTTCACCCTCGATCGTATCTTTCGCAACACCAGTCTTGACTTGAGTGTGCGTGGCCTTGGCCTCGCCAGCCGGCAGCTTCGAGGGCAGCTTGTCCCATCCTCCGTAGACGTGCTCGGCGGTGTAGTCGGTCAGAGTGCGTAGTGTCTCTCGGTCGCCGCGCAGGCGCTGGAGATCAAAGGTGCCAAAGCGAATCCAGCTCTGCGCAAAGCGTGTGACGATAGCGCCAGGCTCGACGCGCTCGCGCATAATCCTCGTACCATTGTTCAGTGTGAGCGCCAGCGCCCTTGTCGTAGGGATGCCAATCGCATTCAGGTACTCGGAGACGACAAACTCACGGATTGACGAGCGCAATACCGCCCTGCCGTCCGCAAAGCGCGAGTATGGTGTACGCCCAGCACCTTTCAGCTGGATCTCGTAGCGCGTGCCTGTCGAGGGGTTCGTCGACTCGAACAGCGAGATCGCGCGGCCATCGCCAAGCTGGCCAGCCCATTGCCCGAACTGGTAGCCCCCGTAGCATTGTGCCCAAGGGTAGATGCCCTCGTCTGGCTTCTCCGGATCCCATGTCAGGATCTTGCCGCCAGAGACGAGCTGCTTGAACTCCTCCGTCTGCACCTCCTCTTCCTTCAACCCCAAGTCTCGCAGCGCGCGCTGACTGACACCAAGAATCTCAGACTCGCCTTGGGGATCGGGCCTCACGTAAGTGTAGAGCGCTTCCTTGACCATGCGCGGTCCGAGGGTTTGCCGAGGCGCATCGTGCGAATCTTTTGGTGTGGGGAAGGCGGCGTCCGGGGGCAGATTCGATGTGAAAACGTTCGATTTGGGCAGCGACTGGAGTGTGTGCTCGCCCTGGGGAGCGGAGCCATTGAGGTGCGCCATAACTTGGCTTAGACGGTTCGAGCTGTGAAAATGTCTTGCTGTGGCTGGAATTGTGCCGGATGTTAAGGGCTTCGAAAGTCGCGAGAGGCGAAGCATGAGCTGTCAAAGTGCGTAGGATGAGCAGATATTGGACACTCGGAGGAAGGGAGCAAAAAGGAGGGGAACGCGAAGGATGCCATCGCGGCGAGCATCTGTCAGAGTGATGTGCCTGGACCATCGCCGGGTGGCGTCATACCGCGGCGAGCTTAGCTGGTAATCGATAAGGAGAATGCGACTGACTCGCGTAAATAATGTCTGCGTGTTGATCCTGCGGCCAATCACGAAACATTCACATCTCGAAAAATCACGATGAACGGTCAGCACATTCCTGGCTTCTACTATGACGAGGAGAAGAAGAAGTACTTCAAGATACAGAGCCAGTCGGCAGCAAGAGGATTGAACCTCAAATATTCGACATCAAATCTAGTCAAGGAGAGGAGGAAGGAGAATGTCCAACGAGCGGCGACTGCAAAGAAAGCTAGAACGCAAAAAGAGAGGGTCGTTCGACGGCATGCACATAGCTTCGTTCAAAACGATCTCGACAGGGAGATAGGGTTCAAGAGGAGGTCGGTCTACTTACAGAACATCTGGCCGGAAGCCTGTATATCAGGCGTCAACCCTTCGCCAGACCTCATTGCCAGCAGCGATGACCAAGGCGTCATTCGATACTTCGACAGAGATCCAACATCGAAGACCATCTATGCAGTGTGCGGGGAGAACAGAATCAAGAGACGGCATTACCTGGGCAACGATCAGGCAGCGAACCTGGCAAATCCTCAATCCAGAAAGAAGCTGAGGGCCCTTGACACAAAGTCAAGATATGGCTACTACCCTTGGGACGAGATAGGCCGCACCACCTCGACCGTCTCGTCTTTCCAATACATGCCCAATTCGGGAGCTCTGGCAGTAACAACAATCGGCTCCGACCGACCACCCATCGTCCAGCTCAGCGACCCCGAGCGCGACGGCCCACATATCTCCCAGCAGTTCACACCCAAAGCCTGCGCGGCAATATTCTGCTCTGCAGCTCGACCTCCATCACTAGAAACGTCGCATCATCCAAACAGTGTAGCCGCAAGCCAAACAGAACACCTCGCCGTCGGCGCCCAGCAATCCCTCCTACTGTTCACCCGCTCCCCCTCCGGATCCTGGGACTCGTCGATCCTGCTGCCAGACCTGCACGCCGACATCCTCGCGCTCTCTTGGCTCTCGCCCTCCACCCTCGCAGCCGGCTGCCGCAACGGGAAGATCCACCTGCACGACCTGCGCTCCGGCGGTTCGTCCCACATCCTCACACACCCATACCCCGTGTCCTCGCTCTCGCGCGCCGACGGCTCGACACGCCTCCTCTGCGCCGGCCTGCAAGATACGCTCTTCCTGTACGACATCCGGATGCCGCGGCTCTCCTCGCATCGGAGCCGCGATGGCAAGGTGAATACGCGGGACCATCATTACAACGACGCGTACTTCAAAACGCTGTACCCTGGGTCCCACGATCACAAACGGCGGAAGCTCATGAACAAGAAGGCGTTTGCGAAGTGGAGTCAGCCGGTGCTGAGCTTTGCACACACGAATCTAGATGATCTGGATCTTGGGGTTGTCGTGAATGAGAGGCTGGGCTTGGTTGCTGCGAGCCAAGATCTGGCGAATAGCAGCAAGGCGATCAGAGTCAGCAATATGTGGACGGGGAAGACGGTGCGGGAGTTCGATCCGCCGAAGAGCGGGAAGGGCGGGCAGAAGATACGGGATCTCAAGTGGATGTATGATGAAGAAGACGGGGGCGTGTCGTTGTGGTCCACATGGGATGGGGATATTGCTTCATTCTCGTGGTGACGCAATAGCCAGCCAGCTGCGGCCTCTCAAATATTCCCTCAATAGTGGGAGATCAATCCACACCGCCTACCAGGTACTCCCCGACCTCAACCCCCACACTCCTCCCCAGTCCTCGCACAAACTCCCACCCAAACCCTACCCTCCAGCGTCCTCCGGGCTCCAGCGCATCGCTACTTCCACCAACCCCCGTCCTGACAAGCAACCTCAGACTCGTCAGTGTCGCCACACTCGTATACAAATCCGCCGCTTGCGGCACGCCATCGACCAACAGCGCTCTGAAGATCGCGAACAGTCTATCAAGACTGAACGGACTGGGCGTGAGCAGATGCCTAGGAATACGGCGGTGCTTGACGCCGCCCTTGCTCGTTGTCGAGAGGCTCGCGGCGGACGGGGCGCGGCGCTTGTTCTTGCGCTTGTCGGTGTGCTTCATGAAGTATGTTACGTCTGTGCGAGCAGGGTTGTAGGATGCGAGGTACGCGGCGATGAGGAGGTGGGTGGTGTAGAACGGCAAGCTTTGCACAATACCCGGGACCTTTCTCTTGGCCACCGCAGTCTCTGCGCTCCCATTCGAAGTTTGGGTCGGTTTGGAGATGATGCGGTCCAGCACCGCTTCTTCGCCTTGGAATAGGTGCCGTCTGTTCACCATCAGCCGTGAGAAGTCTCGTGTGCCAAACTCGCCCTTGACAACCGGGTCTACGAAACTCCTCCACAACCGCAGTGCAGTCAATCGAAAGCTGACAAGGTCGCGGCCGGTGTGTTTGCTCAAGCTATCGTATACGGCGGCGAGGAAACGGGACCAGAGCCATGCGTCGTCTTCGGCCGCGAGGTCGGGCGTGTAGTCTGGAAATGTCTCCGCAGAAGGACATGTGACGAAGACTTTGGGTGGGTTCTTGTTGAGGATGGTGAGGAGTTGTGGACGCGTGTAGGACGGGAAGGCGATGTATGGAATTGAGGATGCATGACGAAGGGACGGCGCGATGGGGAGAGTCGTCGTGACGATGAGGGCGAGATTTGGTATCTAGTAGTGTTGTCAGTATATATAAAGTGCTCGCGCTGAGTTGAGTGAACGTACCGCTTCGCCCAGTCGGCCCAGCGCTGCGATGAGCGTACCACCGCCTTCTCTTAGCTTGTCAATGGCATCCAGCACCAGCACGAACTTCTCTCGACCTTCCAGCATCTTCTGGAGGTTGACGCATAGCGCACTCAGATTCTCCGTTCTCGCATACGGTCTCCTATCAATCCTCTCGTCGTGAGCCTCCAACGCATCGAGAGACGCTGCCACGGTGCGCTCAAGAAGGTGTCTTGTGGTTATGCATTCGCGCACGTTGATGAAGGCGTATGGTAGTTGGGCGAGGTGGAAGTATGCGCGCAAAATGGATGATTTGCCGGTCGCTGTGAGGCCATGAATGTTTGTGAAGGGCGGGGAGGGGAGATGCGCCTGGTTCATTAGCAGTGGAACTAGCTGCCCTGAGTAGCTGCCATACAGTGTACAAGGCGGCCAGATGCTGTATCTGTTGCTCGCGACATGCAAATTCGCCAGTCAACTGTGCTATAATCTCATCTGGCAGCATTGTCGTATGTTGACACTGGCGATTGATGATGTTCGGGCGTTAAACATTGACGTCGCGCTAGGTTCGAGCGAAACGCGAAGGCACGTGCATGGCAGCAGCAGCGATTATGAAGACGACGCATCTAACCATGTTGATTTCGTTCCATTCATCTTGCGTTCGAGCGTGTAATCTATATGTGGGTATCTCATGCACCGTAATCCATAGCCTCCTGACTGTAATCGACACAACATCTAATCCAATGCGCCGTGTAATGCTTCATATCCAATGCGATGCGGTTCCATTGCTCACCTCATGCCGATTAGACATGCAGCGTCTCCTTGATACCATCTTGCTGTGCCCCCACGTCCTCTTTATACTCCCAGGCCAGGAACTTCCAGTTCAGCTCGCTTGGACGCCAGAACATTCCATGCTTCAGCCCGCCCGACAACGGCGCGTCTCCGTCCGCATTATCAGACGTCATGCCGCCAGTGAGAGGCATGCGTTTTGCGAAGATGCATCGTCGGAACCTCGAGTGCAGGATCGCCATCGAGCACATGACACAAGGCTCGTTGGTGAGGTAGATGTCGAGATCGACGCACAGGTAGCCGCTCTGATTGATGTTGTCCTTGACGAAGTACTCCTTCTCGATCTCTGTAAGGGGTATGTCGCAGAAAAGTGAGCGGTCAAGCACTGCAGGGTCGGCGCCTGCAGCTCGAAGCCTCTTCTTGGCGACCATGGCAATAGCGCGCTGTACAGCGTGGGCCATGACGTTTCCAGTGCCCTGGTGTCGCTCAATAGCGCCAGATGGGGATCTCCAGCGGCAGTCGCCTGCAACGACAATGACTTCGGGCTCAGCTTTCGTCTGATCCACGACCACGACGCCAAGTGATTCTCCCAGGCACTCATTCGTGATGCACTTCCCTGCGGTGCGAGCAAGCGCAAGCCAGTTGCCAACCTTGTCCTCAATTTCTGCCTGGTTACGTGCGACGAGGCTCGGGTGCGGACCGTATGGGTTGGTGTTCTTGTATGAGATGGGCCAGTATTGCTCGCTCCACTGATCGGACTGCTCGGCAGATATGGGTGCCAGCGACGGGACGGTGACATACAGGATCCTCGGTCGCGTCCTGCCATTATCGAAGGGAGGGCATTTGAGCAGGAGGCTATGAAGCTCGGCATGCTGAATATGCTTCGTGGGACACAGGAGGAAGTAACGCACTAGATCCATGTTAAAGACGTCCTCGCCAGCAGTGCCATCGTCGCCAGCGGATGTGGACGGAGGAGAAGAGGGCAACGATGCAGGGGATGGGGACAATGATGCTGGTGCAGGATCATCCTCATCACCTCTCGGAAGCCTCGCGGGCGGGTAGAACTGCTTCTGCAGATGGACGGGCAGATATTTGAACTGGACTACGCGGCGAAGGTGCGAGATCTCGGACGTCTTGAAGTCGGGAATGGCTGCTTGAACGACACTGCACAATTAGTCAGAGATCAATGGGCGTGTCTGGAGTGAGCGGCTCACTCCTTGACAACGTTGGCATGCTTCGCAGGCACTTCGACGACATAGACGACGTGCGTCTCCAGACTGGCGCGCACTTCATCTTTGGTCCGCAGTGGGACGAGACGCCCGATGAGGGGAGTAGTATCGCTCATTGCATCGTCTGCTTCTGCTGGCTATGTTCTGGACTAGGATGTTGTTGCTGGCGTGAGTGGTGAGTCGCGCGAGTGCTGGCTGGAGTGGAAGAACAGCGCTGCACCGACAGAAACAAAAGTCGCAAGCCTCGGCTGGTCGGTGTTTCCTTGACCGACACCACCCACCTTCCCCCTCGACGCGTCTTTACGCGTCATCCCTGCACACCTCGAGCAGGTGCACATCGTGGGCTAGCAACGTCGACTCGTAGTCACTGAAACAGGCGTCGCAGTCCAGTAAATCGCAGTAGTACTTGGTGATTGTGCAAATGTGGGAAAGTCAGATACATCAACAACACTGTAGACGCAGCAGCATTTGTGTGCAGCCAAAACTGATGGAAAGGTGCCCTCCGAAATCCTATGCTGAGGCCGTCATGACCAATCTAGGAATTTCCTACTATCACCTGCGGCCAGGACAAGTCTGGAGATCATCAAAGTTCAAGGCATTGATTGATCCACAACAACTCGATAAGTGAACGTCAAAGTTACCCTCGAGGCTGCTTCTGAACGTGGTCGGCAGCGACATGGTCTTCCTTCAGATTACGAACTTGTGTCCACACCGATACATCCTTCTTATGTGACCCTATTTGCCACAACCGTGTCTACCAAGAAGAAGAGCTACGACAGGTCGCAAACCGTAGGTAGAAAGCTGACGGTTCGACTCTGATTGATGACAATAGGATGAGACGAGGCAGCTCGAACAAGGTGAGAGCGGGGAACAGTGGAGGCCGAGCCATGGGAGATCTAATTTGCGCGCGTACTCAGAGTGGTACCCAAGAAAAGACATGGTCTAGTATGCAAGCTGCTGAACACTTCAATGTGAGCAAGTACAACGCTGCGTTAATTTGGAACTGAATTTGACGACTCAGAATTTTCTCAGTCACAGTGTTGATCATCGAACGGAAGTTCTGCGCCAGACGTGTTCGAAAAGCGTTCCTCAGACTAGCATTGTTCTCATTAAACGCGTTCAAGTCGCATCGTGCATACCACAGTAGGTACCGGTAGTGTTGTCCACTTACCGCATTCTTCGTCACATCAACACGTCGCTTCCAGACCAAGCCTCCGATCACTGCTGCACTTTCAAAACAGGTCTTCTTGCACGAAGATGCTTCGAACCTGATGCTTCCCTCTTCCTGCAGCAGCCGCTGATGCACCTAGTCTGAACAATCCTTATGCCGGTCCGAGTCTATGTCCTCGTGATGCTGCCGACCATCCGTAGCAAGCTCCGGACGGAGCTTAAGATCAAGTCCTGCACGGTTTGCTCATCGAGCATCGGTCAGATTTTCGGTGCTCCCGTCGTGATGTCAAGCGTACATCTGCACCCAGTCGACCCCGCAATTAGGAACGCCGGTAAGCTTCGCGTGTGGACCGCATCACAAACGGTACCTGACGATCTGAAAAGCATCCTGCTGTCGTTCACGGATTACTCTCCGTTACAGCTGCAAGTGCGGCTTATGGCATTGGGCAAGCTTGAGATCGACACTTTTGTGGTACCCCGCAAGTTGTTATAGTACGGAGGCTTGAAATGATGAGCTTAAATACAGAGCATGTAGTTGGGTACAAGACCTACCAAGCTTCCGGTGACTGGCAGCTAAATCTTGGAACATCTGACTGATATGCTGTTCCTCCAGGTTGCTGCTTTGGCAGCATCGTTCGCTGGCTTCACAACTGGTACGGCCGCTCTTGACGATACAGCCACTCCTGGCCATACTAACAAAACAAGCCCAGAGTCTCGATCCTTCAGGGACGCAACGAGTCATTCCAACTCTTTCACCTCAGATCAATGCTTTGCCCAGTCTGACGCCCACAATATACGATGAAAGCGCCCCAGACCCTCAAGCATGTCCAGGCTACAAGGCGTCCAACGTGGCTGAGAACGACCATGGCTTCACTGCAGACTTGACCATCTATGGAGCCAATTGTCAAGCCTACGGCAACGACATTGCCGACTTGACCCTAGAGGTCTCCTATCAGGCCAAGGAACGTCTGAATGTTCGCATCTATCCCAAGAATATTGCACCTGCGAACAGCACACAGTACATCCTCCCGGCGCACCTGGTCGAGCAGCCTGATTGGGATGGCAAGACCAATGCGAATTGTAGTGACCTTGCTTTCGAATGGAGCAATAACCCTACCTTCCAATTCAGAGTCTCACGTGTCAGTACTGGAGAGGAACTCTTCTCGACATACGGACACGTCATTGTCTTTGAGGATCAGTTTCTGGAACTCGTCACTAACATGGTCGATGTGAGTGATCAGAGCCAGCATGAGGACTAATTGACTGACAACTCCGTGTTAGGACTACAACGTCTACGGGCTAGCAGAGAACATCCATGATTTCCGGTTGGGAACGAACTACACGCAGACATTTTATGCTGTAGACGCCGGTAACTCTATTGATGGTAACGTCTATGGCGTAATCCCGTTCTACCAAGAAACTCGTTATGGTCAAAACGGTTCAGAGACAACCGCTCATGGCATGTACGCTCGTAACGGTATGTCTACTTGAGAGTCTTGCGTCTCAGGTACTGACCTTTTTCTTTTACAAGCTCACGGCCAAGAATGGCTGCTGCGTGCGAACACCATTGCGTATCGCACTCTTGGTGGGAGCTTTGATCTGTACTTCCTCAGCGGTCAAAAAGAGGATGGGAGCTCGAGTGCTCTCACAACTATCTCCCAATTCCAGGTTGGTTGTATTGGTACGCCAGCTATGCAGGTGAGTTTTTCATATTCGTTGTATTGACCATGACCTAAGCATGGACAGATGTACTGGACCTTTGGCTTTCATCAAGCTCGCTGGGGCTACGAAAACATATCTGTAGACCAGAGTATTGTGGATGGTTATCGCCAGGCCGACATCCCGCTCGAGTGCCTTTGGAACGATCTTGATATCTACGATCTGTACCGCGATTTCACCAACAACGACATTACGTATCCGCTGCCTGAATTCACGAACTTCATCGAGTCGCTCCACGCTAATGGGCAGTACTACGTTCCTATCATCGACAGCAATATCTACGTCCCGAACCCTGATAATGCTAGTGACGCATATGCACCTTTTGAGCGAGGCGCATCTTTGCAGACTTACATTCGCGATCCCACAACTGGTAAGCGCCTTCTAACAAGACATTCCGGCTTACACTGACGTTCTCAAAGGCGACTTCTACTACGGTGACAATTGGCCAGGCTTCAGTGTCTGGGCGGACTGGCTGTTGTCTACTTCTCAATCATGGTGGGCCAATGAGATCATTCAGTGGCACAAAGGCACTCCTTTTGACGGCATCTGGATTGATTTGAGCGAGGCCTCATCTTTCTGTGCTGGATCATGTGGTAACGGTCGTCTCACTGAGAATCCCGCACACCCACCATTTCTTCTGCCTGGTGACCCCCTCACTTTCGATTTCAATTATCCAGAAGGCTTCAACATCACGAACGCCACTGAGGCTGCTTCCGCCGCCGCCGCTTCTGCATCGCAGGCTTCAGCAATTTCCGCGTCTCCAATTTTACCAGCTGCCACTACCACCACTCAAGGAAGGACCGAGCCTACACCTGGCGTGCGTAATTTGAACTTTCCACCGTACGTCATCAACAATGTCCAGGCTGGCCACGCTCTCGGCAAGAGTTCTATCGCGCCTAACGCGACACACAATGACCAGTACAACACCACCGAGTACGAGATGCACAACCTTTTCGGATATCAGATCTCGAACGCAACCTATCACGCTCTGATCGAACTATTCCCGGGACGCCGACCCTTCACCGTTGGGCGCAGTGTCTTCGCTGGTAGTGGTAAGACCACTAGCCATTGGGGTGGAGACAACACCAGTACCTGGGGCAGCATGTTTTTGTCGATCTCGCAAGCCTTCACGATGATGATGTCCGGTATCCCGATGTTCGGAGCCGATACTTGCGGTTTCGCTCGCAACACCGACTTCCAGCTTTGCTCCCGCTGGATGGAGCTTAGTGCGTTCTTCCCATTCTACCGCAATCATAATGTCAAGGCTGCCATTAGTCAGGAGGCGTACAGATGGTCCTCAGTCGCCGAGTCGGCTCGTCGCGCCATGGCTGTACGCTATAGCTTGCTTGGTTACATGTACACGCTCTTCTACCACGCTCATACCAAGGGCGAGACTGTTATGCGTGCGCTAGCATGGGAGTTTCCCAACGACGAGTCCCTTCGCGGAACGTTCAGCCAGTTCATGCTGGGTCCATCAATCTTGGTCACACCGGTGTTGGTGCCGAATGTCGAGACCGTTCAAGGCGTGTTCCCTGGCATCGGCAAAGGCGAACGCTGGTACGACTGGTACACTCTTGCTGAGGTTGATGCTCAGCCGGGCGAGAACGTCACGTTGCAGGCACCACTTGAGCATATCAATGTGCACGTCAGAGGCGGATCCGTTCTCGTTCTCCAAGAGCCTAAGCTTACGACTGCTGAGACGCGGAAGACCCCGTACAGCCTGCTCGTTGCCCTGAGCAGTGACAACACAGCTACTGGTAACTTATATCTGGATGACGGGGAGAGCCTGCAACCGAATGCGACTCGGCTGGTGCAAGTCAGTATTACCGTCATTTCCAGCACCATGTCTTGCTTGCTAACATCGACGTGTAGTTCTCTTACAGCAACAATTGCCTCTCGTTCACGTCTGACGGGGACTTCCATAGCGCTCCTGCACTTGGCAACATCACCATCGCTGGTCTTCACGAACAGCCGCAGCATGCTTCCCTCAAGTCTGGGGGGAAGGACTGTGATTACTCTGAGCTGAGCACGTCATTTGATGGTGGTGTGCTCAAGATCTCGGGTCTGGACAAGTATACCTCGAATGGTGCTTTCGAACACGACTTTGAGTTGAACTTCAGCTAAGCTATGTATGCTGGTGGTTATGAAATCATGCCATGCGCGTAGCACATTCGGGTATATGTACTATAGCCCATCTCTCTTAGTTTTAACACGAGCCACAAATCCTTGAGCTTCGCTTCACTACGACTCAAGTCGACCAAGTATATCCGCATATCCAGCTATCGGCTTCATCATCATAGTCACACAGACTGAGAGGTCTTTATATTGCCCGCGAAGTTTCGCAATTGTTGAGAACAATAGTTCTCAAGTGTCCAATACGACTAGGAGAGATCTATCCCAACACCACGACTGTATATCGTTTCCCTTTCTCTGCATCAAATCCTATCTAATTGTCTAGCTTGACAAATATCTGTACACTTCGTGGGTTGGACGCGGGTTTCGGGGAGGCGCAATGGATCGGGGTTGCATGGGCGTGCACGACCGAGCAGCTGCGCCGCAACACACCAGTTTGCTCTACCCACCTCACAGCCTATACAGTACATAGAGGAGTCATTGACGTTGCATATCGATTACTCATCCCCTTTCAAATCTATCATTTGAATCATGGACCGCTTACCCCCCGGAGGTACTTTCCAATATTTTCGAATGCCTGGACGAGTCTGCAGGTGGTACACAGATACACCTTGCGCCCTATGCGAGCATCTCTCTGCTCTGGCAATTCACCATCGAGCAACGCACTCTCAGGAGCATACGCATCGAGGTCGATTCCGTTGTAATTGCGTATTTTCGAAACGTCATCACAGCCAATAACGGTCGAAGACTCCACTTTCTGAGAACGCTCATCTTTGACCTAGGAAAGTCGCCATTGGACGAGCAATCTGTGAATGGCGTCCCAAACAGGTTCGATACGACTTGGTGGACTGCTGTTGTTGGTCATTTGTTCACCATTTTAGCGCACTTCACAACATATACTGAATCTCCACCAGCCTTGTGTCTCAGCCTCGTCGCCTGTACGGGAAAATCGCACGAAGCCAACTGGAAGCAGATGTTGGGTTGCGCAGCGACACCCATACCGACTGTACCGCAAATCACAAAATCCACGTGTAGACATCCGATAGCATTCGTATCTGAGGAGTGCTTATTCTCTCTGACAGAACATCTGCCGAATCTTGCGGAATGCAACTTCGAAGCATGGACCAAACTCAGCTGGGGGCGAAGAGAACGGATGAAGCATCGAGAATGTATTTTGGAGTTCATTTCTGGAGACGGTGTGACTGTTAGGCTGACTTTGGTGGTAGCTTTGGCTGCCTCCACAGCCTCGTCACGACTTGCCAGTCTCACTTCGTTCGAAATCAGATCAATACACCATGAATGCTGTGACGAGGAGAGAGAGCCGACAAACCTTGTTTCCAATACGGCGCAAGGCTGCGAGAGTTCAGTCAAGATTACCCGGCACCTGGCTACACTGCCCAAACTTAAGGTCTTGGATCTGACTGGGTCATCCGTCATCACCGCGAGTTACTTTTACGATCTGCTGCCCTTTCCAGCTCTTGTCGATTTTCAGCTGGACTTTGCGGCGCAAACATCGGACGCAGAATGGTTCTTTGCGGAAGATCAGATCCTGATTGCTGCAATTAGGGATCTTGCGGAGGAACAATCCGTAAACCACTATGCATCGCAATCTGAGAGCTCCGATGCAGTCATGTGTCACGACTCCGGTGTTGAGGATGGACCCCTCGTGGAAAGAGAGGACGGCTACAACGATTTTCGTACCATGCCAAGCTCAGACACCATCCCGGATCTCTTGATTGGTGCAGCACGTATGGTGGAATCATCTACCAAGTTGCGTAAATTCATCCTCAGACACCGAGATACCTCGCGAAATGGTACGATCCTATGGAGTCCACACGAACTCCTCCCTTATGGACGCCATTTTGAGCTCTGGTATCTACGATTCGGTATCCAGTCTACCGACAATGACAAGATCATCCCGGCAGACAAGACAAGCCCTTCTCTACATCGAACAGAATGTACTGGCGCGTCGGAGATAGATGGCGTCCGGACAAAGAGAAAATCGATGCCTGGCGTACGGCCGCGGGTCCCGCTGTCAGATACTGCTTTTTGTGCGACGTTCACGACTTCAGCGGAAAGTCAATGACATGGCAGCCTACTGAAGACCTCCAAAAGTAGCAATACGTCCTCGATGTCGAGTAAGAAGAGCCAGGAGGAACCGTAGATCTGGAAGTAGGCGAGCTGAAGCAACCCTTTCAGCGATGTTCTACTGTCCATGGACTATGGCTTGAAGGTAGTACTTTCAGCTGCTGAGAGGCGACCGAAGAGTCTCATGATAGTGCGGAACACTCTAGAGAATGGCTCTCAGGAGTTGACTCTTTCTCATCTGGCAAGCCTCGCTGCGTGCTGGTCATGCGGAGGTAGACAGCGCTGGAATTTTGCATCTCGTGCTCGTGATGAGAGATGGATCGAAGCAGGATCGGGTCTGGTCAGCCGAATGACATGAGCACCATGATGGGCATGCCAAGAGCGGAGATGCTTGGCTAAAGCGCTTCACCGACAATTTCCGTATAATGTGCACAGAGGGAAACAGATGCCCGAATCATCGTATCGTTAGGATTAAACATTCTGCTATCAGATTCTTGAGAAAAAAAGTACCGACCGCCCGTTTTGTTCCCATTGGTTGCTCCTCGTGCCATCCTGCGCTCTTCCCTGTGTATGACTAGTGCAAACCAAAGTTCCACAAATGATAACGCGCCCCCAATGCTGCAAGTTTACAAGAACAAAGCACTAATGACACCAAGAGCGACAGCCATGATGCCTTGCTGGCCGACAACAATGGCAGAAGCTGCGCCGGTTGCTTGGGCAGGAGAGGTGCTGGCGGATCCTGACGCTCCAGATGCAGCAGCACCGCTCACAGTCGAAGCTCTGGAAGTGGAGAGAGTCTGAGCAGGGGCAGTGGTGGGCTCTGCAACACCAGACGGACAGTCCCAGTGGTCGCCATGAGGCTCACAGGTGGAAGCAGTAGCAGCATGGGAGTGGTCGTCATCATCATCATCATCGTGGTCGTGAGATGCAGACACAGAAGCAGCAGGGGCTGAGGTGATGCTACCTGACGCGGCGGATGTGATGGCGGGAGCAGCTGAAGGAGCGTACGTGGGTTCAGCTAAGCCGGAAGGGCAGTGCCTATCTGCTGTCAATAGCCTGTCTGGTGGTTCTGGCAAAATGCAATTCTCACCAGTGGTCACCGTGAGGCTCGCATATGCCACTAGCGGTAGCGGAGACAGTGTCGACAGAAGCCTCAGCGTCAGGTGTAGTAGTGGGCTCGGCAACGCCGGCGGGACAGTGCCTTCTCTTTTGTTAGTTTGGTTCCAATCCTTGACTAGATCATGTTTACCAGTGGTCACCGTGAGGTTCGCAACCAACACCAGTTGCAGTGTAAGTAGTCTGAGCCGCAGTGGCCGCGGCGGTAGCCAGAATGACAGCGGAAACCCTCATCTTGATGTAACTTTGTACGGGTATGTCGTCGCGACTGTAGTATTTGAGATTGTGCGACGAGGGACGTACCGACTGAATGTTTTGTGTGAGGTAGCAATACGCTGTCTTCTATGGCTTAAATGTTTATACTCGTTTCCACCCGCACGTGGTAGTACCGAAGAACGCTAAGCTGGACCCATAGCCAAGTCCGCGGGATGCCTTGGCGATGGACATTGGGGTACTCATGTTGCTGCAGCCCCCTGACGAAACAGGCTGATTGGCGAGAGGAGGCGCACATGGTTAATTGTCGTTGGTGAGCACGACGGGACGGCAGAACTGGCGTGGGAGATATTTGTTGGATCCAGAGAACTGCTCTTGGCAACTGTTCGCAGTTGGTAGGAGACCCGGAGAAGGCCGTATGTGGTCAAACAGCCTTATGATGAGGCTGAATGCCTGTGAGGCTCCGATTGTGAGGCAATTATCTGTCTGTCGTGAGACGCATCGTGGCAGATAAAGACGGAGTAGGCGGAGGAAGTGCTCTGGAGTCCCCTCAGATGAGAGCTGACAGCGATTCAGATCGCAACATCTCCCACGGCCTATCGAAAACAATCTACGAGGCGTTGTACAGACAGCGAGACTAACGCAGGTACAAGCGGCGGGTTACCTTTATCCTCGCTCATTGGCGTCAATGATCGTGCGAACGTGCGAACAGGTACCGACCACCAGGTTCGATGTTCAACCAAGTGACCGAAACTGACCCGAAACTCGCCGTCTTGCATTTGAGCAAGGGAGCCTCCACACATATCACAACATCCCTTCCGCTGTACTTACTCATCTGGATACAACTCACATCCGAAGAACCATCCACTACGCTCTGTCTGAAGTCCTCGCCTCACGCTTCTCAGCGCTCTCATCGTCAGACCTCCGTCCCTTCCTCCTCCGCGACCCTCATCACCGCCTCGATCTTGTGCTTGGCATACCCTTCTATCAGTCTTCCCTGTCTCAGTCTCGTTTTCCTAGCCCTATCTCTCCACCAGTCGCACATGGTGATATAGAACGTCTCCAATCCCGTCATCCGGTAGCAGCTCGCCAGTCAAATGTTCCGAGTGATTATTGAGGCTGGAGTAAGTCACGACGACCTTGCGCACCTGAGATAGGAACGCGAGCTTCAGCAACGAGCTCAGATCTCGCAGTCTGGATGTTTCCGTGGAGTTATCGGAGGGCGTGAAGCGCGAGGACAGGAACATGATGTTGCGCTCGAAGTTCGTGTAGAACATGTTCTCTGGTTCGTGTTTAGTAAATAGGTAAGCGAGAGTTCTGCCCTCATGGGTCGTGCTGACTTCGCGAGTCTCGTGCGAGATGGCGAAAAGTGGAAGTAGTTGGGGGAAGTAGCGCATCCGGGGGTTGAAGCTGAATGACGCGAAGCCGTAAAGCTCGATAAAGCGCGTGCAGAGATTAGATGCAACGGAAGGGAAGACAAGTGCTCGGAGATTGTCAGGTAGTTGTAAAAACAGATGGAAGCTCGGAGGAGTACAGCCCGTGTTGTAGAGAAAATGCTCATCGCTGGTGGCCATCGCGCTAATATAAAAGAGCTTTGAGATGCTCAGGTGAGTATATCAAGGACAGTGTACGCGCGATGCAGGTGACGAGGTTAACTGAACTTCTTTGTTAGTGTGCTGGCTAGATGCAGGCGTATGAACGAAAAAGTCGAAACCTCTACTATGTTCAAGCTTGTCGTCATGGTTGATGATCGACACAGCCGCCTAATCCTCGTCTTTCTCCCCTTCCCAGAATACCCAAGCAATCACAATCATCATCTTCAATCCCACCGCAGTCCATAGGGCACCTGTAAGACCGACACCGCTATGCGCCCACAGACCTCCAATGCACGCACCGAGAAGCAGCAACAAAGGCGCACTTATCCTCCTGTTCCTCTCGACATTGTCCCAAGCAAACAACTTGGGGTCAGAGAACAGGTCGCAGTAATTGCTTGTTAGCACGACGCTCGTGAGACCGTTGAACTGTAATGCACGTGACGTCACCGCTTGCCCACTTGACTGAAACGCAACAGAAGCTAGAGGGACCAGGACCTGCCAGTGTAGCTGGGCCTTCACCTCATCTCCAACCGTGACAATGACCGCCGCTAAGACAATGAGTAGCAGCTGCGCAGAGTAACTCGCAATTAGCACCCAGCGCTTCTTGGGCGAGTAGTAACGATGGAAGCGCGCAAAGAAGAAGGAGCCGAGACAGAAAGAGACGATGGAGGTCAGAGCTTTGATCCATCTGATGCCTTCGTGAGGCGCGACGATGCCTAGCCCGAGATAGACGGTGTTTCCTGAGCAATGTGAGCGGTGGATTACTTGCTGGAGTGTGCTTACTCACCAGTCTGCATGCTTACGAAACTGCCCCAGATGAAGACAGCCGAGCTGTCCAGTAGTCCCGTGAGGATGTAACCGAACAACAAAACTGCGTCCGCCCAATTACGGCTGACATCTTGCTTGAAATGCCGGCTGAGTCTCGACTTGTCCGAATTTTTCGCGACTCGGCCGAGCAGCGGGGTTTCCTCGTCGATGCCTCGCGCCGACGCGTCGCGTACTATGGTGCCAGTCATGGTATTGGAAGGTGAGTGTGAGACGTCTGACGAGGTGTAGGGTACAGGACACCCAGCGGTTAGATATGTATCGCAACGAGCGGGCCGAACGGCGCGAGTCGAGATTCACTAACTGCAACACGTCCACAGCCCAACAGGATCAAGCAGGGCTCCACTTTGTCATCGGCTGCACGGTAGATCTACAGGCACACGTCAGCTTAAGCTTTGCAGTAAGCTCCTGCCGCGCATACCGGCAATTGCAGGATAGCGCTGGAATCCTGCCCTACACCTTCTGTATGAGGCTATCCAGCTGGCGTTGTGATGTCTTGGTAAGTCTTGGTGAGACTTGATAAGTGCGAAATTCATTGATTCAAATGCGGGGAAACTGGCGATGCGATGGATGCGGATGGCGCCCTGCCACAACGGCCCATGTCAGAAAGCTTGAAGTGTCGTCATTGCATGTTAACCCCGGATGAGACGGGATGAATCAGTAAATCAACAGCCATCGGCAGGTAAACAATTGCCGGGCCTGCGATAAAATAGCAACAGCTGTCCGCCTCTGTCTGCATCTCTGCACTTGTTTTCAATTGAAGGGCCATTATGCATCTGTCGAGCTTCATCGTTGCGCTGGCCGCCTGCGGTGCGCTGGCCGCGCCTGTCGAACAGCAGCCATTACCGGGCAATCTGCGACACCACGCAGGTCCGCACAAGGTTGCGGATCCATACACGCCTGAAAACCGCAACCCATATGACAGGAAGGTCGATGCGCAAGGCGACAGGCTGCATCCTCTGCCATGGGTAAGTCGAGAACCGAAGACCCACAAAACACCGAACATTGCATCACGAGCCGGTCAACTGATAACGCGCAGCGAAATGGCGATGGTGCAGACATGCTGGGGCCGCGCAACAGGGACCGTGAGAGGCAGAACCCAGATCTTGTCCGTCCACCCAGCACCGACCATGGCAACATGCCCAACATGCGCTGGTCATTCGCCGACTCGCACATTCGGATTGAGGAGGGTGGCTGGACGCGTCAGACCACTGTGCGCGAGTTGCCAACCAGCAAAGAGCTAGCAGGTGTCAACATGCGCCTCGATGAAGGCGTCATCCGCGAACTCCACTGGCACAAGGAGGCTGAGTGGGCCTATGTGCTCGAAGGTGAGGTGCGCATCACCGCACTCGATACCGAAGGCGGCAGTTTCGTCGACGACCTAAAGAAGGGCGATCTCTGGTACTTCCCATCAGGTCACCCACACTCATTGCAAGGCCTGTCCCCAAATGGCACAGAGTTCCTTCTCATCTTCGACGATGGCAACTTCTCTGAGGACTCAACTTTCCTGCTCACCGACTGGGTCGCACGCACACCCAAATCTGTTCTCGCAGAGAATTTCCGTGTCGCGCCCGAAGTCTTCCGTGCTATTCCCGAGAAAGAGAAGTACATCTTCCAAGGCTCAAACCCAGATAGCATCGAGAAGGAAATCCCAAGCAGCAGCCCCGGCTACAGGAAGTCCAAGCTGCAGTTCACGCACAAGATGCTCGACCAAGAACCGCTGAACACGACGGGTGGCCAGGTCCGCATCACCGACTCGACCAACTTCCCGCTCTCCAAGACAGTGGCAGCAGCGCATCTCACCATCCAGCCTGGTGCATTGAGAGAAATGCACTGGCACCGTAAGTCTCTGTCAAGTTCCCATTGAATGACAGCAAAACGCTAACCCCACCCAGCCAACGCCGACGAATGGTCCTTCTTCATCAAAGGCCGCGCACGCGTGACAATTTTCGCTGCCGAAGGCACAGCCCGAACCTTCGACTACCAAGCGGGGGATGTCGGCATTGTGCCGCGCAACATGGGCCACTTCATTGAGAACCTGTCCGACGACGAAGAGATTGAGGTCTTGGAGATCTTCCGCTCAGACAAGTTCCAGGACTTCAGTCTGTTCCAGTGGATGGGCGAGACGCCGCAGCGTCTTGTCAAAGAGCATTTGTTTGCTACCGACCCTAAGAGCGGAAAGAAGTTCGAGGAGGCGATCAAGAATGCCGAAAAGGATCCCATCAGGGATGCCCTGAGTGAGGAGGAAGAGAAGGAGGAGTTGTAGGTCATTGACATGGGCTGAGGGAGATTTGGGGAGAATAAGCACTTAAAGTCATCATGGCGGGGTTCTTCACTGAAGGACGTCGAGCCCAGAGACAGGTCGATGCTGGACCAACTTACGAAGTAATAGTGTTATGATATCCACCACAATGCAAATTTATACATCTTCTTCTTCTCGATCATGTGCAGAGGTCTTACCACGGAATGCTTTGCTGATGGCGAACGCCTTGTGCGGGGCATCGCAGTCAGTGTTTTTCTAGAGGAAGTTAGGTCACATGTATTTTTGATCATCGTTCTCAACTTCGTCCCTGAGGATAGCGAAAGAACGGGCAAACACGTCGACATGTGTCAATTGTCAGACTGTCTTAGAGGGAGCGAATCTGAATTGGACAATACTGAACCGAGTCATGGACTCATCTGAGGCAGTAACCCCTGACACAGTCGAACTCGCACCGTCTGTCAGAGGTTCCATCCTAGGACTCTGCAAGGAGTATGTGGATAACGTCTTCTTCGACATATTTAGCTATACAACGATCTTACGAAAGAATGCTGTCGACCCCATTCTGATCTACTGAGGATTGTTCAACCCACCTCATGTTGGACACCAGACGTTCCTGGCTAACACATTCTTTCGCAGCAGCTACGAAAATTCGGTATTTGCGTTTGTTGCACCTTCGACCGACGTCGCCTTGACAGCAAAGATGGGCACGACTGAGAAAGACAAAACACCTGTCATAATATCGGCGCGTCGTCAGCGTGCAGAGCTGTGACAGGATGACGCTGCATTGACATAGGCGCAAGCACACGGTCACAATATGCAGCGCTTTCGCGGGGTGAGGCATGAAATGATCCAAAGATTCACAGACGGTGCTCTCAAAATTGAATTAATCTGCATCGCAGGAGGTGAAGGTACACTCGGGTGCCGAGGGATATTAAGTAGGATGAACGTTAAGGATGTACGTTCACGTGACATGTGAAGGCGTGGTTTGTTGTGGGTCTGCCAAGGTATGAGGTCATTGTGGTGGATGCAATGCGGAACACAGAAATAATCGAAATGTGGGTAGTGATAATCGTCAGGTTGATGCTGAAGTTATTTGGACGTGATAACTCTATAGCCGCGGTTCAACTGGAATGACTCTAGCCGGATTTGGCATCATCCCAGAGCACTGTGAGGAAGAACAACATAAGCTGCTGAGGTATCGACATCTGCCTCGAAGAGACGGTTTCTGCGAGTTAGCTGAACATGCGTTTTTGTTCTCATTTACGAGTTCAAGAAACTTTCGAGCTCCGTCGGTGACCTTCTCATGACGCGCGCGTTCGAAGCAAGGGTTTAGGCGAGATTGACGTCACTGCGGCTGGAGCTCTTCTTAGTTAACAGCTCCCGGCTCCGCATCAAACCATCACACATCAACAAACCTTCTCTCTGCACTCAATTGCACCTATACAACCAAGCTTCCATCTAATTTTAATCTCTACATACGAATACCTCCACACATCACAATGGGTTGGTTCAGCAGCGATGAGAAGAGCGTCCTCAAGGCGAATCCCGTCAACCCCGACGTCACCACATCCGCCCGCTCTGGTGCTGAACAGGACCGCTACGGCGAGCACTTCTCCCAGATCGGCCACCAGGCTGGCGAGAAGATCCGTGAGGGTATCCATGACCTGAATGCCCGCGCCACAGGCAGCGGTGCCGAGCAGGACCGCTACGGTCAGCACTTCGCTCCCGGTCAGTCTGGCTACCAGGCAGCCAAGAACGAGGCACAATACGGATACCAGAAGGCGAAGTCGGAGGCACAATACGGATACCAGAAGGCGAAGTCGGAGGCACAGTCCGCCTACGATCAGGCCAAGTCATATGGCAACAAAGCTCTGCACGCCAGCGGCAGCGGTGCTGAGCAAGACCGCTACGGCAACTACTTTGGCGGTCAGCTTTTCGACCCCGTCCGCGCAGCTACATTAAGCATCATCAGCCACGGAGGCAACACAGCCAAGGCCGACTACCACTGGCTGGGTTACGACGGTCGCGAAAGGGCCAAGTTCCTTGCTGCACAGAAGGGCACAACAGGATCCGAGCAGGTACGTGACGCCAGAACATCTCTCACTTAGCAGAAACAGTTGGCTGCAACAGCAGAATTATTGTAGCGTCCAGGGGTATCGTCATGTCGCGAGATACTTGCAGGGACCCCTTGACTGCCTCCTCTACAGCCGGCTTTACCTGCTATTTGAGAGAACACCTGCTTATGACAACGTCTAACATCTTGTAGGACCGTTACGGCGCTCATTTCACTGGGTTTGGACAGGCGGCTGCGCAGTCGATCAAGGATGCGTGGAACGAGGCGAAGAAGCAGGTTCGATAAACAGATACCATTGAGCTATGATCTCATTCGGCAAAAGATTGCAGAGCTTTAGGATATGTACAATAATACCATCGAGTAATGACATCTTCCTCTTCACCCATCTACGCTGAACACTTACTGCTCGTGGTGTTATATACAATGCTGGCAAGGTGGTGCGGGACAGCTCGTGCTGCAACACTCTAAGTTACCCACCTCGTGCTTATGCAAGAGCAGGATTGGCATTCTTGAGGAGCATCTCGAAGTACGCGTTGAACCAGGTACCGGCCTCAGGTGCAGGCTTGAAGGCAGAAGCCTTGCCACAAGAGGCATCGTAGCGGGAAGCAGAGGTGTCCGAGGTACCGTCAGACTGTGTGATGTTAGCACCCATTCATCAAGAAGCGTCAGGGTTGCAGGAACATACCTCACCGCCCGGTTTGACCCAGACGAACGCGTCGACGAGCGAGTTACCAGTGTTGGTAGTAGGACGAGGACCGAAACCAGCACCCTGAACATTGCACCAATCACCCCACTCATTCTGGCCGGTGGGCTGCTTGCCACTGCGTCCAACATCAACGATGAAGCGGGCAGGGAAGCCTTGCTGCTGAAGAAGAGGAGCAAACGCCTTGATGTAGCGCTCCTCATCACAGTTGGCGTTTTGGCTGGTGATAGCGGGGCAAGTGCTATGCCTGAAAGCATTGTAGTTGGAGACGTTGGTGACGATACCACGAACAGCGCGAGGAGATCCAGCAGCCTTGTAAACCTGAGCGAATAGTTGCGCTGCGGGGCTGATGTTGGCAGGCCAGCCGAGCCAGCCAGCGTGGCCACCGTCCAGGTACATGTCGACATTGGCAAGGTTGAGGGCACGAAGGGCATATGCAGTCAAGTCCTTGTAGTAAGGCGCAGCGCGCGAGCACTTCTGCACACCCATGTTGGTGACCATGTTGGCGAGGGAGTCGGGCTCTGCCTCGCGTCAGCACACTCCTGCCCTCGAATATGAATCGCGATGAACTTACCGATAGCCAGGTTGACCTTCACATCGGGATACTTCTTCAAGATAGCCACAATCTTGTCGATGTATTCGGTCTTGTATTTATTGGCGCCATCCTCGTCGATCTTCAGCTCACCGTTGGATGCGAGAGCTGCACAGTCACGGTCAGGCAGGTTGTACACGACAAATGTGCCCATCAGCTTCGCGCCCGCAGCGTTCTTCGCCTTGATATCCGCCAGGTAGGTGTCCATAGTCGGCACCTTGGCGCGAGTATCAAGCCATACGAAGGAACCAACTTTGGCGACTGCGGAGGCAGCGGGCTTCAAAGAGGCGGGCAGCGAAGGTATGGCCAGGCTGTGCACTTCTGAAGAGTAGTACGGGTTCGCGTAGAAGGAGTAGCCGGCGAAGGGGTTGGTGGATGCTTGACGGGCCTCGAGCTCAGCTGCAGGCGCGGGAGTCGTGACAGCACGAGCGGGAGTGACAGCGTTGGCAACGGGTGTTGGCTGAGGCAGAGCAGCGACGCCAGCCGCGAAGGCGGCGATTTGGAGGATGGTGGAGAGCATCTTTATAAGAGCAGATGGGCTGGAGGCGTGACGGAGAATGTGATGGAGCGTCGAAAGCTCTATTTGTACTTGTTCACAGTGACGAAAAGATGACCTCCAAGAGTATCTCATCTACAGCCATATTGGACCATATAGGCTTCATACCGTGCTTCCGCCTGTTGATGAGATCGATGCTCATCATCGTGGTTGACTGGGTCACTTGATAACCTGAACCGGTGATCCATCATGAACGATGTTGACGTTCGACGGAGTCTAGGATGAATGTTCCGTCGCCGAGCAGGATGAAGAGCCTCTTGGTACCTGCCAAGGCAGTACAGTGGAGCTTCGATGGATGCTCAGTGGACGATAACGTACTAGCGAGGCTTGGAGACCTTGGAGAAAGTCTTGGATGACCGCAAATCTGGGGTAGACTTCAGAGTAGATGCCCGCGGCTTGGAGAGGCGTTGCGCGCGCTCTCTGCAACGTTGGTGTCGTTTGCGTTGCGACACGACGCACGACATAGGGTGTCTGAATCTTGTTGAATGTCGTCCAAATTGGCTACAGAGCATTTGTTTATTTTCTGAGGCTCAAGTTGTGATTCTTGGTAGCGGAAGCCTCGGGTAATATATTTATATTGCTTGTGCCATATAGATTGCGGTAATGCCGACTTGCAGGAACACAACTCTCAAAGAACACCAAATTCGTAGGCGAAGTATGGCAGTTTCGTACAGAAAATATCGCACAGCCACTGAAGATCGCAGCCAGACACTATCGGCGGCTGCACGTGGTAAAAGGTCTCCTTCTTCCTCGTGCTGTAGACGTTTTCGCAATGACACATGAACTGTCACACTTCGCCCTGCTTATGCCATGCGAGAAATCAACTCGTAATGTCTTCTAGACCGCACCACTCTGCAATGAACAACGCGATCGTTGTTGTAACCCGCTGTATACTGCTGATGCTCACCCTTTCGTCAAAACCATGCAAGCTCTCGCCGATAGGTCCGTAGCACAATGCAGGTATCTTCTGCTCCAGAGCGAAGATCCTGGTGTCGAGATAGGCAGGCATTGTCATGCTTGTCAACTCTGCACCAGTAACCTGCTGGTGCGCCGCCTTTAATGTCTCCTCTGCTTCACTGCCGGGCTCCAGTACATATCCTTCTGCGAAGAAGCCATTCCAAGAAATCTTCGCAGGCGAATCGCGCAGGAACGAGTTGGTCTTTGATACCTCAGCAACTTTCCGCTCAATCTTGTCTGCAACTTCCTGTGCCGTCACGCCGGGGAAGAGCGCAACACGACAATCGATTGTGCACCAAGCGGGTACTGAGCTGGCCCAGTCTCCGCCCTGGATCATTGCAACGTTCAGGTTGATGGGCGAGGCCATGTGCTCGAAGTAGAGCCGCCCTTCCTTCTGGTCGTTCATCTCTTTCTCCAGCTCTTTCAGGCCACCCACAATGGTCCATATCGACTCAATGGCGTTGGATCCCTCTTTTGCCTTCAGCACATGGACCGGTCGACCTGCGACCGCGATCTTGAACCAGATGACTCCTACATTGGCGCGGACAAGCTCTTCATTCGTGGGCTCAGGGACTAAGACCGCGTCTGCGGTATACCCAGCAAGATGCGTGGCCATTGTGCCGTTGCCCGTGGATTCCTCCTCGGGTACCGATTCTAGGATCACCTTTGATGCGGGTTGCTTGCCGATGCTACGCAGAGCGTCTAGAGCATACAAATTTGCGACTGCGCCAGCACGCATGTCTGCACTTCCACGTCCATACAGCCAGTCGCCTTCGATAAGTCCGGAGTACGGGTCGTTGGTCCAGAGCTCCTTGGGTCCATTGGGTACGATGTCGATATGGCCGTTCAAAATCAAGCTCTTTCCACCCGCCGTGGAAGACTTTGGCTCATGTATACCGATCACTACTGGAGCTTTAGAGTGCGAATCGCTGATGCGACCTGCACTGGAATGTTGTGAGAGAACCTGTGCATTCATCTCGAGTTTGGTTGTGTTGTAGCCTCGAGAGCTGTACTGTCGGTACATTTCCTCCAATGCTTCATGCTCGTCTCCCCTTTGTCCCCCATATTGGACCATCTTCTGGACAAAGGCGACTTCATTCTTGAAGTTCTTCGCGACAGCCTCCTCAACGGCTTTCTTCACTTCTGGAGATAATGGCATGCTGAATGGCTTTGCAGATGGAGACCTGGTCACAGCGAAGGGGAGACGGCGTTGGAAGTAAATCAGCGTCTGCGAGCACTATCAAGTAGGTCAAGATATACGCCTTATGCGCCCGCAGTAGCTGCTCTTCGGCAATGGTGAGGAACAACACCTACCCCTCTTTGGCAGGTACATGCGGCCGGTTGCGGGGCTCAGAATGCAACGGCGATAAGCCATGCAGAAGTGCGAAATGGGAGCATGGTAAGGCTACATTCTTGTGAGACGCGAAACTCGTCCTCACAGGATGTCAACAATGACGAGATCTCGGGGAGAGGTTGCTGGCAGCAGGACTACCTATGGTAGCCAATGACGCACGAGGGCGCTAGTGTGGCTGAGTCAGGGTCGCGTTGCTGCACCTTCGTTCGAGGGATTGTATTCACTTGATTGCCAACCTATGCGACATGTTAGCAGTCATCTTACCTTAGTTGGATGCTCGGTACTGCTGGACTGACTCATTATAGGGCTTCGTTGGTGCCGCGGAAGGCCGTGCCGAGTCCTCTGTTGAATGTGCTGTGGACACAGCGATCTCGCAAAAGATCTTTTCGTTCACCTTCAGCCAAGAAACCTGCAAGCTCTCAACCAGGTTACCATTTTCAGCTGCGATCTAGGATTGCATGACGTTCAGGGGATGTCTGTGCCATCCCCTATTGCTCCTGCCGTGGTTGATGACGTCGATCTCAAGATCTGCGTCAAGGATGCAGAGCGTTCTATGGCGAAGCGGCAGACAGCATCTGCAATCGAATGCTGCGATGCTGCTTGTATCCTGGTGATATTCTTCTGAAATTTGCAGATGCAATTACATTGCTCAGGGTTTGCTGCAATCTTTGCGGCGGCCTTTTTATAATTTCTCCATAGGTCTTGCGACGACAGTCGTCGAAGCCGCGGAGTTGACTTTGGCCTGTTTTATGGTCAGGGGTGAGTGTTAACAATACTTCCAGATCCGTGTAACCGCCTCCAAGCATCAGACGATTCGCCTGCACAGACAGCACGCGAGATGACCATGATGCGTTGGCGGAGGCCCGTCTCGATCGAGCATGCTGTCACCTAACGGCCATACAGGTTCTTGAAAAGCGAGGCCAGTGGCGGCATACCTTCGCAGCATATATAACTCTCTGGAGGCCCTCTGTATCTTCTATGCACACCAGTCGCTCGTCTCATTCGCTGCAGTTTTCAATTCAATCGTCTCTCCGACCCTCATCATGCGCTTCTCTCACTTCTCCATCTTCGCCCTGAGCGGCCTCTCTCTCGCGAGCCCTGTGGTCCAAAAGCGTGCAGACGTAGCCAGCCTTCTGACTGATCTCTATGCTACCGTTCAGATCTACACTGGGGCCATCAGTAAGTCGTCCATTGTATGTACCACCTCTTCTTCTGACCGTCTCTAGACGCCACTCTCGCTCCCCTCTCTGCTTCCTCTCCTCTGCTCGAGAAGACCGCCGCGACAGCCGAGGTCGGTGCCCAGATCAACCTAATCACTGCTGCTATCACAATGACCACGAACGAGATCAAACAGCTTCCTCCTGCCAACTCTACAACAGAGAAGCGCTTCGTCGAGATGGATGAGGACATCAACGCGCAGCCCAAGGAGAAACGCCAGCTCATTGCCGTGAGCGCTATCCTTGCGCTCATCATCGTTGAGATTTTCGCCACTGTCACTGCTGCTGTCGCCATCTTAGGTCTTGCAGGCCTGCTCATCTTCTTGAACCCGCTGACCGGTGCTATATCGGCACTGATTCTTGCGGTGCAGCTGATTCTTGACGTGGTTCTGGTTGGTGTCATCGCGCTTCTGAACGGACTTCTTACGGCGCTGGCTCTCGGTGTCTCGGGCTTGTAGCCAACTACAGTTGCGTTCATTGGGTGTGCAGTCTGTTTATTCTACTTCTTGTACTATCATTTAGAGTAATGCAAAGAGATCAACGTCAACCGATGTGATTTTCGACAATTCCATGAGGATATACTGAGCATAGCTCACTGACTTGTGCCGACTGCAATGAGACTGCCACTGAACTCAGTCCGGAACCCTGACCACAATGCACCGGACGATGGTTACGGTTCCTGCTCCTGGCGGCGGTTCCTGTCACGACTTGGGTACGGCGGCTCCATATCACATAACGTCTGATGCTTCACCACCGCGGTGCTCCGTCTATGCACATATTCGAATTTACCACGTTGGACAGCGCACTGATGTCAAGCGAGGCTCGCGGCTTCATCTCAATTGAACATCGCGCACACAAGCTCTGAAAATGGTAATTTTATTAAGATCAGTGGTCAACGGCTAATGCGACCATTGTGGTAGAACCAAAACTTTTGTCAGCCCTCTATACCTTGCAGATTTATCGCATGTGCTCACGATGCTGTTCTCGATGTCTTCACAGTGTGTCGCACACCAAGATGCCGAACAAGATCTTGTGTGTGAGTTATGTGCCGTCCGGCGATGGAGTCGCGATCGCCTAAGCGCGACCAACGACACCCCAGTAGCCGCCCTCAGAGTAGCCGCCCTCAGAGTAGCTGCCCTCAGAGTTGACGGAAACAGATGCGAAAGCCGCGTTGCCGATGATGTGAGCCATCTCATTAACGGGGCCACACATGTAGGAACCGCAAGTCTTGTTAGTGACGACCAGAAAGTTTTCGACATCGACAGGGCCCCTAAGGAAGTGGTCGTTGCCGACTTCGGACAGAGTGCAGTCCTTGTTCTGCGAAGAGTGTTAGCACATGATGCAACTCGGGCAGTCGACGAAAGGTTTCATACCTTGTAGAGGACGCATGTTGAGGGCACGCAGATCTGAGCGGAGGCGATGGTAACGGTGGAGATGCCAGTCTCGCACCTGGGGGACTTCTTGTGGGTGACCAGGTAAAGAGGGTTACCCGTAAAGTTGTTGCTGGGGTACACGACACCGACATCGCGGACGAATTCGTTGTTCACCATCAGATCGTGAGGAGCAGCGTTGACCGTGGGAGCGGGAAGACCAAGGATTGCCTGGCAGGCGAGAAAGGGGATAGTGTAGTACATGTTGAGATATCGGAACAGATGTTGATCGGAAATGGCGCGAGGTTGAAATGATGAGGGTGGAGGAGGAAAAGGCCAGACGGACTCGGCAAGATTTTTATCCCGCGGGCTCGCAAAACATCCAAATGCAACCAGAGTGAAGGCAGGTTGTTGCTGGGGCACGTCCATGAAAATTTGCTGCATATGAGCAAGCAGTGGACGCGACACTAGACATTCACTCAATGCAGCCTCGACAGGTCTCCTATTCGCCCTTGTGCTCCAGCTGGCGTACGCAATCTCCTTCAGCAGGCCGAATTCAATCGCTGCCTTACTTGCATCCGACCAGACTGAATAGGAGCGCGGTTATAGTGACGATATCCCGCAACATTGCTGCGCTTTGATCCCGAATTGCGAAGCCAGGAGATTCGCACAAATCTGCTCGCGCACAAACGAAGTCTCCCGACACGACGGGTGTTTTTTGAGACCGCTGTCAACCGAACGTGGCCTTGAGATATGCGTCGGAGTGACACTAGTCAAAAGCTGAGGGCTCCACTGACTGATAATCTTTCGCGATGTCGACAGCATTGCTGACCTCGATGAAGTCCTCTAACTCCTCACTGGTGGTCATCAACTTCTCTTTCACCGCTGTCACTCCCTCAGACCCTACAATATGGCGCGCCGGTGGATTATCGTGCCCGCCGATAGCGGTCAGTGCGTGAACGGTCTCGGCTATGAGCGAGCTTTTCAGCGCGGCAGGTAACGGTGCATAGAGCGAGGTAATCGTGTCGGCATTCAGGAGATCACCGATTGTGGACTCGGCCATGTTGTTGTCCGGACTCATTGTAGAGGTACTGTATGTGGGTGAAGTTGCATCCTCTGCTCGAGGGTTCTCGATACTATCAAGTCTGTCCAGTAAACCGGAGAAGATCTCGCGAGCCAGTGGTGCTGGGTTCTCCTCAGACAGGTACTCCGGCATCGGTGGCACCGATGTGATCCTGTTTGTCAGCACGTTGACTTCCATGTTGGCCTGCACAATTGACATCTTGACGTTGAAGGGCGCAATTTCGTAAGCGAGACTCTGTTTCGACTCAGCAGGGCCCGCGAAGGTGGTGGTTCACACTCACATCACAGTAGCCTTCGATGGCCCATTGCGACGAGCAATACATGCCGAGCCCTGGTGTTCCAAGATGACCGGCTAGTGAATGTCAGTAGAGAGTCCGCACAGCACAATGAGGGGGTCATACTGATCCCTGTGATTACTATCATGTGGCCATTCTTTCTTTCGCGCATCACGGGCAGGATGGCCTTGATGATGTTTACGTTGGCGAAAAAGTTGATCTCGAAAATCTCGTCCACGAGGCTGATGGTTCGACTGCTCTGGGCCAGTTCTTCAACTGTTCCAATGACAGCTGCAGGGAGTTAGGCATCAGCTCGACACCACTATCAGACTCGCAGATCGTACCTTCGCTAGCTGCGCAGAGCAATACGTCGATGCGCCCAAATGCCTCGACAGCCTCAGCAACAGCGGCTTGGCATTGGCCGACGATTCTCGCGTCCAGACCGACCACCCTCAAGCGCTCTCGCCATCTCTCCGTGCTCTTTACCTCCTCGAGAAAGGCCTTGAAATCCTCGATCTGACCCTCGCTCTTTTCAAACTCAACAGGGATGACGCCTGCTACAACGTAATCGCCATGCTCAAGGACCTGTTTTGCCAAAGCAATCGCGATGGGTGAAACTCCTCTCGTGATGAACCAGACGCGAGGCGCGTTGTGCGGCGGAAAGTGAGGAGAGCGCGGACGCGCAGGCTTAGGGGCAGCCCCAGGCGCGTTACTCGTCATCTCAGTTCGATAAAGGATGTGGCAGTCATCACAGCTTTTCCATCGACACTTCCAGTCCAGGTACTTGTTGATGTCTGCTTCCAACGCCGCAATTTGCGGGGAGCAACTGCCTAACTCCGGGGCGCTAGCGCGCCGCTAATGACGCACCAGCCCAAAACGACAGGATGTTCACCTTAACCAACACCGTACCTACGATACGAAGCCTAAAGATTGAAAGAGTTTGGAGATACTGGACGCTCAGCTGAAGTACTGAAGACAATCTGAACAATAGTCTTATACTGTACTATCTGGCTGGCCTATGAGGGGCAAGAGTAAATTTTCTACACTCGCCTCGACAACTTGATTTCCCCTTCACTTCTAGCAAACCAAGTAAGTACTTAAGAAGAAACGCTGTAGGAATTGCCTCCTCTTCCCAGCCACTTCGTAGTCAAGCCTTTTTGACTTTTCAATCTCTCAACCTCCGCCTTTGCATCTTCTCCACCTCCCTTCAATCGCTGCCTCCCACATCCCAAGTTCTTCACATCTGAACCATCTCTGAGTGAACACAACTCACTCACGACAAAATCATCACGCGGAAGTTTGACATTATGTTGTACCCGCAGCATTCCAATCTCGCTAACATCGACTGGAATACAGCTCTCAAGGCCCCCGATCTTCTCCAACATCTCATCCCAGAAGACGATACTCTTCCTAACTGGGTACTGCAGCTACGCAAGGAGAGACTCTCTAGGTCTTTTAAATCGTTCAAGAAGCTCAACAAGAAACCATCTGTGCGCGCCGTCGACTGCGGTCACTGGATCAAGAAAGACAACTTCCAGACCAGCAGCGTCCGCAAGCGCAAGCTTGAGGCTCGTCCACCCAAAGTCGGCATGGCACGACCGGGCAACACCGCGCAGTATCAGCGTCACTCTCTTCAGCTCATCTCCAGAGTTCTCAACATCCGCACAAACGCTTCGCCGTTCACACTCATCCTCGATGATCTCAACCAGCGTGCGATGCCTCTTGTGGGTGAGCTGGTACGGCGGGGGCTGTCACGGAACCTGAACGTGATAGTAGTGTCTTTCGAAGCTACACGTTTCCACCCCGCCGTGCGCAGTGTTTCTGCGTACGGGGATGAGACAGGCGAACAGATCCTGCGGAACATCCGCAAGGCACTAGGCGAGGCGAAGGAGAGCCTCGTCGTCATTGACTCACTGTACGAGATTCTGAGCATTAAGAACGTGGACATGGGCGCACTTTTTAACCTCGTCGCCGGTGAGTTTGCATCAACGCTCATCGGCGTCTACCACCAAGACACCATCCCAGACCAAGACGCACACAAGGCCTACGCACCACAGCCACTCGACCTCTTCAAGTACATGGCAACAACAGTGATCACATGCAAGTCTTTCGCGCATGTCCTCGCCGCCAAAGCTGCCCGAGAGCGCAGTCTCCCTGAACCGACACACGGCATTTTGCAAGGTGCCGAGGGCATTGTGCAGTGTCTCGATGCCAACGACCACCGGGGCATCGTGCTTGAAGCAGAGTTCCGTCGCAAGTCCGGACGTCCTGAGAGCGAGACTTACTTCCTCCGGGCTGCTCGCCGGTCAGACTACAATACCCCTTTGCAAGGCATGGCCTTCGGTACGCTACGCCAGGAGTTCGTCGTACTGCTTGACCAGGTTCCAGCATACAGCAGCAACGAAGTCACCGGGCTTGTCAATGCAGCCGCCAATGAAATCGAGTCGACGTTCAACCTGGGTCTGACTGATAAGCAAAAGCAGGCCCGTGAGGGTGTTGTACTGCCATACTTTGATGCGCAGAAGGGTGAGGGGGCAGGTGAAGGCGGGCGAATTCTCTACGATATGGGCGAGGAAGATGACTTCGACGAAGAGGAGGATGAGATTTGAGTGGGCAGATGCGCATCACATTGGCAAGGCGTGTGAAAGCGGCGTCGAACGTGGAGGGAGAAAGTTGCATGATATACCCTGCGCATGAAGGTCTTCAAGAGAAACTGATATAGAGCAAATCAACCGTGTTCACACAATTGCACTCAAACTGGTTCATGCTCATCGGAGTAGATTTTGCTGCGCTTGGAGGAGCTGAACGACGAGGCAGAGCTCGGCGCTCCCACGGCATTACGTCGGCCGACCATGAGAAGCACCGACGAACGCGGCATTCAACACCACTTTCCAAAACCTTCCGTTTACAGTAACTACAATTAGTGCCCCAGCCAATTACTTGCGCCCGCAACTCTCACTTTCCACTCTCCACTCTCCACACGCAAACCCACAATGTCAGATAACGAGCGACCGCGCGAGCACCACCGCGACAGGCGCGAGCCCCGAGGCGGCCGCGACCGCAATGACCGCGACACACACAGCGAGCGGCGCAACCGCTCACGAAGTCCACGAGGAGACCGCGGCGGGAGGCGCGAAGGGGGCCGATACAGATCACGATCGCCATTCCGACGAGACGAGCGCGACTCGGAGCGCGGGCGCAGTGATCGAGGACGAGGCGGGCGCGACGGGCGCACCAACGAGCGCAACGACCGCGGCGCTCCCTCAGGCCCTCGCTCCCAGCCCGGCGCACGCGGACCGCCGCCGCCGCCGGCTCGCGCAGCGCCCAAGACTATCAAGCCCGAAGACGACGAAGACGCCAAGGATGTCCTCATGAAGAGCGCGCCCGAGCGGCCCGAGGGCATGGACGACGAGACGTGGGAGATGGTGCAGACGATGGGGTTCGGGGGATTCAAGAGCACCAAGAACACCAAGGTGCCGGGGAACGACAGAAACTATGGGGTCAGGCGCGACAAGCAGCTCCAGGCCAGACAGTACATGAACAGGCAGGGTGGATTCAACAGGCCGCTCAGTCCGGGGAGGGGGTAGGTTGCCGTGGGCAGAAGGGAATAGACGCGTGAGAGACACAACGATGAGGGATAGAAGGACGATGGAGCTACACCTGCGCTTCAACATGAGGTTCAGGTAGGTCTGGACAGCAGCTCGCACGATGTGAACAGCACGGCAGATCGTGGACAGCCCTTACGGCGGAGGCATGGCAGGAAGCACAGGTCTAGGAGGCCGACTGGCAATCACGATGGAGACTGGCGAGACGACGGGATATTCGGTATGATGCCTATTCTGTTACTGCAAACCACGAGAGCTCACACGTTTGCTGCACATTTTCATTTCTCGCACCACGCAGCACACAACTTGTGTCTTGTGGAAGTAGCAGAGTAGATTGGCGCGATCATCGCGTGCGGCATGTAGCTGCGTGGCGAGTCGAAATGACATTCCCAGTCCACCCTACTGTCGCTGCTATGCCGCGATCGTCTTCCTGCCCGCCGTTTCAAGGTCTTCTGGGCCCCTGCACAGCGTGGGCCCCGTTGTCCGTTCGCAGCCAATCACCAGCCCCCACCTCCGCGCGACCCCCGCGACCCCAAAACGCTACGTCGCCAGCTTCGCTGATAGCTCATGCAAGGCCTCATTCCTCACCTCGAGATAGCAGGTGGTACAGACCATGCCACCCACAACTCAGCATGGCAGCCTCTGGACAGGCCTGGCCTGCATCCTTACGCTGCAGTCCCAATGGCAGTTTGCTGCTGCAGCAGACGGTGCTGCGCAGGTCGCGGACATTGCAAAGGCCAGCAACGCCAGCTTGCTCTGGGGCCCGTACAGGCCGAACTTGTATTTTGGCGTCCGGCCGCGCATCCCGAAGAGTCTGATGGGCGGGCTGCTGTGGACGAGGGTCGAGGACTACCAGAGCGTGCAGAACAGTAAGCATCGCGCCGCACGCGCAGCAGCCAGTGGTGTGCAGGCGTGACTGATTGACAACAGCCTTCCGCCACACGTGTGAGCAGCACGAGCTCGACGGCTACGGCTGGGACGAATACGACGTGCGCAGCGGCGGCCGACAGACGATCCACGACCCGGCGAACCGCATCGACATCACCACCGAGTTCGTCAAGTTCCCCGGCGGCGAGCACGGCGGCAGCTGGGGCGCGCGCATCAAGGGCACTCCCCGCGAAGATGCCGATCCCGACATGGCGACGACGGTCATCTGGTACAACACGCTCGAGGGCCTCGGCAGCCTCGAGGTCGCCCAGCCGAACCGCGACGAGACGGGCGTCCCCGGCGACGTCGTCTTCAAGGGCCAGACGTCCGAGCTGGGCGACTTCGAGCTGCGCGTCACCGAGGGCCGCGGCGAGCACCCGCGCTTCGAGCACCCCAGCTACGACGACAAGCCGCTGGACAGGACGCTCGTGCACAGCAGCCAGGTGCCCGACGAGGCGCTGTGGCAGATCAAGGCCGTCCTGTTCGCCCACATGAAGAGCCAGATCGACGAGCTGGTCCCCAAGTACGGCCAGGACAACCCCCCGCCGCCCGCCCAGGTCTACACCATCCAGCACGCGCCCGGCGCCGGCAACATCCACATGGTCCAGAAGGTCTTTGCCGGCGCCTTCGAGTTCGACGTCCTCTTCTCATCCGCCTCGGCCCCCGCTAAGATCACCTCCGACGACATGACCGCGCAGATCAAGTCGGTCACGGCGGGCTTCGCGACACGCTTCGCCGACGTCTTCAAGCCCCAGCCGCCCTTCCTCAACGAGCGCTACACCGACTTCTCCAAGTCGCTCTTCTCGAACCTCATCGGTGGCATCGGCTACTTCTACGGCGACTCGCGCGTCGACCGCTCCTACGACGACGCATACGAGGAGGAGAACGAGGGCTTCTGGGAGGAGGCCGCCGAGGCCCGCAGCAGGCACGAGGCCGAGACCGTGGGACCCAACGAGCTCTTCACCAGCATCCCCTCGCGACCGTTTTTCCCCCGTGGCTTCCTCTGGGATGAAGGTTTCCACCTGCTCCCCGTCATCGACTGGGACGTCGATACCACCCTCGACATCATCAAGAGCTGGTTCAACCTCATGGACGACGATGGCTGGATCGGCCGCGAGCAGATCCTGGGCCCCGAGGCTCGCAGCAAGGTGCCTCCCGAGTTCCAGGTCCAGTACCCTCACTACGCCAACCCGCCCACGCTCTTCATGGTCATCAACTCCTTCCTCGACAAGCTCGACGCCCAGAAGGCCGGTTCCAGCATCAAGGAGAAGTCTTACTACATGCACCTCGCCAACCACGACGCTGCGCTGCAGTACCTTCGCGAGCTGTATCCGCTTCTCAAGCGCCACTACTTCTGGTTCCGCAAGACACAGGCGGGCGACATCAAGAGCTACGACCGCGAGGCCTTCTCGTCCAAGGAGGGATACCGCTGGAGGGGCCGCACACCTCAGCACATCCTGACTTCTGGTCTTGACGATTACCCCCGCGCCCAGCCACCGCATCCCGGTGAGCTGCACGTCGACCTGATCAGCTGGATGGGCATGATGACACGCGCCATCAAGCGCATCGCCATCTACCTCGACGAGGAAGACGACGCGACCGAGTTCGCCAAGTACGACGAAGCCATCGTCCGCAACATCGACGACTTGCACTGGTCCAGCAAAGAGAAGGCATACTGCGACGCCACCATCGACGACTACGAGGAGAACGCACACGTGTGCCACAAGGGTTACATATCGCTCTTCCCGTTCCTGACCGGCCTCGTCGACAAGGACAGCAAGCACCTTGGCGCCATCCTCGACCTCATCGGAGACGAGGAACACCTGTGGTCCGACTACGGCCTCAGGAGTTTGAGCAAGAGCGACGAGCTGTACCACACGGGCGAAGACTACTGGCGCGGCCCCATCTGGATGAACATGAACTACCTCGCCGTGCAGCAGCTTCTGGTAAGCCCGCTCCTATCCCACACTCCTCACCCTCTGAACGACCCTTGCTAATCCCCAAACAGAACGTCGCGCAGGCCAAGGGCCCGCACCAGAAGCGCGCCAAGCAGCTGTACACCGACCTGAGGAGGAACCTCGTCAACACCGTGTACGAGAGCTGGAAGGACACCGGCTTCGCGTGGGAGCAGTACAACCCCGAGACGGGCAAGGGGCAGCGGACGCAGCACTTCACCGGCTGGACGAGCTTGGTGGTCAAGATCATGGCGATGCCGGATCTGGGCGCGGAGACGGCGAGGGATGAGCTGTGAGGCGCTTTGGGGTCAGGGGTCAATAATCCACGAGGACATGATGTGTGGATGAAAAATATACGTGAGAGTGGGAGTATTACGTCGATATGTGTTTTGTATCATATGTAAAAGCCGCTCATGGATGAGCGTACAGCAACACACTGAGGAAAACAGCGACAGATGCATGGTCCTCCATGCACGCGGTTGCTCGCTCGCCTCTCCGCAACCCTCTTGCCCATTACTACCCCAGGCGAGTGCGATACGAAACCGAACACCGTACTCAACAGTGGCAAATCTTCTAATGTGAACACCGTTCCACCGCAACCCTACGTATTCGTAGCCATCGAAAGCACCTGATACATCACATCACAGCGCGAACCAGCGCCCCCGCTTCCCCACGAAGGATATCGAATCCGGTACATGCACTCCCGCGCCCTGCTAGGCGGAATCCAACACCACGCATGCATCGGAGCAGCACCAATTGTCACAATATCCCTAACAGACTGTATAACTAATTAAGCATCCGGCTATTTGGTTTGGATCGGCGCTTTCTGGAACATATCCCGCAAATGGTGCTGGACTCGCTGGGTGTGATGCGTGGCGCTTGGTTACGCCTTGGGTGGAGAGCTGGAGAATGTGTATCGTGGTACACCTTCCTGAAGTCCTGCCTGATAGACGCTTGCTTTCCGCTTTACGTGCTTTGAAAAGCGTCATCGTTACATTTGCTGCAGAGCTGACGATGTCTCAAATGTCTCAGTAGATTATGCTTTGTCGTTCTGACTCTTCTAGTCATCAACGATAATATATCAAAGACACAGCTCAGTACCTGAGTCAGCATTGCTTATCCAACCTCTCACTCAATCTCCCTTCCATTCGGCAACAATGAATCCCAACTGACTCCCCTTTGGTTGCAGGACTTGCACGATCTCAAACCTTTTCTCAGCATCGGCTTCATCGAACAGAGCCCTCCACTCGCTTTCTGACCGCTCTTTCGCATTGAACAACGCTTTCATCAGCGCATCATACCCGGTGATTCTCCGCTCGTCCAGCTTACCCAGCACTCCAGGCTCAGGTACAATCCCATCCATGACGACAACCCGGTTCCCTTTTCTCAAGGCCGGAATCAAGGCCCGCAGTATACGCACACAGTACTGCGCCGGCCAGTCGTGCAGAATAAACCTCAGGAAGTAGACACTCGCCCCGCTGACAGGCTGCGGGGTGAAGAAATCATGCGCCTGGAACTTGACGCGCTCGTGGGCGTGGGAGTTGTCCGCCAGCGCTGAAGCCACGATCTCCGGTCGATCTTGCACCACGCAGTGCATGTGCGGGAATCTCTGCGCCAGAGTAAACGCAATGTGGCCATGACTCCCTCCAATATCGACCACCGTGCCATGCGCATGCGGCATCCAATCGTACGCGAACACAAAGTCGGCGCTCAACGCAGGACTGCTGGCCAGGAAGCGCATCGCCTGCGCAAAGTAGCGAGCGCGCTCGGGCCGCGTGGCGAGGTGCTCGAAGAAGCCTAATGAGGTGTCGTAGGCCAGGCTGTAGGCTGTGCGGCTCATATCCTGCGTCCCGGGCCATTTCTCCATCACGTCGACGACGTGGTGCGTGCTCTTGGACATGAGCGATCCGCACTCGGTCAGCCCGGTGAGCACAGGCATGGACAGCATGGCCTTTGAGGCGGCCGAGTACGACACCAAGTCACCAGGGATGCTGTTGATGAGGTAACGAGCCGAGCCATGGCGGACGAGCGTTCTGGTGTCATCGACATGCATGCCGGTTTTGGATGCGAGATCAGAGATTGATATTGCGGAGCCGTCAGATGGGAGCGCTGCTGGTATCTTGAAGCGAGTCAAGCCGTGCACACTGACGAGCTGTGACATCTGTGTTATCGGTGAGTCCTCGTTTCCACTTTTTCACGACAAAGCAACAGACCTCGCTGGTGTGAGACATGATGATCCCGAGCGGCCCAAGGAGATGGCAGCGAAGCTCATCAATTGCCTCGAGAGCGGCATGACGCGCTGCATCTGCTTCGGCTGATAGCTTCAGGACTGGTGGATAGGTGTGATGGAAAGATGGCTGTGGTAGTCCATTCTCTTTGATGAAACTATCCACTTCAGCTGTTCTCTCCGAGATGATGTTGGTGAGCCTATGCAGCACGCTACTTGCAGCCATGTTTGTTGTATACGCAACGAGGCTTTTGCATCAGATCGAGGGAAGTCGGGTGAGGGCGACCAGGTAATTATAGGTTGCTTGTAACATATTGTTCTCAGACCTTCAGCCAATGATCTCACAGTAGATCAATCTCTGCGGGGTACATATGATCGATGTAAGAGTAAGCAGTAAGCACAGATGAAAAGACACCGATATGGAAACCCGACCACTCCTCCACGATGGAGATAGTGACAAAAATGTATGGCATTGAAGAGAACTGCCAGGGGGCAAAGGTTAGTGCTTATTGAAGAGTCGGGCAACCATTACCCAGCCTGTAGTGGAAGGTACATCTCACCACGCAGAACAGATGCAAGGCCCAAGATTAAGAAGATTTGAGACTATCAAACGTACACTAGGATAGGAGTTTTGGCAAGAAGCAAGACCGTCCATAGCCAGGATTTACCCTCCGCTGATGTGTTCACAACACATCAAGCAGACACAGTCTAAATTGCACCAAATGTATGGGCAGATCGATGGCGCTTAAAGCCCCGGTTAATGTGCCTTCCTCTTTGAAACCCTTGCATGGGTGACGATAACGCAGACGACCAACACCAGACAGATGGTCGGAATCATCCACGCGCTCCCAAGCCATGCAATCATCTGTCCGTCGTTGTATCGTATCGCTGAGAGGCAGCACAGGGCGATGCCGAAAGCAATGCAGATGGCTGAGCGGACGTAGACGGAGATGCGACGCCCATGCTTGGGAAGGGAGAGAATGCCAAGGGCAGCGATGAGGATGAGTGCAAGACCACCCTGTTATGTTTAGTACAGTGAACGGATGAGAAGGCAGAAAAAACTTACAGCGATGAAAGTGTATGTCATAACTAAGTCGAAGATGTCGTAGTATTGGTCGACCAGAGATCCGAGATCTGGCGAAGTCTTGCTCTTTGTCTTGTTCTTACTCTTTGAAACAGTGACACTGAAGCTGTCGAACAGTGTCTTCAGAGTCGAGATTGCGATGTTACTGTAGCCGTAGAGGAATTGGTCTTGCGCTGTAACATTTTTTTGAATCGACAAGTATGCTGTCAATACTCTCCCAAAGGTCTTATGTAGCAGTCGCGACAGCCTCGATCTCCTTGAAAGCGTCGACGCCCTTCGGAACGGCGATATAGACATTGTTGTAGCTAGTCTGATTGGCGAAGAGCGCGAAGATCTCACCAACAGTGCCGTTGTAGAACATGGAGTTGGCTACCCACCAGGCGAAGGAGGTTCCTTCGGGGAAGTGTGATGCATTGTCTGTGTTCTCGAAGATGCTCGTGAGCCAGTCAATCGCTGGTAGAAATTGCGCCTCCCAGCCATTGACTGCTTCCACTGCTTGGCGCCGGATAATGAGCAACGAGATACCCTGCAGGATGAGTACCAGCACAAGGTGAAGTGGGAAGTGCAAGAATGACCGCATCTGCTGCTTGATGCTGTCGAGGTGCTCCTCTTGCATGCAGTCGAAGTACAGCGAGTAACACCAGTAAATGATCAAAACGGCGGCAATAATCTGACCCACTACTGCAGCTGACCAGAGAAACTCGTTCTTCACGATCTTTGAGATCGAATTGCAGATGACGATGATAACTTCTTCGAGGATGATCAGAGACAGGAGGGACATGCCCTGTACCATGTGTGTGCCCTTGAACGAGATAGCTTTGCATCTGGGTACGCAGGAAACGGCGACTGTAAGGATGGTCTCTGAAATAGCGATAATGTACCAAGCAATGTACGCATTCGAGTATTTCTCTATGGAAAAGCTGTCTACATCGTAGGTTGTGTCGGGAAAAGCAGGCGTTAGTGCACCGTAGAGGATCGCGGCGGCGGGAGTCGAAGCCATTATCAATAGGATAGGAAGGACCGCGATTTTGTACTTCTTATTGTAGACTAGGGTGACGCCGTATTGAGCGAACAGGGTGAGACGTGAGACCATCAAGATCAGACCAAAAGCCTTATAGATCTTGTAGTCCCACTGTGCTTGACCGGGCTTCCACTGGGGTCCGATTACAGCGAAGCCGACCATAACGCCAAAGTGGATTGCCTTGGCAGTGCGTTCGAAGATAGAGTCGGCGCTGAAGCGCACGTCGTACAGCGACACTTGGTACCAAGTGAGCCAGAGCAAGCTGAAGAAGCCGACGTATGCGGTCAGAGAGTCTTTATCGTTGATCTCGAGCATGGACGTGAAAGTCGTCAAGTTCGCGACGAAGAACAAATCGTAGAACAGCTCTGCTGTCGTCACTTCTGTATGGCGTGGCGATGGAAAGCTGGGTTTTCATGTAACGAGCAGTCCATGTTGCCGAAATTGGGTTGAAAAGCATCGACGCTGTGTGCATGTGCGGCTGTCTTGTGCTGCTGTTCGAGGTCGGTATCCTATTTGCTTGCTTCGGTTTGTTTGTCGATGCGTTTCGATAAGAGTGGTGGCAAAGAAACCAAGAGGATTGTTACCCTCGTGGTGATGAGCCTCGTGGCCCATCTTGAAGATGCCAGACTAGTGAACCAGGCAGTAATCAGACCCAAGCAGGGCGAAGCTGGAAGATGTCTGCTGCCGGAGAATTTGGGATAAGCGTAGTGGGCGATTTGACTTGGGAGCAATACTTGGATCTTATACCAGGAACTGTATGGCAAATCTCGGGTGTGGCAAGATAGCTCGTAGGGCCGACGTCCCTTCAGCCACCATGTATGCCACCTCAACAGCAGTAAAAATACACGATAACCCCAAAATTACCGATACTGTCGTCCTTGAGGCTTCAAACACGCATCCCATATGGCGCCAACGCATCTCTAGTGAAATGAATTCAAAGCCATGCATGAGAACCCATCCACTATGGATGCCACGCTGCAGAGATGAAGTTGAAGTATGGCCCCCAAAAGGTCAAGCCTTGACGCAAAGTCAATGTACACTTTCGTCACTGGTTCGAGCCTCGAGTAACCCAGGATGTACATCTCACCACGACGTTTCTGGGATGTGGGCAGGCGTAAGGCTGTTTGCCAAGGCTGAAAGCAAGGCCCGAAAATGGAAGCTTTCCGGGGGTAAGCTTACATCGATCAATTGATTCGGTGAGCGACATTGGAAGCTTGCGACAATTTAACCTGCAGTGGCTTGCCGTCAAGACACGATATCGCTTTTGGCCCCTGTTTCGGCCAATAAAATTGAAAATCAGCCTTCTTGGCTTGGCAGCTGAATTGCAGATGCGGTGTCCAGACCTCAAGCCGTGAACGATCAGATAAAGTGTCACTTCGACCGTAAGCAGTGCCGTCAAATGCTTCGTTCTTCATGTTTGATGTTCGTAGTCCTCCCGTGCAAGAGGCCTGGTCTGCTCAATGAGCGGACGGACAATTGAAAGTCTCCGGACTGCACCACTGAGAACCCGTGTGTTTGGATTGTCGAGATGTTTAGCGACTCTTCTTCCGGAATTTGTTGTTGGATTTGGGAACCTCCTTTTGGGCGCCGTGAACATCAAGCAATTAAGTCGAGACGCAGGACAACCTAGGCGAGTTCTGTGGCACAAGGGCCATTTGTTGTTGGCAACGTTGCGATTCGACAATTGTTGTTTCGTCTTTGATTGCTGTAGCTGCTTCAACCCATGTTGCTTATTGCGCAGAGCGACCCGTACACAAAAGGCCGTTGTAGAATCCTGCGTCACCTCAGTTGGGTCGAGACCACTGGTTTGCCGCCCATAAGAGGCTCACCAGTCAATGTCGCAGTCAGCATACTGTGGAGTGTACATGTGTGATTTGATCTAAATCGCTGCAACACCTCACACGCACAGGTGTACCGTCCAGTACAGCGTCAGTTCGATACGCCCATGTGTGTAGGTGTTGCAACGCCAGTATTACCTTGTATCTTCGTCGTTGATCTGCATCTGTATCCGCATTGCTTCTTGTTCCCAGAAGTCTGCCAACTGCTCAGCTCCTCGCCTTCCTCCAAACTGTACATCGCCATTGGCCATGTCACCCTCGGCACCGTCCATAAGGCGCTGGAAACAACCCTTGTTCTTGGGGTCGTTGAAATGTTGATAGGGGCGTCCTGGGTCCAGCCAGGCACCGCACAAGTAACAGAAGTGTGTTTTGCACTGTGCGCATGTCATGTGGTTGCCTAGATTCAGTCAGTTTGTCACCAGAGCGATCAAGTTGTGTACACCTACAGCCGAATGACTTCTGACAGGGCACGGAACAATAAGCGCACGGCGAAGTGTTCTTCATGATGAAGTTTAGCGATGCCTGGTCCTCTTCGGTGAGCTGATTGGCGTCGCGGGGTTCGCAGCGCACAAAGTCCCCATGCCAGGACGATAGGCAGACCACGCAGAAGGCGAGCGTACAATCTTCGCAGACGGCCAGACGATCCATACCGCGAACACCGACAGCACGCTTCTCTGGTCCAGTGGGAGCTTCTGGCTGAGCTTGGACATCCTCTTCAGCCTCCGAGTCCGAGTCGTCCATCTGGGTTACGTCGGTGATTTTGGGATATCTGGGTGAGCGCATTGCACCCTGACACCATTGCCGCGGACAGAACATGATGTTGGGATCTGACTCCATCTTCTTCTTTCGCTTGATGTTAACGTATCGTTCAACCTGCTTGCGTGATATCGGAATTTGCAGCAACTCTTTCGGCGATATCAGGCGCTCTTTTTTCTTGTTGCCACCACACTCTGTCGACATGCATTTGACATTGTTAACGGCACCCTCTGTGATACAGTTGTTGTAGTAATCCTGCAGGCAGGCAACGCAGAAGACGTGGCTGCAGCGCTCCATGCGGTAGCAGGCTGATCCCTTCTTAGGTTCTAGGCAAACCTCGCAGTCGAACGTTTCCTTATCGAACAGCTCGCGCTTCATCTGCTTGCTGTAGTCCAGCAACTCCTTGCGCATCATGGTTGGTAGTGTAAGCTCCTCAATCCCAAAGCACGTCTCAGCTTGCTCCTGCAATGAGCTGATGTAGGCAAATAGCACCATCCCGCCTCCATATTCGTCCCATAGCGATTTCGCTTCATCTGCTAACTTCTGCGCGCTGCTCTCTGGCAGCCACTGCGGGGTAGTGGTGATCTCGACGTGTGGCGGCGCTTCGTTTGGGTATTCGTGGGGCAGATCGAACTCGACGTGTAGTGATGGAAGATATCCCAAGCGTTCAACGGTATCTTCGGGCGTGAATGTAACGGGAAGTGGCTTCGTGGGCGCCACCAGCAGGTCGAGGGTCGCCTTATATCGATGACTGGGTTCAATGACAAGCTCTGGGTAGATCGATTGCAATGTGCCCAACTCTTCAGTGCGCTCGTCAGAGTCCTCGTCCATAGTGATGTGTGGTCGGTGAAGGTATTGTCGAGGTGGTGGCGTTCAAAAGTTGTATGTACTTTGCGGCACCAGCGCGGAGGAAGACGGAGATAACAGAAGGGCGCTGACAGGCAGTGGCGACTATTTTTGGCGAAGAAAGGCAAATGCGCCCTTGAATCGAGTGAGAAGTCCCATCTCTAAGGCTAGAAAGTTTTGCGGGCGCGCTATTGACGGCGGCGAGCCTTGAGTAAAGCTGTTGTTGCTGCTGACAGCGGAAACTTCCTGGCGTTGCAGCGATGGAAGGCGCCAAGCCGCCGTCATCGTGCATCGTCACCGAGTCCCCGAGTATCCTGAGGACAGCAGCCCTTATTTTTCTCGGAACAAATTGACAGCAAGATGGAGAACCCTCCGCTTGCCTCGCTGTCACTGACGCATGTCCACTACGTTTGTATCCCACCGCTGCCCCTGCTGTCGATGATGCTGATCCTGCAAGAACCCCGCGGACCGCATCTCCTACCTCTGCGCCTGGCTGGCGCTTGTGCCGCAGGGGCTATGCGTTGTGTATGCCACGCTGATATGGTCGAATCGCGAGGTTGAGATTGGGCTCATGTTTGCTGGCCAGATGGCGTGCGAAGCCCTCAATTGGGTGCTGAAGCGTCATTTCAAGGAGGAGCGACCTCGAGGTACACAAACATTCGTCCCAATGCAGTTCAGATGACACGCTAACAATAGTAGAAATGCACGGCAAGGGCTATGGTATGCCTTCGTCACACGCACAGTTTGTGGCTTTCTTCTCAGTCACACTGACGCTGTTCCTGCTGTTTCGTCACGTCCCTCACCCTACCGAAACGCACACGCCGTTCAGTCTCGCCGGCCGCTTTGTGCTTTCACTGCTCGCTTTAGCGTCTGCTGCAGCTGTCGCCGCCAGTCGTATATACCTCAGCTATCACACCCAAAAGCAAGTACTGGTTGGCTGCGCTTGCGGTGCAGCGTTCGCCGTCGCGTGGTTTGCCTTCACCACATATCTGCGTCGAGCTGGGTGGATCGACTGGGCACTTGGTACCTGGCTGTTCAGAGCATTTCGAGTCCGAGACTTAGTCATCCAGGAGGATTTAGTCGACTCGGGCTGGGCCAGATGGGAGGACAGGCGCAAACGACAGGACTTCCGCTCACAGGGCAAGAAAAGCAGATGAGGCGACGTCATCATTAGCAAAAGTTGAAAATCCACAGCGCAATCACCAACAATGTCAAATTCAGATTGACCTCACTCGCTTCAGCCCATCCCCTCAACCCGTCGCAAATGCTCTACTCTGCCATTGGACGGCAATCTGCTTTATTGGACGGTCGCGCAACCTCTTGGCGCTTTCGTACGTGCGTGATTGCCACTTCAAGGCAGGCAATCGGTTGTTTTCAACAGCAGAACCATTGACAACGTCGCTTGCTCTGAGCGTGCGCCAGTCTATTGCAAGGACTTCATCGCGGAGCGACTTCACGCCAATTGCAGGGTATCGTCAGCCAGCAGGCGTCAAGATACTTCAGTGTTGCATATTCCCGACCGTTGTTGCTTTTCGCTTGTTTCCATAGGTCTGCGCGCGCTGCTGCATGCCGTCTCACGTTTTCAAGACGTCAACGCTCGTCACGAATATCGGCCCATCAGCTTCATCAACCCACGCAAATCATCGGCAACCTGCACTATCTACATCTACATCGCCGTCGCCAAACAAACAGTGGACCGGCATATAATGCCTCTCATGCTTTCAAAACCTACCAATCATTGCAAGACCCTGCGTAAGGACTGCCCACTAAGCTCCTGTCCCACTGCATGATCGTCACGCGTGGTCACGCTTCATGGGATAGAGGCCTTCTACCACTTGCGTAAGTCTCAGCCAAGTTCTATTTTACAGTCAGTATGTAGGTTGTACGTGCAAAATACGTGTTGAGAAAGGTTCTGATCATGTGAGAATGAATGGTGTTAATGCCTCCTCCCGCGCCGTGAAGACTGCGCATCTCTCATCCCCATCCGCACCAACCTGACTTATCCTTCCTCGTTGTATTGCTTCATCTACCTTTCGCCATTCCGTCCACGAATCTCTGATTCCGCTCAGTAGCAAGACTCCTAGTATTGCAATGCCTCGACTTCCAATACACCGCGCACCGGGGGAGCGAGGTGGTCATACTAACGGCAGTACGTATGGCAACAGCCGACAAAAACACCGCCAGCTCAGCACACTGGAAAAGCATCTGGTTGCTGCGTCAGGAGAGTTTTGCGGCACCTTCTTGTTTTTGTACTTCGGTTTCGCCTGCCAGATCATGCTACACACTCAACAGAGCGAGATGTCACTTCATAATGGCGGCTCCAGTGCACAGACGAACATCTATACAGCACTTGTGTACGGTTTCAGTCTATTGGTGAATGCCTGGGCTTTCTATCGAATCAGCGGTGGTTTGTTCAACCCTGCCGTGAGTGCTGTACCTAGTTTCCTATGCTGCACAATACTGATACATCATACAGGTCACCTTTGGCATGGTCCTCGCTGGTACTCTCCCGCCCATCCGTGGTCTCGTCCTCTTTCCTGCCCAGCTTCTTGCCGGTATGTGTGCTGCTGGTCTTGTGCAGTGCATGTTTCCCGGCGATATCACGCTTACCAACACCACACTATCGCCCGGCACCAGCATCGCGCAGGGTGTGTTCATCGAGATGTTCATGACTGCTGAGCTAGTGTTTGTGGTTCTTATGCTTGCTGCTGAAAAGAGCAAGGACACATTCATGGCCCCTATTGGCATCGGACTGGCGCTTTTCGTTGCTATGATGGGTGGTAAGTTGCCAGTTTCATACACATTCATGTTGCAGCGGACAGTCGTATTGACGAATCACTAGGTGTGTACTATACGGGCGCATCTCTCAATCCCTCACGCAGTTTCGGTCCTGCAGTCGCAGGCACTTCGTTCTCTGGCTACCACTGGATCTACTGGGTCGGGCCTCTACTTGGTGGCGCAGTTGCTGCTGGATATTACCGGTTCGCCAAGTACTTCAACTACGAGGAGGCGAACCCTGGACAGGACTCTGCGAATGGTGACTTCAGAGAGTAAGCACGTCGCATGACGCGTCGACGTCAGCGCGTTCTTACTGCTCTTTCGACTTTTGCGCCCAAACACGTTCTGAATGGCGGCTACCTTCTATGATCACACTATGACGTGTTCTACTCTACCGCGAGCGCTCGGAGGTGACAAGGGTGAAGATACATAGCCCTAGGCGCTAAGATGTCACAGCTTGCCCGGCGTGCTCACCTCCTTCAATATCCGCATCAACACACTCTATGGTCCTTTGCTTTTGATTGATCAGTTGCTAACATAACCACTAAGCCTTTCGAAGGTCCAGTGCGGAATAATCGCTCATGCCTTCCGCGCCCCCTTCAAATTCAACCTGAAAGTACGCTCTCGGGCGCTGGAGGCCGCGGCAATGATTTCTTATTCTAACCGTTGATAGGGAGGCGTCTTTACGATTACCACTGCTCGTGGTTTTGTTTTTGTCAGAAGGATAGCTCAGCGAGTCGGACATTGTATCCGGGTCATTGTTACCACGATCATCATGAAGTTTTACCTTCTAACGCCGCCATAAAGGGCTTCAAGAAATTTGGTGGCCTCACAGAAGGCTCCAATGGATGTTGCAATGGGACAAAGAGTCATAAACGATTGCAAAGAACATGATTAGAACTGCAGCATTGAGACTACAGCTTTGCACGACTTCCCTGTCTCAGATTTTCAATATATCCCGCTCAGTAACCTCTCTCTTCCGCGCACCGTCCACAAACCCCCTTCACTCATTCTCCCAATATCAACTCGCAAATGCGACCCTTTCTCCGCTATCCATCACCTCCGAAAGATACATGGACATGTAGCCTGGGCCCCAGCAGCTCCAAATGTCCCCCGCGCATGGATTGTTCTTCCAGACATGCGTTGCATACAACAGCTGTGTATATTCAACATAAGACTGCTCTCAAATGATGCTCGATCGGTATTGCTAGCGCTAAAGCGTAAGATTGTGTGCTTCGCTAATCGCAGGTGCTTAAGCAAGCGTTGCTAGCGTTGCAGATATCCGAAGCGAAAGACGTAGGAAACAGGACATACGGCGCCAAGATATCGGTGTGGGAAGTTCAGTGGCAAGGTGATGATTGCGAGCAGACATTTGGAATGGATGTAATGATCCAGAAACGCCTAAGATCAGTTATGGTGTAAATGCTTCAACGCTTGTCGAATCATGCCCCACCAAAGTCGTACCAGGCAATGCATTTCAAAGATTTAGGTAGGTCCGCTCATCTCGAAGCGTATGGCGCGTCTTCAGCGACTTACACGAAGAATCTGCCACTGCGCGGCGCCTTCCATCGATCAGTCATGTCATTCTACTCCTTCACCTGCTTCCTGGCAACCTTGCTCTCTACAGCCTTGTCGACGACGCTAATGGCCTCACCGTCGATGAATTGGCTATCGAAACGATAGCCTTTGAACCTCGAAGTTGATACATGGTGATCGTACAGGTAGTCGAGTTGCTCGATCGTGAAACCTTTCATCTCAGGAACGATGAAATATACCCAAGCAGCAGTAATGAAAGAGAAAGCACCCCAGATGAAACCCTGTAGCTGTTAAAACAGTGCTTGAAATATAATGGGGTATGGAGAACACTTACGATCTTTCCACCGAGGTTTCCGTGGCCTTCGTCCTGAATGTACGGCGATACGGATGTGATGAGTAGCGACACACCAAAGCCAAAGAAGCACGCAACGGCTTGCACCTTCTCTCGGTTCCGCGATGGCGCTGATTCGACGGTAGTGATCCAGATGAGGGGAGATTGGATGCCGAACGAAGTTTGCCAGAGGAAGATGAGTGCAATAGAGGCTTTCTTTACAACGTCCGGTGGGTTTGTGAATGCCACAACCAGGCTGGACACTATCGTCAACGTGATGCCGCAGAACAAGGCCGTCGAGATTAATATGGGACGGCGGCCGGCAGTATCCGGCAGAAAGTGGCCAGTGAGAATGGCGACATAGTACAACGAGTACAAGCCCATGATGACAGGAAAGACGTTGGTGACCCCAGTGGATGTGAGGAAAGACACAATATAGCTGTTCATGTACGAAGAGCCTTGGGCTTGCTGCAGTGACTGCACACCCACGGCGATGAGGAGACGTCGCAGGTCAGCACCGTGCATGAGATCAGCCCAACTGGCCGCGTTTTCATTACTACGTTCTGCATCGATCGCAAGCTGGATTTCTTGAATGTATCCGGAGGCATTGAAACTGTTTGTGCATGTCGAAAATAGCTGCGTAGCAGCTAATGTAGCCTCTTCGTGCCGTCTGCGTCTCACATGTCAGTATACGCCGTTGATGCCTGGAATCATACATACCCTTTCCAGACTAGCCAGCGTGGCGATTCTGCTCGGAATGTTGGGAAGAAGCAGCCAAAATGAACCCACGAGGTCCATGTGTCCGCAAAGTCGACAAAGACTTGGCTACAACGCTGTATAGGCATCGCAATATCCACCGGGGCCGCCACAGTACGAGGCTGAGAGACTTGGCCTACAGCAGCGTGGAGACGCTTCTCATAGTACTCGGTCAGGTCGAGAGCAAGGTCATTGGAATCGTCGGAAGGGATCGATCGTGCAACCAGAGCAGACAGTCGTGCGTTTTCGAGAAGGAGCTCTGCGACCGAAGGACTGGATCCAGAGACATCGGCAGTGCGTACACATCCTCGTACTACCACCACCTCACGCTTGCAATCTGCGGCAGTGCCTCGATTCAAGCAAGCCTGACAGGGGATGGTCCTGCTGCATTTGACCTTTCTGGACGCACACGATGTGCAGGATAGTGGAGCACGCTGTGTCGAGCGATGAGTGTTTTGCATCCTGCACGAAGATCGTAAAGCGTATGAGTGTTATGTTAGGCGACCAAAAAGTACCACTGGATTGCTCGGCGGGACAGTGTCAATATGGCGATAACGATCCTGTTGCAAGAGTGGGGTTGTGTCCCAAAACCTCAGGCACAGAATCTCGGGCTTGTGACATTATTGTCGTGCTCTGAGTTCCCATAGTTTGAAACCTGTCAAGGGTGAGCTGAGTTGTGGACTCCTTATCGGCGGACGCTCCTTGACACGAAATGCCTGACGATTGTCAGATCGATGGTCGGTATTGAGCGCAATTGGTCTGTGCATTGTTGACACCCGTCTAGCGTGACTTCCCTACAAGGCCACCTCGGGAAGGATGGAACTGTGCATGGACACCTCACCCCCTGATGAGCGCAAGGTTCTCCGCCTTCCAAATCGCACCATCTGCGTTCCTGCAGAGTCATTAAGATCCCAGAGACTCATTTACTGGAGGTCCCGTGTTTGACGCATTCCAGAAAGAATATTCGTCCCGCTACTCCGCCACACATACAACCTGGCATTCAGCCGAGCAGTGGGTTCCATTGACCTCGTTCCTTCAGCGACAGCTCAGGGCAGAGATGCACGGAAACTTGTCAGCATCGACATGCGGTGAGAATGTATAGCTTAAGAAGCCTATCGCATCCCCAAGATCGGTGTCTCTTCACAGCCGCAACCTTGCCATGATTAAGATACCACGTGCCGCGACATAGGGTCTCACCGTTGAAGAACGTTCTTTCTGCATGCGGGCCGTTGAGCAAGCATTCTCGCAAGCCACCAAAATGCTTTGAGCCTTGTTGTTGACCGATGTGGCATGTCCTCAAACATTGTGCTCGTCGATGTAACAGGGTCAGGCTAAACGGCTGTACTGGCGACTGATGACAGGCCTCAGCAGTTTACACGGCAGGGAGGTCCCTACGCTTTCACCCGGTGCATCCGTCTAAAATCCGAAAACGATGCCGTGATGCACATCGCACCCTGTTCGCGACTGACTTTGATACTGAAGGTGTCCTGGGCAAGGGTCAGTCAAGCTAACAGCAGCGTGATCTGCAGATTGACATGACGATTGCTAGTAACGAGCGAGCTCGCACTATTTGCGAGCTTCATTCGGATTGTGCCGGAAGATATCACGGTGTCAGGGTTGCAGCCTTACCCGAGTCCCGGCCCGAAGGCAGAGATGTGCTTAAGACTATATTGCTGGCTGTCTTAGGCCCAGCAAGCGTAAGTTGTCTCCACCCACTCCATGCCCCACCAGAATGCATTCCGACCTCGATCACAATCCTCGTGGACGTCAAGCGGTCGTGATCTCTGCGACGTTCACAGCGCTTGCCTTTTTTATTGTCAGCCTACGGTTGTACACTCGTCTCTTCCTTGTTCGTAGTCCGGGTGTGGAAGACTATGGCGTTACCTTGGCTATGGTAAGTGAAGCTGCAGGCCTGGAGCCCTGGCATCGCTGACAAAGTCAGGTCTGCTCCATCTGTTTGACCGTTTGCATTGGTTATCGTAGGTGTATTCGAATTGCTGTTGGCTACAGTATCTAACTCCGAAGCAGAGGCGCAGTGGGGCATGGGCCAGCATATCCAGGATCTCCAACCCGACACGATACAGAGATCTCTCAAGGTATCGTTACATGCTTCGCCCCAGTCTGCCAGAACCGCGCACTAATTGTCGTAGGCCTTCTGGGCGTCTTTGATAGTCTACTACCTTTCGCTGGGGCTGACAAAGGGTTCAATGCTTCTGCAGTACCGCCGTGTGTTCACCATTCGAGCTTTCAAGATTGGCAACTACGCCGTCATGGCCGTCGTCGTATGTTACACGTTCTGGACCGTCTTCAGCAGCATCTTTGCGTGCGTACCAGTCAGGGCATTCTGGACGCGCGAACCGGCCCGCTGCATAAACCAATTTGCGATGTGGTTGTAAGTCCGAGTGAACCGAGATCGACGGCCATCGCTAATATTTACGCAGTACTAACGCTGCAATCAACATCTCCACAGACTTCGCGATCATTATCCTTCCGATGCCCGTTATTCGCAGCTTGAACTTGGACCGGCGGCAGAAGACAGCTCTGATGGGCATATTCGCCGTTGGAGGTTTGTAAGTTCGAAATGGTTGCATCCTTGCTAATAACACGCACCCCCCAGCACATCCGCCGAAGCGTTCATGTAAGATCCGATGGACTGACAATGCTGCAGCGTCTGCCTTGTCTCTGTACTTCGTCTCCAATCGCTCGTGGCCATTTCCAACTCCTCCGACCCAACGTACGATAATCCTCCTGCGGCAACTTGGAGCTCGGTGGAGACCAACGTAGGTATCATCTGCTCTTGCCTGCCTCTTCTCCGACCACTTGTAGTGCGCTGGCTACCTGATTCTCTCTCTTCGTACAAACGTAGTATGAAGTCGAAAGAGAAGCTATATGTCATGATGAGCAGTGGGAAGGGCGGCAAACATGGAAGATCACACACCGAATACGATCTTGCAGCTCTTCCGACAAGGACAAACACGCGTGGTGTTAGCGGGGATCCAGCTCTAGACATCCATGTCGTCACAGAGGTGCAGGTGCAAGTAGAGAAGGTTCAACGAGACGACCAGCGCAACAAATCAAGCGCAGAAGTAACAAGCAAGCAAGAGAGCACCGAGCACCTTGTATAGAATTAGCTTCGTACAAGATAGAAGAGATTGTAGTTCTTAACATAATACAATAGTCTCTGCAATTAGATGGTAGATATTCAGATAGAGAGTTTAGCTATTGTAAGAAGCAAGCTCGCGTTGCTCTACATTAATTAGTAAGAGTTAGCCTCTAAGAACTAGCTCCGAGCGGGCACTCTAGAGTAGAGTATAAAGAGTACTCATACGCTACTCTTTTCTACTTAACGTCAATTGTGGATTTGTTCTTGCAATGCGATGCGCCATAGAATATGGCGTTATTAGAGATTAGGTTAAAGTCTTGCGACTCTGACACTAAGGGGCTTAGTGTTCTTATTGTCTGACGATAACAGATAGGCCGTCTACCTAGTCACCGTACACGTAGTCGCGGCTAGACGCTGACATGCTGCCGAGACTGAGCGCAACGCTGACTCTTGCACGAGCCGGGAACATCAAAACGCTGTACCACGTTGCCCACCTCGGTGTTGTGGAGACTTTACGCCTGCAATCCTACTCAATACTCCTGACAGGTAAAATCAAACAAAGGTGCGCAGAAAAAACGTCAGGCTGGGAAGCTGACAGCCAGCGTATCCAACGAGACGTATTACGGACAGTAATACGGCTACGGTACGGATCACGTGATCCGTACTGTAGCAGAGGTGTAGTGAACCGTACAGTAACGGACTGTAATTGGATGGGCAACCGTAATACTGTCCGTAATTAGCTTATAGTTGGGATGGCTGCAGTGAAGTGCTAAATTAGGCGGACGTTAGGCTTGCCTACAGTTAATTTTTATTTACTTTTACGCAATTAAGTAACGTACCCCACGGGCGAAGGAATCAACGGGCGAGAGAATCACTTTTGCCAAGACCCCACTAAAACTCACCCTATTATAGTCCAAAACATCATACTTTAGCCCTGCAAGATGCAGTACAGCCTATAATATTATTTAGAGGCTACTTCTATATCACTCTTGCACATTCGCGCGTTATGCCTAGTCTTGTTGCAACGTCTACAGCGTCTTTAGGAGGGCTTGCTTACTTTAGCGCGCACCTGCCTCTTCGCTCTCTTTCTATTACTACGCGCTCTAAACTTCTTTAGAGCTATTAATCACTAGCTCTCTTTAACTAATAGAGTTCCTTCTTGCTAAATTTACTTTCTTTTATGCAATTTGCGTTGTGTAGTAGCCTTAACAGCTACTTTAAGCTTATAGATCTGTTTTTGTGTAAGCGCAAGCTTATGCAATAGAATTGCTCCTCTCTTTGCGTAGTGCTTAATCGCGCTAGCAATAGAATTTAGAAAGCTACCTTAGTATCTTCAAAACTTGTTCTTAATTAGAGCAGATTAAGAGTAGAATTCTAGGGTATTGCTTAGAGTTTACAACTGCTAGAGCTTCTTGTTAACAGGGAGTTATAGTAATAGAGTCTGCAGCTTTACATTAAGGCTGCTTATGACCTAATCTAGGTTAAAAGGGACTAGTCTAGCGCCTTAGAACCCTTCTAGAATATTGCTAGCAGTAATTGCAGCATTATAAGCTGCTTTAAAGCATAGCAGAAACTCTAGCTTTGTAATATAGTTAATCTAGTTGTGTATAGCGTTTTTGGCTTAGCGTGTGCAGACCTTCTTTAGAGGGGCAAAATAGCCTATATTAAGTAGCTGTAGGAGGTGTAATAAGTGCGGAGGCATATATATAGGGATAATTTGGTTGTTCTTGCAGTATTGCTAGAACTTGGGTAAGTTATAGCTCTTATGGCTATTAACAATTAGCATACAGTAGGTGCTAACAGTACGCCTTTTTAAATGCGTATTAAAGTGCTTTAACTAGTTAAAAGTAAGCTTATTAGTAGTCTAGCTATTCTTAGAGATTCTAATTACCTAGTTTTAGAGTAGGTCTTCGCTCTTATACTAGTTTAATAGGTAGTTGCGTGCTTTAAAGATAATAAAGGGCAGAATAGCCTATTCTTTAGTATTAATGCTCTAAATGACTGTTGCCCACTTCTAGTTGCCTAGCTGGACCTGCTTTAGCTGTCCTCGCATATCTAAAGCTGTAACAACTGCTCTGTTGCTTATCTAGCCTATTATGAAGCTTGTCTTGTCGAAGTTGTATGTGTTGTTGTCCTAGATGCTATACTTAGCTTTAATATTGGCTACTAGACTAAACTAGCCCTGGATTACTCTAGAATTCTTGCAGAGGGCTCGCTTGTAGTCATACTTGCAATTAAACTTCACTTTAAGCTCTTCCTAGCGCGAAACAAACATACTAGCCTAATTTAGGCTAACATAGCCTATTCTACGCTTAGCGCGTAGAATATTAGCTATATTAGCTACATCTTGCAGCTAAGGGGGAAAGCCTCGCGCAACTAAGTTAAGTATATGCTTAACAATTACTTGCTCCTTATTATTATCTAAGTTCTGTAAGTTGGCTATAGTATTAACCTGTAAAGGCTGTCTAGCGCGTTGTTTGCTTATAGTACTTTAAGAGGCTCTATAGATAGCTGCAGCGCGTCGCTGAGAGAGGTTCGCGTCTTATTTAAGAGCTTGAATTGCAAGCTGTACCTAAGCTTCTTTTAGGGCGTCTAACTGTTATTGTTGAAGAGGCATTAGTACAGGGTTAGTGTTTTGGTGGGGTCTTGGCAAAAGTGATTCTCTCGCCCGTTGATTCCTTCGCCCGTGGGGTACGTTATATAGATAATTATTTTGTATAATATTCTTATTTTTTTATAGTTATTTGACTTTATGGTGTAACTATTACTATACCTTGTGCTCTAGCTTATATAACAATAGTAATTAGACTTATAGAGTGTTGTTTAATGTATATAATAGTGTTTTGCAAGTTTAAAACTCTTTTAGACTATTATTTTACTTCTTTTTAATGTTTAGGTCTGTGCGTTTGTTAAGACTTAGCACCACGCCTAATATAAAAACTTAATAGTATAAGCACCTAGTCTTATACTACGCTATAACGCAATTTTTGTGTTTTTTTCTTAATATTAACACGCAGAAGGCTTTTTTAGGCCTATACAAAGCTTTTTTAAGCACAATTACCCCCCTGTTCGAACGCTGTGGCAGTTAACAGGTACATCACTAGGTACACTAACCCTAGAGCCCACAGCTATAGCGACAGCGTTAGATTTGCCTATTACAGGTAATCAAAGGCCTCTTAATGGCTCGCTTAGCAAGCCTTGGCGTACAAGTAGCGTCAATTGCTGTCGTTGTTGTTTTGTAACCATTACTACAACGCCACAACGCCCGTACGCCTGTACGCCTATAACTACCCACCCCTTCACACCTACCTATAACAAGCCTTGGCTTACACAATTGACTACACTGTCTTATGTCTACGCTAAGCCACGCACAGATACTTTGGACACCTAATAAAGGAGAGTAAATCTAGAGCTTTTTAAGGCATCTTGGCTCTAGTATAACGCATGCTCTGCTGCGCAGTATAAGGCTAATAGCGGCTAGCTTTTGCTAGTGCAGTGAAGGTCTTTTGCCTTGCCCTGCTATATATATAAGCACCTCTAGTGAGAAGGTCCTTTTAGCTCCTCGCGTTAGATCTAAAGTATCTCGACATTTTGGCGATATCTGAGATGGCTAGGCATTCAGGTGGCTAGAAAGGAGATTTATAAGTAAACTTGCCTATATAGTCCTCTTGCTTTCCCCTCTAAGCCTTATCTACGACGCCTTAACTAACTTACGAAGATGCAGAGATACTTGCTTAACACCTGATCGACCCGCAGTACCCTTTATCAAGAAGAAACTCCTTCACTAATACACTATGGCCCCAGCTCCAGGCGCCTTGGCAAGATGAGGGCTTCCGAGTCTTAGCTATCACAAGCCTCATCGTCGTCGTCGTCACATCGCTTCCGTGTTAACCGATCGTCGTCCCAAACTGGCTCTCAAGCCTCATCAGCTATCCGTCTTGACTCACCCGAGGCTGACCCATTGCCAACGTCACCATCTCCGATACCTTAAGACACATCCACACACAGCTACCCAACGCCTAGGGATAGCTGTTACGTTAAGGGGGTAACATTTAACGTCGATTTCAACCATGTGTACGCCAGTAGAGAGCGGCTCAAACTATCTCAATTAGGTTACGCTGTTAGGTACAAGGGGTCTCTATCGGGCGGACGGCAACTATCCAATATATGGGCTTATAGGCTTTATCTACAGTACACTAAGCTAGATGGTATAATAAGTGAGGTGTGGTTATATAAGCGTTGTTACTAAGCCTATACGACTTTAGACGCTAAGTACACTATCTATGGCACCTTGTACATACGATTACATATTAAGAAAAAGCACTCTATTGATCCATCTACTGGCAACACTATGCCTAGCACCCTAACCAACATACTAGAGTCTCTATTTACAGCTGCTGCCTACATACCTGGTACGGCAACTCATACGTTACACACACCTTAGGAGGAGCAGCAGTTTTAAGACTTAGTTATTAATTAGACGATTATAAGAGATTTAAGCTTCTAAGATGTTATATACCTGGCAACCTGAGGTCTATTAACATAGAATTAAGCAAATCTACTCAACGCCTTACCTAATTTAGCAACAACAATATTGTCTTATATTAACAAGTACTATCAAACGCGTAAATTAGAAGTATAGCAACTTATCTAATTAGCTGCTAGCAAGATTGCTATAAGCCTTAACTTATAGACTTTCTCTAACTATTATAGCTTCTTAGGTGTTGTTGCTTACTTTGTTAATGCTGACTATAACTAACAAGACCTTCTAATTAGTTTCAAGAACCTTGTTAGTGACTACATAGCTAGTGCGCAGGCCTTAGCAATACTCTAGGTTGTCTAAGAGTACAACTTTAAGTTAAGGTTTAATTATTTTATAAGCAATAACGCGTTAAACAATGATAATAAACTTATCTATTACCTCAACAAACAGTCTAGTATCCTCTGTCTTAGTACTAAGCACTAAATCTGCTGTGCAGGTTATATTATTAACCTTATTGTTAAGGCCTTATTATATAGTGTTAGGGTCTTAAACTTCAAACAATAGCTTGCCTAGGCAGCCCTAATAGAGCAGTTTTAACTATATTAATAACACAGCGTTGTTGGCAAGCTTTATAATTTTGTACAAGCTGTTTGCTGCTCCTACAAGCGCTGTAAGCTGTTCTTATTAACCTTTACTAATCTTGCTAAGAAGGACCCTATATAGAAGTTTGTTAATCTTCAATTACTCTAAGATAGTGGAGTACGCTGGCACTTAGTTTATGTTATGCTTCTCCGTTGCCAGGAGCTGCGTGAGCCAATTGTAGCGTTTCAACGCAAGTACAAACAACAGCAGAGAGTCAATAAGGAGTTTTCTAGTAGTGATGATAAAGGTTAACACTACAGCCCTGTACTTAACGCGTTATTAGACAACAATTAGCTCAAGGTTGACAAACTTATCAACTTTCTTAAAGTACTGTACAACCTCTGCAAAGCGTTAGAAGGCAACAACTCCATGTTAGGCTTTAGCTTATTATAGCAAACTATTGTTAACCTTCAAGCCCTATAGCAACACTATAACTATTAGTCTCTTGCTATTAATAACAACAATAATAGCTACTTTGCAACAGCTGTCAAATTTAGCCTCTAGAAGCTCAACACGTACTAGAAAAAGTTAATACTTGACCCTAAGTACAGCTACTACACTGTCGCTACAGCTCTCCACCCTATGTTACGCCTTAATTAGTTTAAATCTATATAGCGTGACTTTGATAATTAGCACAAAAAAGCTGAATATTCCCCTAATAAGATGTTTAATAAGTACTCTACTGCCACCTCTAATAGCTAAGAAGACAAGATAGAAGCCGAACAGCAACACTAACAGCGTAAACTTCTAGCTAGTTACGCTAACAACCTACTTGTAGTAGTTATGCAGGTTAACCTAGCTTACTTTTACAGCAACTATAGATCCAAGTGTTGGAAGCGTAAGAACGAACTAGCCAATTATATTGATAATCTTAATAAGGACTTTAATCAAGACAACAATTATTAGGAGTTGATAGCTAACCTGTGGTGTTGGTAGCTCAAAATTAGCCATAATAGGTACCCTATACTGTTTAAGATAGCTGTTAACTTTCTTTCTATCCCATCTACAAGCTGTGAGTGTGAGCGCTGCTTTAGTACAGCTAGCCGTACGCTCTCCACTAATCGAAACTTACTGTCTCCTACAACAATTAAGGCACTTTAATTGCAGGAAAATTGGCTCAAGAATCGCGTAGTTAAGAGCTCGTTCCTCCAGGTGTGCTCTCATGTGACGCAGAAGGCGTTAACAACCTAATTATTTAATTTACTTAACTTCTCTAACTAGCCTAAATAGGAAATTTACTATCTATAATACTATTACTGTCTGTAAATTGACTAATTGTGAGCGGACCATACGTAACGACTCTCAAAATCCGTCCGTAAAATCAGTTATAGGGGTCAACCGTACCGTAATACGTCTTGTTGGACACGCTGCTGACAGCTGTAAGAGGCAATATGAGCCCATCAGATCCTAGGATGTAAACTCAATCACGAGCTCGCTTTCCTGCGATGTACAGCGAACATGCAGATGCACTGCGTCACTCACTGGGCTTATGTGCTGAAGAGAGCACAGCTGTGATGTCGCAAGCGTCTAGATTGTTTGATGCGTTATGGCCCCGTGGATTCAACGTGCCAGAACCCTACACCCTGGTGCCGAAGGTGACCGTGGGCACCCTCAAAGTGAAGGTGCACACCTGCGCTGTTCCTCGCCCGTCGCGGCTGTTCTTCCATAGGCAACGGCGTTGGACGTGCTGGGACTTGTGCGCAATGAGTGCAGGAAAACATTGGTGCAAAGCCGACGATAATCATCACGAGCAAAAGAGTGGACACAATGTTGTTGGTCAGAACTCGATTTTCTATTCCTTCCTCTTCAAACGGTTGCAAATTCCATGTGCTCACACAAGACTGTTGTGCACCACCTAAATTACGCTCGAGGTTTGAGCAACCAGCATTCGCCTATTGCCCATCAAGGCCAATCTCCTGCGACCATGCGCGCCACTGGAGCTCTCCACGGCTTTTGCACCAGTTCCTCAGTTGCACGCACCGCTTTGGTCTTTGGTTCCGTCGCATTTGACTCTGTTGCACCCGACTTCGATGAAGCACCCTTGCGCTTACGACTACTTTTTATCTTCCCTGCAGCAGCTTCATCCTTCGCAGCTCGCTTTTTCCTTGCTTCTTCAAGGTCCTCGTAGCTCATCACCTGGGCCTCTCCTAGTACCACCGACCTGGTCGAACGGCGGGCTCTGGCTTCACCGTCGATCTTGGACAAGAATAGGGAACTGAGTAACGTGATGGATAAATACTTGACGTAGCGTGGCGCAATTATATCTTCAACAGTACTGTTGTAACCACAACTCACAACTCAACGACGAGCTCGCGCACCCCTTGCTGCGTATCTCGGAATCGTAACATCTTGCAAAGAGTGCTCTTATGCCGTGTTATGTGTCGCAAGCTTCCAGCTGCTCAGCACTTTGGGTCGATTACACTCTTGTGCCGCTTCTCCAGCTTCCGTCTTGCAGTGTACACCCACTCGTCCAAGAACATCCACAGCCAGAGCAGCATAAACCATCCAGCAACAAAGTCACTCCCTACCAGACTCACCACGCTGAGATAACGGGAGATATACCACACTGAGACCCACTGCACCGCCACCAACTGCTCGGCTGCGAGTGCGACTTGCATAGAGCTCAGGATCGTAGAGACCAGAGCAAACATGAAAAGGAGAGGCCCGTAAAGGCGCGCGAAGAAGTCGCCGTACTGACTGTGTACCTGCTCAAAATGAAACTTGCGAAGCAGCAGCGGAGCATAGAGGTTGAGCAGCGTCAGCCGAAGCTCGCCATAGCAGTACCTCGCCGACACGGCAGCGTCGTCTATGCTTCTGAGCTCTGCCGTGAAGCGACAGAAGGACGGCCAGTCGACCTCCTTAGGGATCAGGCTGAAATGCTCTTGCTGAGCGATGTTGAAGTCTGTCTCGTGTCGGATCAAGTATCTGTACGTGCGCAGGAAGCCAGCCGCAGCCTTGCGAATCTCGCTTCGGTCCTCGCCTAGCTTGTTCGAACGCTCGTTCAGGTAGCCTTCCTAGAACGCGTACGAGAGCAGGTACCGGGGGAGGGGCTTGATCAAGATGCGGTGGTGTATCCACACTAGATGCAGCCGAGGCTCTTCTGTGACTACGATTTCGCGGCTCTTGACCCGTTGTCGATGCAGGGCGTTGATGTTGTCGCTGGATGGGGTGGTCATGATCCACAAGCGAGACGCTATGGTCTCGAGATCTTGAGAGCACAAGTCCCCTTCGAGAAATACTCTCAACCGCGGTTCATCGCTCAGGGTAATTGAAGGCTGGCTAGGCAGAATATTGTCTAGGGAACCAGGTGTGGGTGTAAGATCGCAAATAAGCTCTGTCGCTCTCGAAAACGGCGGCATGGCAGAGAGCGGAAAAATATCGTTGCAAAGACGTCTACGCGACTGGCTGGAGAAGCGCTGATATGTTTGCCTAGCCTCGCAACATGCAAGCACGCGCAGGCGCCAGGCGGCTGTCAGCCGTGGTCCTTCAGCCATCATATTCAGCCTTGCGTCTCAGCCTGACTACCTTCTAACCACCTTTCCAATTTTCCACCTCTTCACTTGGTTGCGACTCTTGTCGGTGACTCCCTACCCCACAGCGCAAGAATAGCAATGGTGGGTCGCTGCACGGATCGAAGCGCACATGCGCCAAACAACGAGCCAGGCTAACGCGGATCCAGGTCTGGCCGGTGACCGACGACGACATCGGGCTAAGAGTGCTCCGCGACGCGCCAGCAGAGGTCACTGAGGCCATCGACGTTGTCGCAATCCACGGCATCGGCGCACATCCAGATGACAGCTGGTGCAAGAATGTCGGCACAAAGGAAAGTCCGCAGTGGGTTAACTGGTTAGTTGAGGAGAGCATGTTGCCAGCTGTGGTCCCACACGCGCGAATCATGCGGTACGGGTACCAGTCGCAGTGGTTTGGAGAGGGAGCGATGCGGCAGAAGGCGTCGACGGTGGCACACCGACTGCTGCTGGCCTTGCGGCGGAGGCGAACGGTAAAGACCATTGGTTCCGAAAACGCTCTTGTTGTTGACTTGATCAGGAACATCCTTCCCGCCCAATTCTCTTTGTAGCACACTGCTTCGGCGGCCTAGTCGTACTGAAAGTAAGCCGCCCACCACGACGTAAAGCCGTGACTGAACTTTGATCTATAGGCACTTATAGATGCGCGGCACGATGAGAGCGAGTGGATTGGTATATTCAAGTCGACCACTGGTCTGGTCTTCTTCGGTACACCATTTAGGGGCGCGGAAGGGATGAGTCAGATGGAGATGCTCGCGGCAGCACGGCAGGAATACCAAGAGGATGAAGTACAGCCGGATGTGCTCAGAATACTGGAGCCAGGGAATGAGTTTCTCCAAGAGATAGTTGATCAATTTGGTAAAACGCGGAAACAGGCAAACAAGGCGCAGGTTGCGTGTTTCTACGAGCTCAAGTCAAGCAATGTTGGAAGCATAGTTGGTCAGCAGAACCGAATGGTAAATTCATGAGCAGACAGTACATTTCATGCTTGCTGACTGGCAACAGAGATTTGTGGTCAGCGAAGGCTCGGGCTGCCTGGAATTGTGTGAAGGTGTGAGCAAGTATTCGCTCTCACGCACGCACTTTGACATGAACAAATTCGGAAAGACCACAGAAGAGGACTTCGAGACGGTGTGTGAAGTTATCAGAACAATGACGCAGATCAGTCAGCATAACAGCTGCTCAATTCCGAGTAAGTGTCTTCTGATTTTGGAGATTGTGACGTTGACCTGTCTGACCTGGCTCAGATACAGATCAAGAAAGCCCAAGCGCACAACACATCCGTGGAGTGTCTGACTCGTCAGAACGAGTCAAGTCCTCGACCAGAAGTCTGCGAGCATTGAAACTTGACTTTACACCAAATGCTCGCACTCCGGCACCTCAAAAGCCGAAAGGCAAAAAAAAAAGGTCAACAGCTTCTAGACCTACGAATGAATGGTCGTCTGCAGAAGATGTGGAACTTGTACGTATAGTACAGGCAATGGAATCGCCTGATTGGAAGCGGGTAGCAGGGCACTTTGTGCAGCGATCTCCCTATGCGTGTCAGAAGAGATCTGAGAAAGTAGATTCACTGAGGTTACCTTAAAACGGGTCTCGTGTGAGGAAATCACGAACTCCGAAGTTACGACTACACTAGCTATGTTTGGAATGCAGAAGAGGAATGAAATAGCCAAACTAGATTTAGATAAGATAACGGGCACACTTAGCGTTTATTTACTACTCACAAATAGAGAGAAGTAGCTTAAAGCAATAGCACTATCTTTGTTCTATATACCTCTTGTATTTCTTCTATTATTCTATACTGCTGTGCTAGAACAGTATAATTGTTAAGAGGCAAAGTGGCCTTCTAACGGGTATGCATTTGTCCTATACTACAGAAGCAGAAAGATAGAGAAGAAAGATTAGCCCTTCTCCTATAAGATAAGCTAAAAGAGTTGCTAAGCCTCGCTTACTAGTGTTGAAGGCGTACCAGGACGAAGTCCTATATCGTACTAGTTCTGTTGGTTCTCGGGGATGAGCACGGTATTTGGAACGGTAGGGTGAGTTATCTAGACGAAGTCTGATATGACAACTCAAAGGGGTTGATACAGGTAACGGGCAATCCAGCTTATATGTATTGGGGTTCAACAGAGGATAGGCAACGCGCTATGCGGCTTGTGTACTGTCGAGGGTTAAGATCTAATAACAAAGTTGATTGACAAAGTTGAACACGAACTATAAGGGTTGTGTTCTTACGTACTATATACTGTAATAATCGTGAGGGCTCACCAGGCTCACTGTGAGCTTCGTGAGCTAGGCTCACCAGCTTACCTCGAGCTGCGTGAGCTGTTACGTGTGCTCCACTTGATCCTGCAGATCCACCTAGCTTGACTGCCAAAGAGTGAGCTTGTCACGTGACTAGTAATTACGCTGCGCCGTAACCGTGCCGCAGGTAGCGCTGTTGTAGAACTACAGCGCTAACCCGCTGTACAATGCTAACAGGTGTTAGCAATTAGTTAAATATAAGAAGATCGTAACAACTAGATTATATAAGCAAGACCTATAAATAGTCTTGTACAAAGAGAAGTAATTCTATTACATAAGCTTACGCTTGCACAAAAATAGATCTATAAGCTTAAAGTAGCTATTAAAACTACTATATAACGCAAATTGTATAAAAGAAAGTAAATTTAGTAAGAAAAGACCTTATTAGTTAAAAAAGGCTAGTAATTAATAGCTTTAAAGAAGTTTAGGGCGCGTAGTAATAGAAAGAAAGCAAAGAGGCAGGTGTGCGCTAAAGTAGGTAAGCCCTTCTAAAGACGCTGTAGACAGTGCAACAAGACTAGGCACAACGCATAAATATGCAAGAGTAATATAGAAGTAGCCTCTAAATAATATTATAGGCTGTACTGCATCTTGCAGGGCTAAAGTGTGATATTTTAGACTATAATAGGGTAAGTTTTAGTAGGGTCTTGGCAAAAGTGATTCTCTCGCCTGTTGATTCCTTCGCCCGTGGGGTACGTTAGAGAACTTTTAACTACATTAGTATATTACTCTACTAACCTTTCTTGCGATAATTGCTTTTGTGCGTAGCTGTACAGCTTCATTTTGTGGTGTTGAGAAAGTGAGGAAATCGTGCATTGACCCGACGCGTGCATTGATCCGGTGGTCTCGGTATACCTAAATAGGGTTTTAATAAAGCTACAAGACGTCTGCGCACAACCCTCGAGCTTCTTCTTTGTACTACAGAAATGCTTGAATATGTGAAAGGAGGTTCTAATAAATGATACCTAGCAGGTAAGGGCACCTCACGGAATGGCGGGATGACCTTACCGGATATCGATGCCCTTAGTCAAGCAAGCTCGAAATTTTGCACTTTGTATAAGCCTCCCTTCATCCCTTCCATCATTTCTCCATTCATCGCGCCATCAATGTAAGCCTCGCCCACGAGAAGGTATCTCAGCCTGGAGTCATTTGCAGTCTTGCGGAGGATGTAAGGCACATTACCGCCAAATAAGACACAGACCAGATCGCCTTCTCGGCAATATCTAGTACTGATACCTATGCGGCCGCTCGCGGTTCTTGTGCACGCCATGTGCCTTAAGGCGGACCCTCCGTTACTGTGATCGAGAGGAATTCCAAGAGTTATGCCATACCGTTCCCTGTCCACACATGTACCGATGTTTTGTAGCCAGCCGCGCCAAATCTCTTCGTGCTCCTGATAAGGGAACGCATCGCGTACGCTGTCAAAACAAAATCCGTCAAAAGCAGGCCCTGTGCCCATGGAGAAAACAAGTGCACTCGATCCTGCGGCTTTGTGTTTGCGTAAAGAATAGTAAGAAATCTTTGCGCCAATGTATTCGTCTTCCATCTGGGCTACGAGCATAAAATGTGACCACAGGTCTGCAACTTCCTTGGGCTTGATCGGAGTGGGTTGCAGTGCTGAAAGCTCTTTCTGACGCTCTTCTCTGCCCCATCTTGGTAACCAGGTCCAGTCTGAAGAGGCTTCGGACGTCGTTTTGGAACACAGCCCTCTGGAATAGGCGAGTACTCGTAGATCCTTGTAGAGCTCGACGCTGGTGCGGAATAGACGTTTCTGAACATCCTCCAGGGACAGCGAGTAATCAGCAACATTTGCTAATGCGTCTTCTTCGCTGACCAGACTGAGGATTCCAAAGACGCGATCACGAGGGTCCGTGCAGTCCCGAGAGTGAGTCATCGTGAGGACGTCTAGGAGTGAGGGACGAGCTAGTTGAGGCACCAACCGCTGCTGAAGATTTAGCAAAACCTCACAACCATTCTTTCCGCCAATCCATGACCGTTGCTGGTCAGGGTTTGGGATAGCTTGCGGCCAGAGAATCCGCGCCTTGCCGATACACAGATATGCTTTCTTTGAAAGTAATAGCTCTTGCACCACCCAGAGCCGATGCCACCATGCTCGTGAAGTTATGTCGACCGTGCTGTGCATCAGCTTCCTCACTTTCTCTAAGGCCTGTTGTACCGTCGTTTCTTCACCAGCATCTTCATATGGAATATCCGACGTATCAATCTCTTCAGCCTGCAAGATGTTCTTCAGCCATCCCGTTATGCCGAGATAGGTGTTCTCCGTGGCTGGCCCGAGCCATGCTAGCACAGTGTTGGCTTGTCCATATATATTCCCCATCAGTGGCACCTGGCGGTTGCGCTCGGCATTGTTCAGTTGATTGATGCACACTGTATCGATCCAGAGTATGCGTGGATTCTTCTGATCGCGGAATGAGCAGAGCGCAGGCAGAAGATTTGAAGGAACAGAAACTTGGCACCCATTCACAATAATCTGTGCTGTGTTGCTGCTGCCCCACGCCCAAGAGACTGCTTCAAACGTTGGGGCATCCGACAAAGACGTGTGGAAGAGACAGCCTTCCAGCACGGCATCTTCAGATCCAGGGAAGAGCACAAACAAGCGGACCTCGTCGCCGCCAAGCTCGTGCAAATAGCCTCGCAGGGTGACCGTGCCAACATTCGGAAGTTCGAGATATGCACTACTCTTTGGGCAAGGGCAGACCATAGGTTGGGATCTTCGGACGATAATAACTTTGCCATTGTTGTCGAAAGCCAAAGTATGGCAGCAAGATGGGTCAGCGGCCATTGTGTCGGAATTTAAGAGCCTCGCTCTGCGCCTGCTTGAGATTGTTCTCAGGTATTGCCTGCGCTTAAGTACTGATGGCATAGAGTTGCACAAGCTGAGGGTCAACTTATTAGCTCGCGGTCATGTGGCTTGCTTGTACACCCCACCTCATCTTGGCACTCGCACCGCCGCACATCTCGATTCTCTTATAGGCGTTCCCGAAAGACCAGGTACACCCCGTGATTCCCCGCACAGGCCACATTACCCGCCGAAATCGTGATATCATCGAATTGAGAGGTGCTTGCAGTCTTGCAACGCTTTTTAAGTCTATTGTAAGATATACAAATTGATTTTTTGGTATTGCAGTTGTTGTTGTTGTTGTTGTTGTTGTTGTTGTAATGCCTCGTTCCCCTAGCCAGCTAACTAGCCACAAGCTGGCTCGCTCTACACTGCAAGCCGTTCTTAATCGCCTTGATGCTAGACTTAATAACTCTCAAATATATCGCGAGACTAGTGTAATAAGGCGTTACGTGGCACAATTTTAAGCAAATATAAGGTACTAGGGCCAGCTATACCCGCCAGAGTGTGTGAAGATTAGTTAGCTAAGCAGACTGAGGGAGCTATATTGGTCTTAGATAAAGGAGTACCTCAACCGCAGGCCTTAGGCATACCTAGAGAAGATTAGAGACTAGCTTCTGGATAAATTTAACCTGCTTGTAAGCACTTCTATTATCTATTGTGAGCTCTAAGGCCTGAAGTGGAGTCAAAAAGTAGCAACAAAGAGAGCAACTAAGCAGAGCGATCCTCTCTAACAAGTCTTCTAGGCTCGTCTCTAGCTTAATTACACCGCCAAGCAGATTGTTGCTATTAATAAGAGTGCTTGCAATGAGCGTACTAGCAATCGCAAGTATAGTTAGAGTCCTGTTGGCAAGTAATGCGGGTTTAGGGGTAGGGCTAGGTAGAAACATGCCTCTCGAAACTTAGTACGCGAACAAGCGCACAGGCGTAGCACTACTACTAGTTAATATTTTTTAAACAGACACAGCCGCACAGGCTGTAGCAGCTCGCTGCAGAAGCTCTGCTATATGCAGCTAGGTCGCAGCGTTTAGAACATACTACAGCTGCTTATTGTTTCTTACTATGTTTACAACTTAACATTAGCGTTTTAAAGCACTAACACGCGCTTATCCTAATTAAGATTTCTATTAGGTAGTTCTGCGCAAACCTACTTGTTCTAATTAAGGTTTCTATTAGGCTGTGCGTAAGCCTACTTATCCTAATTAAGGTTTCTGTTAAGCTGTGCGCAAGCCTGCTTGTCCTAATTAAGATTTCTATTAGGCAGTCACGTGCATATTTACTTATCTTAATTAAGGTTTCTGTTAGGCAGTGTGTGCTCGCGGTGTTGCGCAGAAGATCTTCTCTAGAGACAGCTTTAAAACTTATTATTTGACCCTAGCTAGGCACTATTCAAGTAGCTATATCTACTACCTATACAGTAAAATGCTTAGACTAGTGTTAAGAAGTTGTAATAGGCGTTCATAGAATGTCATTCTCTTAAGCCCCTGTGCTACACCCTCTAATTAGTTACCCCCCTGTACACTCTAAGATCCTCTAGGCCTAGCTCTATTTTTGCTTTAGCTACGCACTGTTCCTTACTAACTTTACCTTCTTAGCACTAATATTAACATCTACTTCTCTTCTGCTAGTGCGTTGTCCTATTACTAATCAAATCTCTTCTCTAAAAGTCTTTTACTAGCTTTACTATGTTTCGCAATTATTCCCTTCTACGCTAGAGGGACAGGTAGGCTAGATCTAGACTCTGTAAGCGTAGTTGTAGGCTAATTGTAGGCTATACTTAATTATAACGCTTGCTAGGTTTACTGCCTTGTCTTTTAGATTAATATTTGTCTAGTCTTGCAGGACTCTTTTGCTATATTCTTCTATGTTATAGTTAAGAATTTGTTGCTATGTAGTACTAAGCTAGTTAATATAGTTAAGGAATGCGCGCTTCTCTGCCTATGTCTAAAATCTTTACTTGCGCTACTTAGTAGGGTAAGTTAGTAATTGCTTTTTACTCTTTTCTTGTTAAAACATAGCTATATTAGGGGTTGTATTATTGTGTAGTAGAAGCGAACGCCTGCTTTGCTGTAGCAATAAGTTTAGAAGAGGCAAAGCTCTAGGCGTCCTAGGTAACCTCTATAGTTAATCCTCTTGCTGCCCTCTATGTTCCTTGCAGCGTGCAGGCTGCAGAGGCGTGGAAAGCAAGCTGTTCTTGTCCTTATTAACCACGCAGCTCTCTACCTTGTCCTAAGCAGAGTTGTTAATATCTGCCTTAATAGAATCTGCAACCTGCTCCTTATCTAACTAGTCACTAGAGGTTGTATTAGAGAAGCTACTTATATGAACTGTAGATCTAGCTAATCTAGCAGCCTGCACTACTTCGCTATAGTATCTAGGCTCCAAATCCCTGTCCTTTCTAGACAGATATAGCTCTCTAGGTCCCTTATAGATAGCGTTACCTCTTAGGGTAGCTGCAGGTCTGTTGTTGCTAGAATAAGGATGTAGTACACGTAATAGTAGTTAGCATGTTTAACTATTATAAAATTAACTACTAAAACCCTTCTATAGCAGTTCTAGCTAGTCTGTGTATATGTTAAGGAACATAGTTTGCTAGGGGTTCTCTACCTAATAGGAAAACAACTATACAGGTGCAGTAGCAACACTAAGCAAAGGCGATAGGGACTAAGAGGTGACTAATACAAGACTAGCAAGGTTAATTGGTATGTAGATGCGCCTATCTTCTACTAGTAGAAGATAGATAGGATTAAGGCAGGCGATGCTTAACCTTATTCTACTAACAATTAGAAACAAAATTCTGTTATAGAGATGTAGTTTAGAGCTCTATAATTTAGTAGCTGTAGTTAGTAAATTAGAGAATCTATCTTTAAATAGAACTTTTACTGCACCTAGCTAATAATAGAAAATGGCACTGCTAGCACTCTTGCCACTTAACCGCGTAGCTAATAGGCGAGCAAGGCTAGCAGACACTCTGCGAGAGAATAGTAGAGAAGTCTAACCTAAAGTTGCTACCTGCGTTTAAGGGTGTAGGGTAGAAGGAGTGGAATACATGCCTATAGCGCTAGAGACACACAACACTAACAAAGGCACAGAGATAGACTGCTAGAATCTAGAGATGAGTAAGAGGCACAAAACTTTATCTCTAAGCGCAACTCTAAAAGGTAAGACAGAAAGCTTAACATAACACTATTGCGCTATATTAATACGCTAGTAATTTAAGAAGCTGCATAGAGCTAAATAAGCATCTGCAGGCCTCTAGTAGTAAAATTTAGTCACGTGTTACAGAAAGTGTATTAGGACCCTTACTAATACTATTATAAGCATATAGAGCACTGTTCGCTGCGCAGGTCTATGTTGAAGTCGTACGTGGGACAAAGTCCTCTGATACGGTTTCTGTTGGTTCTTGGGGATGAGTGCTAGTTCTGGAACAGTAGGGCGAGTTTATCAGACAAAGTCCAATATACAACTTAGGGGTTAAGTTTAATAATAGGCAATAGAATTAACTAGCTATAGTATTAAGAGTTAAGATTCTAAGAAGTAACTTAATTAACAAAGTTAAACACAAACTATAAGGGTTGTGTTCCTATATACTATATACTAAGAGATATGCAGAGTGCTTAGTGCTGTAGGAAGCACTGATTATACTAATCACTAATTGTACTAAGCACTAATTATACTAATCATTACCAAGACCCATCTGCTTAGTACCACGTGACATGATCTTAATTAGTTAGGACTTATTTCTATCCTATCCTTCCTGCATGTAACTACTCTTGTTAGTAATTCTTGCTATGCTATACTAGGTGTAATTCTTATTATAACCCTTTGTGTTTAGAGGATTGTAACACTATCCCTCTTCTGTCTTAGCTTGGTCTCTTAAGCTAATTTATATAACGTTAGCCCCACCTTAGTACTTTAGTAAGTTATTAACAATACCTAAACAACTAACTAAGTTAAGTACAGTCTATTACTACTATTTATACAAATTTATTAAATTCTTTAGGGAGACTATAGTCTAGAAATACTTAATCTACAAAAAGTATAAGCGCGTGTGCAAGGTCTATATTTGCTTAGAAAAGTGTAGCAAGTGCCTGAAGCGTAGCTAGCATTGTGATGTGCGCGTAACTTAGTTAGAGTTCACATAACTCTTAACAGAGAAAGAGAAGTTGCAAGTATAAATAAAAGAAAATTGCAAAGCACAAAATAAAGCGCTTAAGGCCTTTAAGAAAGCATTAGAAGAGTTGCAGGTTACACGCGCGCGCGAAAAGCAGTTGCGTTAATAAATGGATTTATTAGATTGTTGCGCTGAAGAGGTGATATCTGTAGAGAAGCAAAGCATAGCAGAGTAAGAGTTAGGTAAGAGTACTATAACATTTAATAGTCTGTCTAAGAGTATTATGTTGTTGCCTAGTACCTAGGGTGCCTTCGAGGACCTGCCGCTGAATTACTAGCTTAACCTAAATATAGCAGTGCCTAATTAGCCTGCTTAAATTCTCTTAACATCTACTAGCAGTTTGTAAGGTGTGTGGCTAGTTCCTATATATTTTTTAAGTCTAGGTATTCTAACTATTTAACTAGGTATTTAGTTTTTTGCCCTTTTTTCTATTGTTTTACTATTTTTTTGACTTCCTACTTGTCTTTGCTATTGGCTTAATAGTGGAAGTCTTTTTAGGTTAGCGTTCTAGGGTTAGCTAGTTCTAACAGCGAGATATAGAACATAGGATAGATTTTTGCATCCTTAGGCAACTTAAGTTAATAGTTAACTAAGCTAATTTGCTTAGAAATAAAAAATAGTCTAACTTTAACTTTGTTTAGTTTTTTTGTTAGTTGCTGTGTGCGTAGGTTTTTTGTAAGAAGATACACTTTATCCCTCTTCTTTAGCAGAGGCGCTATTTTTTGTTTCTTATTAACATAAGAAATGCTTCTTAACTAAGCTTTAGTAATGTTGTTAAGTGATTTCTAGCGTACTTCCTTTAGTGCCTTAACTAAGGTGATTGCTAATTCTATTTGGATGCTGCTATCTAGTAACCTTATAAAGAGATTTAGCTGTCTGCTATAGTTTGCGAAGAACAGCGAATAGCCTGTTGCTTCTAAAAGCTTGTTGTTGTATGCAATTTGTGCTATAGGCAGTAGTAAGACCTAGTTGTCCTACTGCTAGTTGCAGTAGATTTAGAGGTATGTCTCTATTGTCTAGTTCACTCTTTCTGTCTGCCTATCCGTCTGTAGATGATAGGCTGTAGAAAGCTTCTTCTTGGTACCTATCGCTGCTAGAAGCGTAGTCTAATAGTTTGACGTGAAGAGCTTGTCTCTATTGCTGATGATTGATTTGGGAATACTATGGTAGCGGATGATCTAGTCCTTAAAGACGTGCGCTAATTGTTTAGCGGTGTAGCTGTGTCTAAACAGTATTATCTTAGCGTACTTAGTGAATTGATCTACTACAACGAAGATCAAGTCGTAGTCGTATCCTGTCACAGGATCCTTGGAGATTAGTAGCTAGGTAACGAAATCTATCGTGATGTTTGTCTATAGTGCTGTTAGTGGCTCTATTGCTTGTGCTTCTCTATACTTGGTGTGCGTGCTGTGTTTGTTTTGCTAACAGCTTACGCAATTCTTAATAAACTTGCTAACCTTGTCTTGCATATTTAGGAACTTGTAATATCTCTTAATAAGCTCTATTGTTTGCGTGATGCCTGGGTGTCTATGAAGCAGGTTATTATAATGACGGCTTATAACTTCTTCTTCTAGGTCCTCTAGTACTTGCGCTAGAATGCTGTTATCTAGCGTAATGCGCATAATCTAATTAAGCTATTGTGATAGTCTAAGTAACCTATTATTATTAATTCTAAGAATAGCGAAATTATTAATTATCTTTTTACCTATAAGGTTGTGGCGTTGACTAAGCGTGTCTGCTCTACTATTTTCTTTGCCTAGTATATATAGAATCTTAAACTTGTACTAACTAAGTATTTCTAACTAGCAAACTTATTATTAGTTTAGAACTTTAGTAGTTGTAAACTATACTAAGTTCTTATAATCTATGTAGATAGTGAGGTCTAAGCAGCTTTCTGCGTAGACCCTCTAGTGTTGTAACGCGTTGACAATGGCTATAAGTTCCTTGTTGTGCACATTGTAGCGTTCTTCTGCGGCTGTGAATTTTCTTGAGTAGTAGGCTATCGGGTGCTATTGTCCATCTCGTTCTTGTGTGATGCAAGCTCCTAATGCCAGATCCGAGGCGTCCGTTTCGAGGCGCATTGGTTTGCCGCTCTCAAACGTAATCAATGTGGGAGGCTCAATGCATGCTTGCTTGAGCGACTAGAAAGCGTTGTTTTGCGCTTGTTCCTACTTAAATAGTGTGTTCTTCTGCGTAAGTTTAGTAAGCGGCAAGGCTTTTAATAAGTAGTTGTCGTGGAGCATACGGTCCTACGGAGCATCTCATCACATAGGCTTACGATCACGGAGCCTGTGAGCGCACGGCCACAAGCTCCCGTACAGGGCGGAGCAGGCGATACTATATTCCGATGCTCCTCTATATAGGCTCAGCCACTTGGTCTTACTACGAAACCAGTGGTCCAATTCATAGATCACCTGAACATGCTTTGAGAAGCTCCCTACTCCTCCACAGT
>BCGR01000011.1:0-14616 GCA_001599375.1 Phoma herbarum | reverse complement strand
TGTCGTGGAGCATACGGTCCTACGGAGCATCTCATCACATAGGCTTACGATCACGGAGCCTGTGAGCGCACGGCCACAAGCTCCCGTACAGGGCGGAGCAGGCGATACTATATTCCGATGCTCCTCTATATAGGCTCAGCCACTTGGTCTTACTACGAAACCAGTGGTCCAATTCATAGATCACCTGAACATGCTTTGAGAAGCTCCCTACTCCTCCACAGTAGTCTTTAATAAAGCGCTAGTTAAAGTTAACAAACTTAAGAAATTCTTAAATTCTCTTAACTAAGGTAGGTGTTAGCTAGTTCTTTATAACCTAAATCTTTTTCTTGCTTATCTTTACTCTATATCTTCCTATAATATAGCTAAGGAACTCTACTTCTTTTTTGTGCTATTTGCACTTCTTAGGCTTTAGCCTAAGGTCTGCTTTTGCTAAGCAGTCTAACACTTATTGCACATAGACCTTGTGTTCTTCTAGTGTCTTACTGTACACTAGGATGTTATTAAGGTAGACTACTACAATAATGTCTAGATGCTCCTGTAGGGTGTTGTTAATAAGCGCCTGGCACACTACTAGTGCGTTAGTTAGCCTAAATAGCATAACTATGTACTTGTAATAACTATAATAGGTTCTGAATGCTATTTTCTATTCTTCGCCTTTCTTTATGCGTATAAGGTTGTACGCTCCGCGTAGGTCAAGTGCAGTAAAGAACTTCGCTCCCAAAAGCCTGTCTTGCAGCTCTGTAATATTAGGTAGCAGGTAACAATTCTTAACTATAATATTGTTTAATCTCTAATAGTTAACGCAAAGTCTTAGTTTGCTGTTCTTTTTTAGTACAAAGATAATAGGGAATTTTGCTAGAAACTTAAATTTTTTAATAAATTTTTTGTTAAGGTTTTCTTTAATATACTTTTTTAACTTCTTAAGTTCTTTCTCTAAAAGTTAGTATATTAGCCTAAAGGGTAGTTCTTTCCTTTTTATAAGTTTAATCTTGCAATTCTAAAATTAATACTTAGGTAGCGCTTTTGCGGATAACTCTTCTTTAAATATCTAGGCGTACTAATAGTACTTATCTAGTATAGCAGGAGGTACACTCTTAGTCTTCTTAATTGTTGCAGAGGGGCTCTTTTAGTCTGCATAATTAACTGCTCTATCTTGGCGCGTCTTGTGTGTCAAAGAGATGTTGTTAATCTTCTTCTTATCTACTAGCTTTAGCGTGGGCTGCGTAGGTTAGCGTGTAGTAGTGCTGCATTTACACCTGTTGAATTAAAGTGTTCTCTTTGCCCAGTTAATGTGTAGGTTATACTTCCTTAACTATAGTAGTTCTAATATAATATTGTAGGCGGCTGTCCTAAAAATATCTAGGTCTAACTTTTCTTTATAATTCTGTAACCTAATAAGGGTATCTTAAATCTTAAGCGTGACTTTGTCTTCTTCTAGCATTAGTTCTCTGTTAGCTACTCTTAAGGGGTACAGATTTGTCTTGTACTATAGCTTAAGTCTGGCTCTTTCCACTGCTGTGCAGGATATATAGTTTCCCTAAGCACCTAAGTCTAATAATGCTTTTAACTCTACATCCCCTAGTAGGACTATAAGTTTAATAAGGCGATTAGTCCTAATAGAATTAATAGATTAATCCCTAGCGCTTATTAGCGCGGCCCTAAAAAAGGCTCTATTTCTTTAAACCTGCTACACTCTTTCGCGAGTGCGTGTTATTTATATGCAGCGTTTAGATATTCTTTCTAGTTGCTATTATTACAGTATTTGTTAATAACTAACTGCGTAACAAGTATCTCTTGTGGATCTATAATCTCTAGGAAATGTTCCTTGGTGCGTTTATTCTATAGATGCTTGATGCATTAGATCTATTTACACGTATACTATGCTTGCGTATATCTATATTGTTAACTTAGAAACTAGTAGGCTTTGACTTTTGCTATGTAGTGTGCCTTGCACGTGTCGTAGTGGTAGTACTGCTATTCTAGCTTAGCGTGTTGTAAGTTGCGCATATTCTGCTAGTACTCTATAGTACTGTAGATAAGCTGCTCTACAGTTAACTGTCTGAAGTCTAGTTTGTGGCGTCTAGAAGTATAACGATTGTACAGGTCTAGCTCCGCCTGTGTTACATAGTTGTTGTTCTTCTATTTCTTAAACGCAAGTTTAGCCTATTCCGCGCAAGTTTTTTAACTATTAGCAAGCTGCTAGTTAAGTCTAGAAAGTCCTGCGCTATTAGAGGCTAGGTATGCGCAAGCGCGCGTAATTTTGTAGTTCTAGTACTCTTCTACTTCTTTAAACTCTTTCTTGTTATTATTAGATAACTTCTAGGCTTGCGACGCTAGTTGCTTGTCGCACTAGTTGTCCTAATAATAGGGCGAGTAGTTAATTTCTTTAGCTTAGTCTAAGTTTTAGCGTTTTATACGCTTTTGTTTCTTAGTTTCTTTAGTCCTAGGGAGTACCTTATCAATATTGTTGTCCATACCTGTGATCCTAAGCCTGTCAACAAGTTAATTATGGCTCTTGTTGGCTGGTGTTAGGGTAACAATAAGTAGCGGCTTGTTGTCTATAGTGAAGTACTTGTTGCTGCGCTTAACAAAGCGTCCGCGATGTACGTTTCTTATAATGATTATCTTCCCTTTACGCCTTGTCTTAACAGCGTGGTATTGTTTGGTGTTAGTAATGATAATGTTGTTGTAATTGCTGTTTAGGTGAGGTGTAGGTAATTAGTTATATTGTTTATCTATATTACTGTCTCTCTAGGAATCCTCTTCAGACTCTATGTCGATCTTAAGGCATTCTATGTTATTAGTAAGAACTTCTTATTTATTACTAGTCCCTTTGTTACTAGTGGTTAGCATATTAAGCTATTAAACTACCTTGTTATTTATGCAATAGTTGTAGGTAAAGTAGCTTTGCTTGCTACATCTATAACAAGTTACTTAAGACTTGTCTAGTTTACTTCTTTTGCTCTATTTCTTATTCTACCTATTAGGTTTCTTATTAATGTTTAATAGGTCTATAGCTGCAGGTCTGTAATACCTACTATACGTATTTGTGTAGATGCGTTGTCTAGAATTAGGTTAGTACTAACCTCTATATTGTCTGCGATTGAGGTTGTTGCGCTATAGGTTGCGTAGTAGTGGGTGTTTATTAGTTAAGACTACGCGCGCCCTTGGATTGTCGCGTAGCTCCTGCTAGAGCTCGTGAAGCTGAACATCTATGTTAATAGATGTGTTAATAAGGCTATTAAGGGTTTTGACACTCGCGCTAGTGCGTATGAGTTCCTCCTTAACCTTAGGCTTTAGTCCTTAACAGAACATTGTTATTAAAGTAGTGTTGTCTTAGTTAGTGTTGGCAGCAAGCTGCTAAAACTCTGCTGCGTAATCTACAGCTGACTTCTCCTGCTTAATATATTAAATGTTGCGTTAAGCAATAGTAGGGTTGTTAGAGACTCTAAAAATTAGCTTAATCTTTTCCTTAAATGCGTTAAAGTCTCTTATCTACTTGTCTATCTTATTAGGGGCATTGCTGGCTTGGTACTGCTATACAAAGGGCTTAATCTACTAAAAAGCCTTGCCTTGCATATAGCTAGCTATAAGAATGACTTGCTTGACCTTAGGTACCTTCTCACTCTAAAAGGTAACGAAGAGATCCTACTATATAAGCTAGTTATCAAGCTTGCTATGTTCTCTGTGGTATAAGTTAGGCTTGTTAACATTCATACTAGGGGTATAAGCTGAGAGGTCGTGGTTAACATCTATGTTAGAGCTGCTAGGGGTAGCACGCGTTTCTAAGGTAGAACTTATCTTAGAGGTGTTTAAAGTGTTAAAGTCATACGTGGGACAAAGTCCTCTGATACAGTTTCTGTTGGTTCTTAGAGATAAGTGCTAGTTCTGGAACAGTAGGGCGAGTTTATTAGACAAAGTCTAATATACAACTCAGGGGTTAGGTTTAATAACAGGCAATAGGATTAACTAGCTATAGTATTAAAGGTTAAGATTCCAAGAAGTAACTTAATTAACAAAGTTAAACACAAACTATAAGAGTTGTGTTCCTATGTACTATATACTAAGAAATATACAGGGTGCTTAGTGCCATAAGAAGCACTAATTATACTAATTACTAATTGTACTAAGCACTAATTATACTAATTATTGCTAAGACCTATCTGCTTAGTACCACGTAACGTAATCTTAATTAGTTAGGACTTATTTCTATCCTATCCTTCCTGCATGTAACTACCCTTGTTAGTAATTCTTGCTGTGCCGCACTAGGTGTAATTCTTGTCGTGACCCTTCGTGTTTAGAGGATCGTAACAGTCTAGTAGGCAGGTACCACTTTTTAAGAAACAGTAAAGGACAATAGAGTATAGCTATTAAATCTATAGCATTAAGGTCTGCCTCGCCTATAACCTAGAACAATTAGCGTGTTCTTCAGACTAAAAGCCTACACTATAGCTAGAAGAAACAAAGATGGACGCCTACTCCTTTATAATATAGCAGAGAAGCAATATTAGCGTTACGCCAAGGTAGAGAGAATTAGTCTACAGCAGTGATAGAGAGAAGCAACAGGTTTCTTAGCCTTAGAAAGTAACTGCTATACGCTATAGTAAAGCAACACTGTTCTTACTTGCTGTAGCACAATTTATTGCCTTAACTCTATAGCAGGTCCCCTTACCTAACGCAAGCCTCTAATTGTCTAGTAGACTACCTGTGCAATGTCCAACTACAACCTAGGCAAGTAACTAGCATGCTAACAACTCTTATGCACTAGCATAGCTAGTAGCGCTAAGTTAAAAACGCTAGAGCAATAATAACACTGTCTTTAGTAAAACCTAGAGCAGATTGCTAGTTAGCAGCAAAGCCTTGTCGTTAGAGCATAAAACCTAGACAGTACTAGCTATTAGCTCTATCTAGACCTGCAAAGATGTTAATAAAGATAAGGTAAACAAGCTGGCAAGAGCCCTATAGAATACCTGTTTTGGTACGTACGTCTCGCTATAGGGCTCTAGGGGACGACATCCCCTAGAGCTTTATAGTTAGCTAACCTACTCTCTAACAGCACTTAGAGCGCGAAAGCAGCGCTGCAGGTTAAATTATTGCAGACCTACCTTTACTATATAGTGCGGGCTTGCTGCTGCTGCTATTGCTACTATTTAACATGCACAGTATTAACTTTGTAACACTATCTCTATTACTAGCACCCTCTAACTCTATCTTATTCTCTCCCCTACCTGCACGCAGCCTCGTGCTTCACTCCTTGCTACCTATTGTTAGCTAGCAGACCCTTGCGCACCTTCGCAATGCTACTATTAAAGCAATACTTGCTTGTCTGCAGAATAACTGCAAATGCAACACTAGTTAACAACAGAGTAGCATACTACTTTTCTAGATAGCTAACTTCCTCTGCGCCTAGATGCGCTTGCCTTTTCTAGATAGCATAGACGCGCTATTAAGTATATCTATTCCTCTAGCACTCTTAACTCTAACTACTTAGCACCTACCCTAGGAGGCTTTGCTCACTAGCCACACACTTAATTAAGACTAATTGTTGCTAGGCCTGCCTACGTTAAGTTTTGATATCTCTAAGGCAACCTACTAAGAATCGCAGCTTTCTAACCTTATAGCTAGTAAATTTAATATTGATAGTATTATATTCCTCGCCCGCAGCCCTGCAGTCTTTTAATATCTAGTAGAATAGTGCTTTTAACTATTGTTTATCTGCATATAGCAACCTAACTAACGCATAGCCTTTCTAGGCATAGATATTAAAAAAGATAAATACCTCCTACTATATCTATATAGTTACTAGAAGTGCCTTATGTTCTTTCTTAATATACCTAAGAAGTATACTAGTAGCACTAGGCGCATAGTAAAGTTACGCAGTTAGCATCTAGACAACTACGCCATAAAAATCTAGACAGACACCATAGTTCTCTGTGCAATAGACAAAGTATTCTCTAGAGGGACCTAGCACTACTTCCTATCTTTGTTTAAGGGGATCCAGTACAAGAGCAATACTAAAACTAAGCTGTTGCTTAACAGCTAGACGTACAATAGCGCGGATGTTCGCATCCCTATCGCATCAGAGCTGCTTAACCCGCTCTAGTCAAAAATACTAGAGCACGCAGAGGAGATTCCCAGGACCCTCCTCCTACTAAATGCCTTTTACAATCTAGTCTTTCTTATCTAGAACTATAATATAAAACTAGAAATAAAAAACGCGCATTTTAGCACTATCTACGCTAATTTTTTAGCTAATATATAGAGCATATAGAATAAAGAGCATATTACTAAAGAGCATTTCTAAGTTAACCTTAGGTTTAAGCAATTTTCTAAGAATAGGGCAATAATACTGCTTTAGAAGCGCACATCTAACAAATAGTAGGCAACACAATTAGACTTACCTAGCCTAGGATAAGAAGCATCTTCTATTAAGACTACACAGTACCTGTAGGCAAACACATTAGCAGGAAGTGTAATAGTGAAGCTTCTAGAGAGTAACACGTTATGTTATAGAGGTCTAGTGTGCTATAAAGTGTACAATATTATTAAGAAGCAATTTGTAACTCCTTTTAAGGGTCTCGCGCTCTTTTAGGAGCCTTTGCTAGAGGTACTTGCCTACAGCTAAGAGCAAATGCAGTCATAGGCTAATGCTAGGCTAAAGAACTTGTAGGCACTCAAGCTTAACCAGCACTAGACGCTTTGTAGGTTGCAGCAGAGCAAAGAGCGCGTCTACTAGAGCCTTAACCACTCCCATGCGGCGTTATATAGTAACAGACAAGAGTTCAGAGTCCTACTAGAGACTCTAGAGGCTATGCTAGAGGACACTAGTCGCTGCAGGCAGCAAGCTACCCTGCAGCTAGAGAATAACGTTCTAGCAGCTGCGCACCACAGCTTCTGGTTCCTGTCCACAGACAAAGTAAACAGCTTCTAGATAGTAGAGAGTAATTAGTAGCTGCTTACTCTAGAGATAGCCGCTTAGATAGCTAACTATGCGCCTACTAGTAGGAATATCACAATAGTAACAGAGTAAAAGCACAACTCCCTTCTATCTACTGCGTCTGCGCAACTTCTAAGATTCTCCCTTAGCTATCTTAATTCTTAAGAGTACCTATCCTTATAGAAAGGTAAGCGCTAGGTTAAGAGCTATTATAACAACATGTTCTATAATATCTTGCTTAACGCAGAACCTGTTCTACAGCGCTAGCAAGGTCTAGATATAGGCAAATTAATCTAGAAACACAATATAGCCTAGCTACTATACAAGCTTGCGCACTAGGGAAGTCTAGTTTCTATATTTAAGGTTAATAGATACCTGCATCTTAATATTGCTACTAATAGTCTCTAAGCTACGTTAAACGTGGCAGCATTAACAGTTAAGGCCAAGATCTAGTCTAGCCACATACAGGACTATACCTAGACTAGGATTAAGAAGCTTACCACGCAATTTAAAGTAATAGATATAACTATTAAGCGCTTTATTAACGTGTTAGTTTAGATATATATCTAGGAATACAACATATAGGTGTAGGAGATTATTAAAAAAAAGTAGACAAAATTTAAAGAGAAGCGCGCTGCCTACAAAACATTGTTCTTATTAGAGGCTAGCCTCTTTAATAGTGCAAAAACAGGCATAGAAATACTCTACTTTAGTAAATTAGAGAAGTATGTAGGCAAGAAGGGTCTTAGCATTAAGATATGTAAAATCGCATATTTAAAGCGCAAATCTTAGTTAAACTACTTCTCTACCTAGCAATTAGAATTATAGGCTAACTAAGTCGCACTGCTATTTCGCCTAAGCGCTAAATAACCTATCTAGGGCTGCACCGCTCTGCACAGCCTTAAAGTTAACAAGATATATACAATAATCTAGAAACAGGCAGAGTCCTCTAAATACGCATTCTAAATAGCAGCTATATTTAATAAGAGAATTAAAAGCATAACAGGCTTTTATATACAAGCAATTCTACACTACAAGCATAATAAGAGGAGCACACTAGCTAAAGTCTCTGCCCTAAATGTAACAATAACAAGAAAGCGTCACTATGCGCTGTCTAACCTAGAGCGCATAAAGTAGATGTTCCCTGCTTTCGCGCTAAATAGGGTTTCTAGACACTAGCTTAGCGTAGGCAAGGTGAGAGCGCTAAGCCGCACGTAGAAGACTCTAAACAAAAGCAATGTACATACAGAGTTTAGTTACCCTCTAAAGCAGCTAGTTCGCAGTATATACACTTTTAGCAAGCACTTAAGCAGACTAGATATATTAGAGGAATTCTACGCGGAATAACGCGCGTAGACAGAGACGCAACAAGCGCGTATACAGGGACTAGATCTAGGAGAGGAGACAGACTAGCCCAAGAGACCTACTAAGGGGGCACAGACTATAGCGAACAATTCTAACATAAACAACTAAGATAACTACAACAAGCCCTAGTGTTAGCACAGCTCTCTAGTGCTGCGCGTATTAGGAACATAAACTAGCTCTTCAGTTTGCAGAGTTAAAGACTAAACAGAGCTAACACAACATGCAACCAAGACTAGAGGCGTGATACTATCTATTTACAAGCTGTTAAGGGCGCGGCAGCCATAGGGCTACAAGAGATAACGTCCCCTAGGCGTCTAATAGAGGAAGCAGTAGTGTTAAGCTATAAGCAACACAGACGGCAAGCGCCTATAGGCCTACACTGCAACACCTTCACCTTTACCTTAAGTGTCTACTGCCTAAGAGCGTCTTTCTGCCTACATAGCTCTTAATCTAGGGTCTTACGCACTATTTCTGTTACTTACTATTACCTAGCTTCGCTCTTGCCTACTCTTCTCTTTATTTATCTTTATCTTTACCTGCTTCTATCTTCGCCTTTACCTGCCTCTCTTCTTGTTCACCTTCACTTGCACCCTTCGCTAGCGCTAAGCTAGCATACTAACTATTTTTCTTCTACTAACTCTCTCTCCTTTTCTCTACTAACTCTTCTCCTCACTCTTTCCTCTACCCAACACGCCGCCCCGACTACGATAGTACAACACCCAGCTGGTCTAGCAATCTACAATCAACCCTTAATTGGATAGAAGCCACTAGCCAACGTAACACTCAAGAACGACACTCGCTAGACCCCCATTACACACGCAATAGATCCCGCAAGCGTCAGAGACCTAGAGCGCGCAGCGTCTAACTAAGATAACACCAACACCACTACAATTGTCCCACGCTACAACATTAAGCTACTTACCTAGTTAGGCCTTCTAGAGAAGATGTCCTCTAGGCCTCTAACAGAACTACAAGCGCCCTAAAGCAACTACTAGGAGAACGTTGACAAGTTAGACAACAACTAGAACATTGCTGTCACACCTAACCTCTTAGCAGACGAAGACGACAGCGACAACAAACTGCTATGAAGGCCGAAACGCGCCCTGAGGTTAAACGCAAAACTGCTGCTTTGAGAGCTCGCACAGGCAGAGAGAAGCGCAAGAAGCAGAACGCTGTACTGTGCTCCCCTGCAGCTGCTATAGTGATTGCGCTAGAGAGGGTAGAAGGTTAGAGCCCTTAAGTTCTATACTTAGCACGCTAATCTAAAACTAAATAAATGCACCCCTACGCTAGTTCTAAAACTAAATAAAAGAACTAGTGCAGTGCAAACCCCTAAACACAAGCACTACCTAACAAAGCGCTCTATTACTCTTCTCCTTTACCCTTACAGCCTTTCTATTACTGCTGCTACTAGCTATGCCACTGCGAGGCCGCCCTAGAAAGTACGCTACTTAGGAAAAGGCTGCAGCAGGCAAGCAGGAGAGGCGCTGCCAGCAGCGCCTCCTGCAGCGCTATAGAAAGGTTAAGATCCTGCACTACGCGCCTGTCCTACTAGAGGTCCCTATCAACACACTAGAGGACCCTCACTCCCTACCTAATATCCACCAGCCTACAGCGTTAGAAGGCCTTAGCCTACAAGCAGAGGCAGCTATCTAAGCCAATGCTCAAGATAACAGCGTGTGCTACTAGCTAGCTCTAAGCCAATACTCTGCAGAGGTCAGAAGCAGCAGCCAAACGCCTATTTCCGCACGCACTTAGGCTACAGAGGGAGCAGCTCTAGCTCTACCACTACCAGCAGCAGCAGCAGCAGTAAGCGTTCAGCACCTATCTTCTCCAGCCCTCAGCAGCCAGGTATTCTTATGGCTTCACTCCCAAGCTAGCCAGCTGCTTAGCAGCCAAAGCTACTCCTAGGCAGGAGAGGAGCCAAGCAACGCTAGCTCCGCTCCTGCATCTCTATCTAATAATCAGATAGGCCAACCGCAAGCTAGCACTTAGCAAGCATTGCAGCTTAGGGACAGCAGCGCTCCTGCCCCGCACCATAACTAGACCGCCTACTGTCTCACAAAGCACCTACAAAGCTTCTAAGGCTGTACCTTCTAAGAGCATACAGATGCAGAGCAGCGCCACAGAAAGCACCACCAGCAGCCAGGTGTACATCCAGCCTGCTCATCCTTCCCTAAGATAACTAAGCTACTTAGCAGACAAGGCAACGCTAAAAGTGCAATGCTAGATATTCTTAGCTCCCTAGGGTTTATGCTAGCTAGCAAATCCTTTAAAAAGATTAACTTGTAGGCTATGTTTAAGGGCATAAGCACAGCAAACCTAAGCCTATCTCAAAACTTATGCCTACAATCACACTACTTAACAAGCAACTATGCACGCTTACCTTCTGTTTAATTTGATATTGACAGCATCTGCTGCTTTCTAGAGAGCCTTAGATTTGCCTGTAGAGGTATTAAAAAGTACCCTAAAGCACACCCTGTTCTTAACCTTAAGGCAGACATTCACTTAAGCCTAGAAGTATCACGCTACAACAGCCAGGGCAACCTGGTGACTAAGTCTACCCCGCTACACAAGATCCCTTACTACTGTTTTGGCACAGTTGCTAGCCCTATTAAGTCACTGTTAGTGTTTATATTCTTCCCTGATCTCTACTCTGAGAGTGATTATAAGCACACCTCCTACCTAAGCAAACAAGACTAGTAGCTTTGGCTTAATGCTGTCCTCTTGCCTGCTATCTAGCAGACAGTAAACGACTCTGCTATCCTATCCTACCTACCTACTTCTAAAGATGTTGTAAGCAGAGCAGCTACTACAAAGTCAAAAAAGACATTTAGGTTAAAAGAAAGCGCAAGAGAGCAGCTGCTAGCCTACACGTTACAGCCCCAGTACCTTAACCTGTTGTAGACAGCTGTGCTTAACTAGATTGCTACAGATTCAGGCTGCAGTTATTTTAGGAACGCCACTCTCTTTGCGTATGCAAAAAACACTAAGCTTGCTACTATAACAGACAGCCTCCCTCTAGCGTACAGGAACTAGTAGGAGACTTAGAATAAAGCTACCTGCTTAGACTTCTACAGCAGAGACCGCACCTAGATTGACCTAGCTAAGTCTGTTGTCTGCCTAGATTCTGCTAGTCAATATAGCTCTGTCCCTAGCGACTTTAAAGCTGAAACGTATCTGTAGAAGCGCTGCTGCTTAGAAGCCTACACACGTTCGCGGGTTCAAGTCCTTAAGGATAGTAGCAGGGCTCGGGGGAGTCCTGCAGTGACTTTCTACCCATAGGCTACCCTAAGAGACTCCAGCTGCCAGACACTCTCGACTGCGCCTAGAGGACAGGAGATAGTTAACAGCTTAGTGTACTCGCAGTTCTACATTAACGCAAAGTTATTATTTAAAGTCACCTAGGTGTACCTATTTAACAACTAGGCAATAGAGCACCTTGCGCACAAACGCAGCTATATCTAGAGTCTGCGGTAGCAGGGTAGAGGCCCTGCTTTCTCTAATACAGCTTGTAAGACTGCTTACCTTCACAGCAAGGCCCGCACCTATACTAATCTTCATAACAACCAGCGCTAATTGTATAGCGTCAGAGAAGAGCATCGTATATCGCTTAATATAATAGATAAGATTTGCCAGCAGTAGGAAGAGCAGGGCCTCTCCCCTAAGAATAGAGTTAACGCAACACCTTTACTACTCCCTTACTACACTATCCCCTCAGCGGACCTGCTCTAGTTCCTGCAGGCGCAGATTAACAAGTACTACTACTTATTTAAGCACACGCTTGCCTATACTAGCCAATAATGCTCTCTAGCTAAGACTGTAGTTATAGTAATTGCACTGCGCGCGCTCTAATTCTGCTACAGCAGCACTATGCTGTCTAAAGAGTCTACTTTATACAAAGACTGCTAGGAAGTAATCTACTAAAAGCATGCTGTAGTTTTAGAAGGTGTAGGCATAAAAGAGACTATAGAGAGGTGCAGTCTTAGGTAGTTTCTACCTAAGTTTAACTAGGCTCTTAGGCGTTTTTTGTCTCCCTACAGCAGCAACATGCTAGCTAGGAACATTCTAATACACGCTAAGTACAGGAGGAGATAGGCAGCTATCAGAGATCTCCAGAATGTGTACTTTCGGTTTAGCCAGGCAGTGGACTAGTATCAGCGATACTAGATACAGCGAAGGCCTAACTTGTGCAAGAAATAGCTTAAGTACCTCCACACACTCAACTTAGAGCAATTCAATGCTAATATCTAGTCAGCAATGCAGACAGCCCAGAAGAACTATTTGCAGCTGTCCACAACTGCCCTTTAGCAGGCAGGTAACATCTAGTACTCCTACAAAGGCATAAAGACGCTGTTTCTTAATAAAGGCGGGGAAGCGCCGCCGCATATTATTACAAGGAACAGAATGCGCCTAAGCACTACCTAGATAGTGCTGCAACAGCTATTTTCCTAAACTAATCATTTTAAGCGCAGGCGCTAGGGGACTGCTCCATTCCAGGTAGTACTACAGAAGAGCTTTAAGTTTATTAAGACGCAGTTAGGGAAGCAAAGCGCACACTAGTAGTGGAATAAATATCTCCACCTAGTCTAGCTAATATACTAGATCCTACCATACCCTTCTAGCCACTTGTTATTTAAGTAGACTAAGGAAAGCAGCAGGCGAGCTCTGCGGGGGCAGATAATATAGTTCTCCACTATTCTTGCCAATCCTAGCCTAGCAGAGCTACTGTTTAACAAGCTGCCTAAAACAATAGCAAAGTTAGTGTACTAGGCCTATTAAGAGGCCTAGGGAGGGACTGCAGATAAGTAGGCCTAGAACGCGCTACTTCTAATTAAGACATGCAGAAAGCAGGGGCTGTTAGTAGTAGATTAAGATAACACTCTAGACTATTAGATTGCTAGTTAGTTAAGTGCGCACAAGAAGGGATTTAAGCCTCTATAAGAGCGCAGGTTGCCGCTAACTTTGTTAATGCGAGATAGGATCTAAGGCTTGACTACAGATAAGCTAGAAGAACTAATAGGTAAGTTTTCGCAGGGTTGCGTAGAAGCTAAAAAGAAAGCGCTGCTAGTTATAGTTACAAGATCGCCTACGCTAGAGAGGAGCGCAAGCGGCAGTGTCTTTAAGCTATCTAATGCAGACAGTTAACAGGCGAGACTACTAGGTGCTGCTGCTAAGGTTTTAGCAGGCGCAAGAAGCTAGCAGCGAAACTAGCAGCCGCGCCATCTGCAGGCAGCCCGCACTAGCGGTGCCACTCCTAGAGAGCAGCAGAGGCCTGCATCCATAGAAGGCGGCGTTACATTAGCGCAGATAGATGCAAGAGATGTAAAGTAAAGTTTAGCAGAGTAGGGAGAGGTATAGGCGCGTGCTGCGCAGGTCTGCTAGTGCCTTAGGAGCTAGGGCGGTAGTGCTAACCAAGCAGCCAATCAGGAGCCGCCAGGTCGCACCTGGCGACTCCTAATTGGCCAGCGACGGCACCTGGCCCAAACGCCGCCACAGCAGTGGAATATTAATGCAGGCAGCGTACGTTAAGTATTGCAACTTAGTTCAGCTAGTATCTACATATTTGTTAAACCTAGTAACTATGTGTAGCGTGCCTTCCTGCCGTGCGGGCCCTCCCGCTGCCAGCAAGTCCGCCGCAAGTTGTGCTAGCGCGCTAGCAGGCAGCGCGCCGCCCTGCTAAAGAACACAAAGAACACAAACAACAACAATAACATGCTAGATTAGTCTTACAATATAAGGAATTGCTCTATAGAGTGTTATAAGTAAGGTAGGATATTTGCAGGCAGTTTAAGCACTCTGTGCTATAGTAGCAATTTTTTGTAAAAGTAGAGAGACTAGAGTAATCTTAGCAATGTATTAACCCTATCTCAAGAGAACGTTTCTGGGTAAGAGCTTATCCTCTGTCTAGGAACGCAGCACTGGCACAGCTAAGGCATAGGAGTGTATAAAATGCATAGTTGCAATGTTAGTACGTGCCTTGCTACTAGGTAGTGTTAGTATCTTAGACTTCTTCACTGCGCTTAACAAGTGATAGATGGCTCTGCTGCTATGCTAGCACGCATGGCTAGGTCTTCGTTCGCACTAGCTGTAGTGCCCTCATGCGCAGACTCGCGGGCTGACCTAAAGACAGTGCTATCATCGTTGTTGTCTTCAGTAGCTCCACCTGCCGCGCCTTTACCACAATTGTTGGCTGCCTTGTGCAGCGCATCTGTCAAGATAGGTTTAGAGCGGCTATCCCAGGGCTGCAAGTGGAGGCAGTGCTTCCTCCAGTTTTCAGCGTGCCAGAATGTTCATTTTCACGGCGTAGACTA